>CAWUFW010015762.1:0-343686 GCA_963921515.1 Calotriton arnoldi | reverse complement strand
AGGGATGTCCTTAACTCCTAGAAATCAGTTCGCAGAACGGGAGGATGGTGGGCGGTAGGAATCTATCACTAACTACTGTCTCTTACAGATATATCGTTACACAAGTTAGTAACTTGTGCATCTGAAAGAGACACGTTAGTGATAGATTCCTTACCTTAGAATAGATACCCCAGCAATACCAACCCCGGTGGTGGGTCTGCGAACAAAGATCAGACAAGGAAGTCCTGGAGGACAGAACGGCCAAAGAAGCCGTCCCTCCGGACCTGACTGTCAAGGCAGTAATGCTTAGTAAACGTGTGCAGCGAGGCCCACGTAGCTGCCTGACAGATAACCGGCAGCGGAACACCGCGGCCCAAGGCCGTGGTAGCAGCCGCTGCCCTGGTGGAATGGGCACGCAGCCCAACAGGAGGCTCCTTCTTGGCCAAAGAATAGCAGGTCTTGATGCACAAGGTAACCCAGCGGGAGATGGTCCTCTTGTGCACCGCCCGACCTTTTTGGCGCCCACGTAGCCAACAAAGAGCTGGTCATCCACCCGGAAGTGTTTTGTGCGGTCGATATAGAAGGAGAGCGCACGTTTTGGGTCCAGACGGTGGAGCCTCTCTTCCTCTCTGGAAGGATGCGGAGGCGGAAAGAAGGTGGGCAAAGTGATGGTCTGCCCAATGTGGAAAGCAGTAACCACCTTTGGCAAGAAGGACGGACGCGTCCGAAGAACAACCTTGTCTGGATGAACAGACAGAAAGGGAGGTTTGCAAGATAGAGCCTGAGCTCACTCACCCGCCGAGCGGAGGTGATGGCCACCAGAAAGGCTGTCTTCAGAGTCAGAAGACGAAGAGGACAGTTATGCAGAGGCTCAAAGGGAGCGCACATTAAAAAGGTAAGAACCAAGTTCAAGTCCCACTGAGGCATTACAAACGGAACAGGAGGGAAGAGGTGAGTAATGCTCTTTAAGAACCTGTTAACAACAGGGGACTTGAAAAGGGAGGGCTGATCAGGGAGCCTGAGGAAGGCCGAGATAGCACAAAGATAACCCTTGATGGTACCCAGGGCAGAACCCTGTTGGGCCAGAGAGAGAAGGAACAGAAGGACCTCAGAAAGAGGGGCAGAAAGGGGATCCACAGCCTTTGCTGTGCACCATGCCACAAATTTGTTCCACCTGCAGGCGTATACCACCTTAGTGGAGGGACGCCTGGCTGCCAGAATCACATCACAAACTTCGGGAGGCAAGTCGAAAGGAATCAACTGCCGCCGCTCAATCTCCACGCAAGCAGGTGTAGACTGGACAGGTTCGGGTGGAGGACCGTCCCCTGCTGCTGCGACAGAAGATCCTCCCGAAGAGGCAGACGGATCGGGGATCTATGCTCATATTGAGTAGCTCGGGATACCAAACTCTTCGAGCCCAGTCCGGAGCCACAAGAATGACTTGGGCCCGGTCGTGCCGAATCTTCTTCAACACTCTGGGTAGAAGTGGTATAGGCGGAAAGGCGTACAACAGACCGCAACTCCACTCGCGACGAAAAGCGCCGCCGAGCGAGTGCCGCTTGGAAATTCCAACGCGCAGAACTGATGACATTGCGCGTTCTCTTCGGTGGCGAATAGATCTAACCAAGGCTCTCCCCACTGTAGAAAGAGTCCTTGCGCCACTTCCGAGTGAAGACGCCATTCGTGATCCATCATGCACCTGCGGCTGAGTTCGTCCGCCCTGGCGTTCAGAGAACCTGCCAGGTGTTGAACCATCAGGAACATGCCCTGATGTTCCAGCCATGTCCAGAGGCGCAGAGCCTCCTGGACAAAGGGTCCAAGACCCCACCCCGCCCCTGTTTGTTGCAGTACCACATGGCGGTGGTGTTGTCTGTGAACACCTGCACTACCTTCCCTTTGACAGAGGGAAGGAATGCCTTGAGTGCAAGCCGGATCGCCCGGAGCTCCAGAAGGTTGATATGGAGCCGGGACTCCGCCGGAGACCAGAGGCCTCTGATCTCCGCCTTCCCATGTGACCGCCCCATCCCAGAAGGGACGCGTCCGTCACAACTGTATGCTCTGGCTGGGGAAGGGAGAGGGATCTGCCCATGACCCATTGCCGGTTCGAGAGCCACCACTGCAACTGTTTTGCAGTCCCCTCCGAGATCTGGACGTGATCGGACAGGTTGCCCTGGTGCTGCGCCCACTGGAACTTCAGGTCCCACTGCAGAGCCCGCATATGCCATCTGGCATGATTGACCAGCAGGATGCAGGAGGCCATGAGGCCCAGCAGCCTCAGGGTCATCCGTACCGAAACCCAGGATAAAGGCCGAAAGATCGGAATCATAGCCTGAATATCCCGGACTCGCCGCTCGGGAGGATAGGCCCGAAACTGCGTCGTGTCCAGAACTGCTCCGATGAAAAGGAGCTGTGGAGAAGGAATCAGATGCGACTTCGGCACATTGATGGAGAACCCCAGCGAGTGCAGGAGTTCGGCCGTAGTCTGGAGGTGGGAGACGACTGCCTGGGACGAGCCCGCCTTCAGCAGCCAGTCGCCGAGGTAGGGGAAGACTGAAACCCCTGCCCGGCGCAGATGAGCTGCGACCACCGCCATCACTTTCGTGAACACCCGAGGGCACTGGTAAGGCCAAAGGGGAGCACGGTGAACTGAAAATGCTCGGGCCTACCGTGAACCGAAGGTAACGCCGGTGGGCCGGCAGGACGGGGATGTGGAAATACGCGTCCTGCAAGTCCAACGCTACCAACCAGTCTCCAGGGTCGAGGGCAGTCAAGACCTGAGCTAGGGTGAGCATCTTGAACTTCTCCTTCCGGGAGGAAGCGATTGACGCTCCGGAGGTCCAAGATAGGACGCATGTCCTCCTTGTCCTTTTGGGCACCAGAAAGTAGTGGGAGTAGCAACCACGCCCTACTTCTGGGGTCGGAACATGCTCGATGGCCCTCTTGGTCAAGAGGGCCGTGACTTCCTTCTGTAGAAGCACCAAGTGATCCCCTGACATGCGGTGGAATTGAGGTGGCATGGCTGGGGGTGGTCTCGAAGGGGAGGGAGTAGCCCTTCGGACAATGTCCAAGACCCACCTGTCCGAGGTGATGGTGCGCCAGTGGGGAAGGTGATGGCGGACCCTGCCCTCTACTGGCGTGCCGTGCACCTGAAAGGAGGGACTAGGAGGGCTTGGAGGCCGCGGACGGGTTGGAGGTGGTGGCCTGACCCGCACGCTGAGTTGCCCGATCCGCCACGGCGGAATCCACGCCCTCGGCCACGCGAAGACGCCGCTGCGCGGGCCGGTGGCTGGGCTGCTGACGTGAAGGGGCGCCCTACCGTGGCCACGATAGGGGCGAAAAGCAGAAGGCAGCGGAGGGCGTGTAGCAGAAAGGCCCAGGGACTTGGCAGTAGCCCGTGAGTCCTCAAAGCGCTCCAACGCATGGTCTGCTTTGGACCCAAAAAGACCGACTCCATCAAAGGGCATGTCCATGAGAGTATTCTGGACATCCCCTGAAAAACCAGTGGTTCTCAGCCAGGCGTGGCGTCGGAGCGCCACCGTCGTTGCAATCGACCTGCCCAGCGAGTCGGCGGTGTCAAGGCCACAACGGATAGTGTATTTGGCCGCATCCCTTCCTTCCGCAATGGCGCGGGAAAGCAGTGCCTGGACCTCCTCAGGGCACTGGGGCAAAACATCCGCCACCGAATCCCACAGGAGTGGGTATATCGGCCCAAAAGACAAGCGGTGTTAACGGACCGCAAGCCAGCACTGGAGGAAGAAAACCTTTCTTCCCAAACTGATCCAGGCGTTTGGATTCCCTATCCGGAGGAGCGGTAGGGAAGGCGGTTTGGGAAGCGGAGGCTTGGACAACCAAGCTCTCAGGAGTGGGGTGGACAGAAAGAAACAGGGGTCGCCCGGAGCGGGGCGATGGCGTCGTGACACGTTCCGATCCACAGGAGCCCCTGTGTTGGGCTTGGACCAGGCGCCCAAAAGAACGTCAGTGAGGGCGTCGTTAAACGGCAGCACAGTCTCCGCAGAGGAGGCTGCCGGCTGAAGCACCTCTGTCAAGATGTTAGGCTTGACCGTCAAAGTAGGGAGCTGGAGACGTAAGGCCCCAGCAGCCCTACGCAACACCGTACCAAAATTGGCCCCTCCTCCGTAGCCACGGGAGGAGACAGCATGCCAGTGTCAGGGGAAGTATCCAGACCACTGGCCTCCCTAGACTCTCTGTCCAGTCCTCATCATACTGACAGTTGCGCTGTCAGAGGGTCATCAGACCCCTCCCAGTCCTCCTGGTCCTCCTCTGGTTCAAAATAAGGAGGAGGAGGGACATTTGGGACCCAAGGTCCCATCGGCGCCGGAGCCGGCGCCGAGCGACGCCGCTCCGGGTCCATGTCCGGAGCCGGAAGGAACTGGGGACGACGCCGCCCGGAGCCCAGGGCGGCGCCGAGAACGGCACCGGAGACATCGGGCGCCGGCGGAGGTGTCGTGAGGTCGACCGGCGCCGATGGGGGTTGTGGAGCCGGGATCGAGGCCGGGCCGAAGCCGGAGCCGGGATCGAGGCTGGAGGCACGGGCGACGCCGGGCCGGAGCCGCCGGCGACGCCGGAGCAACCCCACTCAGGCCCGCGGCCCGAAGGCGCACCGGAGGGGCCTGAAGGCCCGAAGAGGCGGGCCATGGCCGACAGGAACTCCTGTACCTTGGCCGGATCCGCCCGAACCCGGGAAGGGCGGGTATGGCGGGGGCGACTCCACAGGCAAGTCCGGGGCCGCGGGGCGGGACGGTGCCGGGAGGGGCCTCAGCCGAGTCGCGAGATCGGGCGAGGCGAAGTCCGAGAGCGACGATGCTTCTTGGACTTCTTGTGCTTAGACTTACCGGACGAAGAAGACTTCGACGCCGACGACCGGTGTGCACTCCGCGAGCGACCCCTGGACCTCTCACGCGACCGGGCCTCCGTGGAGCCGAATGCCGGGCCTCGAGGAGCTGAGACCGCCCGCAAAGCTTTCGGTTGAGGGCCTGGCATTCGGGACAAGACTCGGTGTCGTGGCCTCGGCCGAGGCAGAAGAGACACTCCCAATGCGGGTCGGTGACGGACATCATCCGCGCACAGGCGCCGCATCGCTTGAAGCCGGGCATCCCTACGACACCTTAAAGTTGGAAAAACAGTGAAAAATCACCAAAAAGTATGGTCAAAATTGACCAGGGCACTGCTCTTCCCGGATCTGCGCTGCTGGCGCGGAAAAGAAGAACTGACGCCAGCGCGCAGGGGCGGCGCCAAGTACTGCCCGCGACGTCATCCCGGCGATCACGACGCCGACGACGGACGCGGAGCCGCACGACGCCGCCTACCGACGCGCAAGGGTACTGCTACGCAAAACTTTTCCGGATCCAGCCTGACGCCTGGGGATATTCTAAGGTAAGGAATCTATCACTAACGTGTCTCTTTCAGATAAAACACCATAAAGACGCCATCCAGCTGGATTAGTGCTTTTGCCCTTTAAAAAGGTGAACTAGGGAGGGTAAAGTGCATTGGTAGAATGCGATGCAACAGGTGTAATGCCTGCATCTTCAAGCCAATAGAAATTGGAATCTAGGGTCCCACATTTCTATTGTTGCAGAAACAAATAGAAAACGAGCCACCTTACAAAAGTCTCCAAACTGGATGAAAAACGAACTTACATATTAAATATACAAAAGATACACTATGAACGATATGGCTTTAAAACAATCAACAACGATTCTTGTATATCCATGTGCCGTATAATAAAACTAACAATGCATGCACATACAGCGTAGGAACTTAATTCACCAAGCTTTCAGTCATATACAACAGTTTCAGTATTTCAGAAAGTAATGCATAAAAATTATATTGTACAGAAGAAATCGGGGAGCTGCACACACAGGAAAGAAACGGGGACTAGCGTTAAATATTTTCATGCTGTGAATAAACTCTGGATATTTGTGGGCCTGATTTTGTGTCTGGTAGACTTTCATTGTCTCCTGGAGGTAGACATGGGAGGAGAAAATGTTGCAGACACTCATTTTGTTTTCATTCAAAAATGTGCGACTGTCTTCAACCCTGTACTGCGGGCTGCCCAAGAATCAATAGAAAATCGTGGCACGATTGATTTAGCTTGCCGCATGCATAAGGCGCCCCAACTACCAAGAGATTCTGTTAGTAATGAGGAACGATGTAAGTGAAAACATTGTTTATGCCATAGACGTGCCTTATATGTTTAGGGTAGAAGATGTCACTGGCCACCACGAGAGGCACCTTTGTTTGGTTAGGGTGAGCACTCCTGGTGCATTGCCCGGCCTTAGTTGCTTATCCGGAATACTCACTGCCAGCCCAGCTGTGTGTACATAGGCAAAGCTAAAGCTGGCAGGGCGTCAGAATAAAAAGCCTCTGGCAAAGACAAATGAGCTAAAACATAAACAAAGTGCGGTGGCTGTCCCTGTAGCGGGTGCCGCTCTTATCTTTAAAGAAAGAAAAAAGGAAACGATGAAGCGCGGGTGTCCCTGAAGTGGGCACCACACTGAGCTTTAGAGTAAAAACACAAGCAGCGACGAGTGGAATGCTGTCCGCTCACAAGCTGGTAAATGGAAGCAGCGGGACGTAAGCGCGCCGTGCCCGCACACCATACACGTGCACATCTGCTGTCCGGGCGCGTGCACATCTCCTGTCCCTCTTCGGAAGAAAAATCGGGCGACAGCCAGATCTCGGCGCAAGCTGAGCAGCGCATGCGCTGCAGCCGCTAGGCGAGACCTAAAAAAGGGTACACTTTCAACGCAGTATGCTAGTGGAAAGCCCCCCATGACTGGCAGCAAAGTTCCTCTGAAGTGTAGTACCAAAGCTGTGGTACAACGGGCAGGCCACCAGAGGCAACAGGTGGAGGACAGTCTAAATCCCTCAGCTCACCATGCTCCCCGGGCCACAAAGGCCGTGGCATTCTATGTCCACCCCTGTCTCCGCTGTGCTTGCGTTAATCTCACATGTACCCTTTAGAGTTTAACTCCCTTCACAAAGATCTGTCCCGATCTCTTCTCATCCTCCCTCGCTCCAGATTTTGCCTACGCTGTGATCTTACCTCATTTGTTCACCCCATATGTGAACATTGAAACTATTTGAATTGCAATACCAATAAAGGATCTGGGCTGAGCCTGTGGTACAAAGCGAGGCGGTGTGATTTTTGCCACCTCCTGCACTTTGAGTTCTCAGCAAAAGCTGCAATTTGTTTCAAAGGTGGGAACCGCTACTCACTCTTTGTTATGTGACGCCTAAATGTAGTGCTTTATTGGAGAGATGTGCAGGACTCAGGTTCTCGTCTGTGAGCTTTAAAAGTGTGTCTTTCTTCATGGAAAGTTAGAAATAACCAACATAAATAGGGGGCTTTATTTGGAACATGTGGGTTGCTACATTTCCAAGAATAAAATACCGCTCGTTAGTGGTTTTAAAAGTCTGCAAAGACCCAGACATAATACTAAATAGGACTTTAAACAAAATTGTAGGACTTCAGTGGTAGTCTGACTTGTTTTTTTATTACTTAATTATTAGTCAAGGATCCTTAACTCGGCGCTCAACTCATTTAAAAGTGCTTTCTAGTTATATTTGCTTGTTGAAGTATGTAAGATAAGACCAAAAAAACAGCATTAGGCAAATTGCTTATTTTTGTTCCGGCCAGGACATTAAAATATTGTTGGTGCCATTAGGAAACCGGTCAGGTGGCAACTCTAGAAAGTGCAGCGTAATGTGGCAAATACATTTGGGATGTAAAACCTACAGGGAAGTGTGGTATATGCTCACATGTCAACAGCGGGGCAGACTCCGTTGAATTTTGTGCTTTAATAGTTCAAAAGTGTGTGTGGAAGCCACTCTAAATAGAGTTGAAAATCCGACTTCATTATGAAATAGGTGGCAGAGGGATTTTGGGTCTCATGGCCTCATCGTGCAATAGAACTATTTGCTTGAAGCGTGAGAGCCTGATTCGCCATCAAAGCTTAATACCGCTGGTATAACTGACACTTTATTATCTTTTATCAAGAATACCTATTGTGATGACACAAACCCCTTTTGATGGCATAAAACCTTAGCACAGTTAAAGAATCGCTATTGAGTCTTAGCACAGTTATGCATTGATGAGACAGGCCCAAGAATGATATAGTCCTGTCACCCTCAACTTTACATAATTTGTTACTGTACATTTAATAAAGCATAGGTGTGCTCTTTCTTGCACTCCCTCACTATCTACTTTTCTTCCTGTTTCACACCTCACTCCTTTATTTCCATTCTCCCTTCACGATCTGCCACACAGCTGCATTTCCTCTTAATCACTACCTCCCCTCACTAATTGCTTTTAATTTTTCACCTTCCCATTTCACTCTCCTTTCACACGCTCCCCGCTGTGTGCTCTTTCTTCCCTTGACTTTCTCCTCTTTCCACTTTTCATTCTCATCATGTTCTACTCCAATCTTGCACTCCCAATCTCTGCTTCCCCACTTCACATTTTTTGTCTACAGTATCCATATTTGCCTTCAGACCTCTCCTCCTTCCTCGCACTCCTTTTATTTTTTCCCCTTCTTGCACATATCTTTATATCCACTCCAGGAATCTGAGTTTGATCTCAGGGTCATAAATTTAAATGCAGTGTGGCCACTCAATTTCACCTTTCGGAGGTCGATAAAATTAGTGCCATTGAGTTGAATAACATCATATACAATTCAGTGTTGAGGTCCCCTCTGGTGAATGTCCTTTAAAAATATACATGGTGTGTTAAAGACAGAGAAATGTATTTTAATCTTTTGTTTTAATTTCTTTGCAATATTACACTGTAATTTTTCCTCTGTCCCTCCTTGACCCAGTACCTTTCATACTCTTATCCATTCCCCTGACATCCTTTCTTTCCTTCACCCCATCTTTTTGTATTTCCTTTCTCAGCACCTCCAGCCATGCCTCTTCTTTCCATTCTTGCTTCCTTACATCCTCATTCATTCCCCCATCCTTCCTCCCCCTTGGTGCATTTTTCTGCTCCTTACTTCATCCCCTCTTAAATTTGTTCTTCTTATCCTCGACCTTCCTTCTGTTTTTCTTCCTCCTTTCTTTTATATTCATCCATCACACACCATTCCCTTTCCTTTCTCCCCATCCCTTCATTAGCTTCCTTTCACATTCTTTTTTTATGTCCTCCTTTCATCTATTACTTATTTCCTCACTCCAGCACTCCCCTTCCTTCCTGCATTTGTTGCTGCCTTCTTTAATGTATTTCTTTCATCTCTTCCTTTCTTTTAAACAGCACAGTACAACCACATTCTCTTTAGTTTGCAAAGTTGCCTCAACTTCTCAAATGATCTTTCCGAAAGCTGCATTTTGAGATGTATACACGTTCTTTAATTTGTTCACTTTTGAGCTGTTTTCTATAGGCTTTCCATATGATATATTATGTTATGTCATATTGATTCGTATAGCGCACTAATCTCCCGTAAGGGTATCCAGGGCTTGGGCAGGTATGTAGGTGTGAGGTCCCTAAGGTGCATATATGAAGAGCCAGGTCTTCAGCTTCTTGCGGAACTCAAGAAGTGAGGAGGTGGCTGTGATGTGTTGGAAGCTCGAGGCCGTAGCCAATAAAGGAAGCAGGTAGAGCCGGGTAAGTGGGTGGCCTCCGTAAAATGAGCCCCTGCACTTAATATTTTACAAATTAAGCACTGGGTACACACATACGGGGAGAAGGAGAAGAAAACTAATTGATTACCTGTAACTTCAGCTATCCGGTATTGGTATCTTTCATAGATTCACATGCTTGAATCATTCCCCACAATGGGAGTCCGACGATATTAAAATAAAGCAGTATGCAATTGTATTATAGACTATAAAGGTAATAGGAGGGTAGTTTAGTAGCCTATCTATGCCCTTTTAAAAAAAAAAAAAAACGAATGAACTATGACCAATCAGGCGACAGCACCCGTTAGAAGTGTTCCCAACAGAGACTGTTTGCCTCAGATTTTCGAGCACAAGTGAGGTAGCATTTTAACTCGATATATGAGGAGAGCCTCTAAGGGAGGAAGGTGGTCGCATGTGAATCTATGAAAGATACCAGTAGTGGATAACTGAAGTTACAGGTAAGTAACTCGCTTTTCTTATCCAGAATTGGATCTTTCATAGATTCACATGCTTGAATCAGAATAGCAAGCAGTTTGCAACTTTAATAAATTATATTGCCTTTCCTTGTGGATGGTGGGTAGTAATAAATACACATATATACACCAAAATAAAGATATAGATATATATAAAAATATAAACATATATGTACATATATACAAGTATACTTAAACATAAGCGTAAGAGGAAATTTTATTCACATAATTATCATAAATGTGATCATTATTTTATACATATTCTTAAAGTTAAAACAATAGCTGAATTAGGAACAGCACAAAGTGTAAAACTTATGCATAACAAGAAGAAAATTTAGAAATAACGGGGCTCATCTTGTTGGAACAGATGTCGTAATACTGCTACATCACTGCGGCGTGGCGACTCAAGGCACAATGCTGCGTGAAAGTATGTATGCTCTTCCACATTGCAGCACGGCAGATGATCTCTATAGGGACACCAGCGTAAAGGGCTGTTCATGTGGAAACTGCCCTAGTACAGTGCGCCTGCGGAGTCAAAAAAGCGATTGCACTCTTAGAATGGCAGAATAGAATAGTGGTAGAGATCTACCTGGCAACAGACACTTGTAGTCACAGGTCTGCCCAGCTGAGTTTGGCCATAGGCCACGAAGAGCCCTTGTGATTTACGGGTCTGTCTGGTGTGCTGTAAATAAAACGTTAAACACCTCTTTATGTCAAAAGTATGCAGAGACTCCTCTGCTGGAGTAGTAGGATTGGGAAGAAAGGTACGAAGAATAATTGTCTGCGTTCAGATGAAACTGTGGGGGCACCTTGGTATGAACTTTGGGTTAGTCCTATGGATGACTGTGTCCTCTGTAAATCAAGAAAAGGCTACTGATAGTAAAGGCCTGAATTTGGCTTACTCTTCTAGCGAATGTCAAACTAGAAGGGTGGCTACCTTCCATGTCTAAGTAAGGTCCACCTTATGACTCGGTTGAAATGGTGGTTTAATCAGTTGAGAAAGGACCATATTGTGATGCCACTCAGGTAGAGGAGGTCCCACCGGAGGAAAGCACTCGGAAAAGGCCTTTCATGAATTGTTTTATTATCCTGTTGGAGCACAAGGATGGAACCTGAGGGGCACGTCTATATCTAGATATTGCTACAAGATGCACCTCAATATATGCATATACCAGACCTGAAAGACCCAGAGAGAAGATATGGCAAGATTTGCTCCAGAGGTGCTTCCAGGGGGTTCAAGTTGTGTTGTTGGCACCATAAACAGAACCTTCTCCACCTTAGCCTGTATGATTTATAGGTGGACTGTGCTCTAGCACTTGCCAAAATGTCTTTGCAATCCTGGGAAACGCTCAGGTTATGAAATTCATGGAATTCAGAGCCATGCACATAATCGGAGAGAGCGGGATAAGGGTGCAGAACTTGGCCCTGGTTTGTCAGGAAACTTGTTTTGATCCTTAGTGGAACTGGTCTGTTCTTAGACATCAGTAGCATCTGGGTGAATCCAGTACAGCCTGGGCCATTGGGGAGAAATTAAGCATCAATCATCTCCTCTCTAGCCTCATCTTGCTGAGAACCCTTGGGATCATGGGGATGAGGGAAAAACGCACACATACATCCTGCACCATCAAGCATTCCTCCATGACCCCGGAGCGGTGTCGACTGGCGTAGAAACAGGATCTGCTGTTCTGGCTGGTAGCAAAGAGATCCAGATGCGGTTTGCCCCAAAGGTGAAAGATCTTTTTAACTCCTGTTAGTCTAGTTCCCATTCGGGCAACTTTCAAAGGATCTATACTGAGGGTATCGGCTAGAATATTGCTGGTTTCTGCAACATTCTTTGCTCGATTGTGATGTTGTGAACTATGAGCCACTCCCAAAGGTTCTGGGCCTCCAAGGAAAGAGGAAGGATCTCGTCTCTCCTGCTTGTTCACATAGTGCATGCTGGTCGTGTTGTCAGTAAGAACCAGCACTGATGATCCTTGAATGCGAGGCAAAAAGCTTGAGAGTGAGGAAGATGGCCTGAGCTCAGGTGATTTAAGTTCATGGATTTTTGGCATGCAGACCATTTGCCCCCAAATTTGAAGATCCTGAAGGTGTCTCCCCCAACCTTCGAATGAAACATGCGTGGTTATGATAAAGTCTGATATGCGTGGGAGAAATGGGAGGCCTTCGGATATGTGCGACAAGTGGGACCACATGCAAGAGCCTGGACCATCCCTGGTGTTTCCTTTATAAGGTCGTTCTACCAACCCCTCCATCTGAATCCATTGAAGCTGTAACTCTTCTTGCAAAGGCCTCATCTCAGGCGCGCTAGGGGCACGAGATGGATTGCAGATAACATCATCCTAGCAATGATTTGTAGTGATATACTGAAGCAGACTTTTTTCTGGATAGCTTGAGAGCTAACTGCACTAGCCTGTGCTGTATTTATAGGGACAAAAAGGCCTCTGCCTATCCTCGTGTATAGAGTAGGACCTAGGAAGGCGATGCGCTGACTTAGGATAGGACATGGCTTTTGAAGATTTAAAGTAAAGCCCAATTTGCAAAAATTTTGGGTGCCCTTGGCAGTTTGGGTGCCCTTGGCAGTTTGCACTGGTGTCTGTGCTTTTAGGAGCCAGTCGTCTAAATAGGGGGAAGACTTGGTGACCGCGTTTCCTGAGGGCAGCTGCAGCTGGTGCCAGGTGCACGATGTGAGAACTCTTGGGGCGGATTTGAGGGCAAAATGGTAAGAGTTTGAACTGGTAGTGGATGCCAGCTACTGTGAAGCAAAGGTACTTCCGGAAGGCTTTGGGTGAATGGGGATGTGGAAATAGACATCCTGCAAATTGAGGGTGGTTATGTAATTCCTGTTATTTAAGAGTTGCAGAATGACCCTGATAGGGTAACCATATCGGAGGGTGGTGATGCACCTGCGCACCAGTGAGAGGTACTGAGACCCGAAAGGATTGTGGCAGCCTTCTTAAGCAACCCCTGATTAAATTCGTTTTTATCTACTGATGACGGATGATATCCAGAAACGCGTATCTAGAGATTTTACACCTCTAACCTGCACCAAATTTGGTGAAATACTCCAGTAAATATTCAAGTAAGCATTTACCATGAACTTGCATTTACCATAATGCTAAGGGGTGAACTGTGCGGGGAGGTGAAGCAGTGTGCTCCCAACTCCCTTCATTTTGAAAAGACTCCCTTGAGTCATTGAGCTGACGAGCTTTTTGGTGATGCACCTGCATGCCAGTGAGAGGTACTGAGACCTGGACAGGATTGTGGGCAGCCTTCTGCTAAGCAACTCCCTGATTAAATCCGTTTTTCTCTTACTCATGACGGATGATATCCAGAAACACATGTCTAGAGATTTCACACCACTAACCTGCACCAACTTTGGTGAAATACTTCAGTAAATATTCAAGTAAGAATTTACCATGAACTGCATTTACCATAATGCTAAGGGGTGAACTGTGCTGTGAGGTGAAGCAGTGTGCTCCCAACCCCTTCATATGGAAGGAATGTTTCTTTAGGAATTTGTTGAGCGCTTTTAGGCCTAGAATAAGTCTCCAAGGTCCTGATTTTTTCTCTAATTAGGAAAGAGAGAGAGGGACAGGATTGGGTTTGCTACTTAACCTGTAAGTATCTCCACTCTGGCATGTAGTGCTGGAGATTTACATGCTTTGCATACGTCCGCCATCTAGTGCTGGGCTTGGATGATTACAAGTTGTTTTTGTTCAAAGAAGTCTTCTCTGGAGTCACGAGGCTGTGTGACTCCCCCTCTTGGGAATACTGCGCATGGTCATCAATGCCATCTTCAGATTGTTTTCCTGTGGGTAGGTGAGAATGTAAAGAATGCTATGTATTTAAGCATTGAGATGGCTATAGTATGACAAAGTATATGAACTGCAACCTACACAAGAATTTGGGGAGGAGGGATGGCGCATGTGAATCTACAGCACTACATGCCAAGAACAGATGCCTGCGTGGGTAAGTACCATAATCCTTTGGAGACATGTGTTCTTGTAAATACACATGCTTTGCATAGACTGTAAAGCAGTCCCTCTCTTCCCTAGGTAGTGGTTAACTTGTGGGGGTTGCAGTTGTCTGAAAAGATTCTATGTCAGGACCGGATGCTCTGATTATGCTTTTTTCTCCCGCTTTATTCACAACATAAATTTCACAGCAGCCAGAAAAGCAGCATAAATTGATTTTATCCCAACAACATAGGGAAAAAAGACCATTTAATCGAAGAAAAACTAACAAAGTCTGAACTCAGACTACAAATCCCATAAGTCCAAAGGAGCATGTTACTCCAGCAGTCCTTTCACAGTGTCTATGATGTAGTAGATAGGTTCCTCCATTATAGTGTGTCCCTCCTCTTTCTTCGCTGCTTCGCAGCCAGATAAACTCGTTTTTTTCCTTCCTTATTGACTAAATTGGCGTTGTAGTCGATTTAATTAAGTGCTGTTTTGCGACCCGGAGCACTGATGTTCCATATGCAGACTGTGCCCGGGGTGATTGTTGTGAGCTTTATTGTCATTGCTGTGCTCTTCCACTTCGCAGATCCCTTGCGCGGCCGCGGGAGCGTTCTCGCTCCTTACGCGGCCGCCTCCATTTACTGCGGTGCTTCTCGAGCCCGCTAGAGGAGACTCGCGCGTCTCGTTGCTCCCGCGGCGCGCGTTCTCCTCAGATGAGCAGCCGCGCTGCGTGAGCTGCTCCACCGTGAGCCTGGTCCCCTGCCGCCACACCGTGTAAGCGCCCTTCGGGGTCTGTATCGTCCTCTAATTGCCTTACATTTGCGCCCCGCTGTGGGTCCGTACTGCGGCTCAGACGCGTTAATCGCGTGAGGGCAGGTTTAGTGCACGCTTGCATTTCATTTACTTTGTTGTGCGCGCTGGGTGGCGGTTGGACCCTGTCTGCTTGCTGAGGGCCTGCGCGCTTCTGAGGCAAGTGCAGCCTCGATAGCGGTTTATTCCGCACTTTATACTCTTGCAGTCCCTTAGGCCTGCCCACATTGGTTTCTGGTTCTACCAGACTTGCACAATAGTGAGGCTATCACCTCAGCGCGCATACTGTGAAGTGGCCCTCCTGTTCCCTGCTAGAGCTCACGAGTATTTGAATAATTAATGCGGTTGACCTAACACCATGGAACAGGATGATGTATTATGAGGAGGAGGTGGTCCAGGAATACCTCCCCTATGATGAGGATTTTTGGACGCTGTGGACACCTCCATTTACAGGTGTGTGAATGAGGTTGTTGGCCCTATGGTACAGCGCCTTTCCGACCGCATTGTTACGGGAATGCGCCAAACTGGCACAAGCCCATTGGGAGCCCCGGCCCCACGCTAGTAATTAAACCCCTGGGGAGGGTCCCCCGCCCCTAAGAAGAGCTGTGCTGAGGGCGTCTGAGGGTGGCGCACGGTGACAGAGACGCATTCGAGCGCCTCAGAAGCGCTTTTCTGGGCTAAGGCGGTCCCCTCCAACCCCCCCCTCCCTGCGCGACTTCCTGCCCCGAAACCTACTTCAGTCTCACGCGGCCAGATTCCCGTCCCCTGATGGGGGCTACGCCAGGCAGATTCAGATGACGACGACGAGGGTCTTCGCGGTCTTGGCGCCCGGCCAGCTGCTTCCACCAGCGTTGCCACAGGATAGTACGGGCATGCTGGACCCTGATGAAATAATTCATCCTCGGTCAGCAGCCTGGAGCCTGGAGACAAGGTGGCCAAGTTTGTGGCGGGCCGCCTCCGCAAGCCTCTAGAGAAGGAGGCTAGGTGGTGCTTGAGAGCAGAGTGCCCGCGACCCACGTTCGAGGGGAAAGTAGCTTTCACCCCGGAGCTAGACTCCAAGATGGCCACTTTCTTGGCCAAATACATAGAAGATCCCCGTAAGGGCATTGATCGTTCTTGGCGCTCCTGTCAAGATAAGCTTCTGGACGCAATTGGGCCCTTTACAAAAATATTGGATATGGCGGAAGAGGCAAAGGTGACAGGTTCCACAATATCTCCCGAAGTTTTGTCGAATTAGGCTCAGCGGGCGGTGATCTTTTTAGGTAACGCCAATTGTGCCCCTATCGACCAGAACGGCGTCGCTCGTTCACTAATCAAATTGGATCCCAAACTGGGCGACTTGGCCTCCTCGGAGGCGGGGGCAGTGGCGCAAGGGGGTCTCCTCAGAGACCCCTTTGTCAAAGAGCTGGGCAAATTTGTGGCTACATTCACCTCGTTGGACAAGGCCCAGGTCCAACATCAAGAGGAATCTTCCAGCCCCGTTTTCCCAAGCGGAGCCGGTCGTGGCAGCGGCCGGCAGTGGCAGACCGCGCCGTGGCGGCCAGCAGAATCCCGGTAAGGGACAAGGCTCCGGGTGGGGAAGTACAACTCCACCGCCAATTACACGAACTTCTACCCCACCAGGAGACAACGATTCCGAGGCTGCGGTGGATTCAAGAACAACGCATGGCGGCAGTGGTTCCAACGGTGTCATACCTGCAACTCAGGCCCGTATCGGGGGTCGACTAGCGGACTTCCAGAGTGCTTGGGCGAATATTACAACAGACGCTTGGGTTTTGCAAACCATCCGGGGTTTCATATCGAATTCTACGATCTCGCCTCACCAAGCAAGGCTTTCCGCGCCCGATCACCTTCTCCGTTGCCGATGCACAGCTGGTCGACGAGGAGGTATCCGAGCTGCTCCACAAAGGGGCCATTTGTCGCTCAGCTCTGCATTCCAACGGTTTCCTCAGCAATATTTTTTTGGGAGACAAAACCGATGGGGGCGACGTCCGGTAATCAACCTCAAAGAATTCAATGGGTGGTTGGTTTACCGGCATTTCAAAATGGAGGTGATTCACCTCCTCCCGGGACGTCCTTTTCCGGGCGATTGGATGGTACGATTGGACCTCAAGGATGTCTACCTAGTGGTTCCCATCCATCCGCCACACCGGCGGTTCCTACAGTTTTGTTGGAAGAATCAGATCTACGAGTTTACCGCCCTTCCGTTCGGGCTTTCATCTGCACCTTGGTGCTTCACAAAGTGCTCCATCCCGCGGTGGAGTTCCTAGGGGCCAAGAGCATACGTATGATTGTTTACCTGGACGACATCCTACTTATGGCACAATGTCCCAGGAAGTTAGCGGTTCAGTTACAACAAGCGGTATCTCTCTCTTGCAGGGGTTGGGCTTCGTCATCAACGGAGACAAGTCAGTCCTCACCCGGCTCAGAGTGTAGTGTTTCTCGGATTGTCGTCGGATTCACCCGGTCTTCCTTCAAGCCTAGCCATCTCTGAAGATGGCCAAGATCCGACACGAGTTGAGGTAGACCATCTCCAAGACTCATACCTCTCTCCGTCAGATTGCCCGGGTGGTGGGCGCTTCTCTACTCGTCCATCCAGGCAATCTTTCCGGGAGCCCCTCCACTACCTCGGGCCCTACAACGCCTGAAGGCGCACCATCTCAGGAGAGGTCTGTCATACGATCAGATGTTTCCCCTTTACGGCGGAAGTGAAGGAGGAAATGTCACTGGTGGCTCACCCACATGGAAGCCTGGAACGGCCGGGCGATCTTTGGGTCGGTTCCGGACCTGGTCATAGAGTCTGACGCCAGCAGGTCAGGATGGGGCGCCCGTTGCGGGAATTCTCCACCGGCGGCGCCTGGTCAGTAGATGAACAGGCGTTGCACATCAATTGTTTAGAGCTCCTAGCGGGGTCTTTTGCCGTTCGCTGCTGGACCAGGGACAGAGTGAGTTCATCTGTCCTGTTAAAGATGGACAACGTCTCCGCGGTCCGTTACGTCAACCGCCTGGGGGGCCCTCGTTCCCGAGCCCTGGCGAATCTGGCAATTTTGGGACTATTGCCTGACTCATCACATATCTGTAACAGCAGAGTATCTGCCGGGCCAAGCCAATCAGGTAGCAGATTGGCACTCCAGGCATCGGAGGGACTCCAGCCAGTGGAAACTGGACGTTCACGTTTTCAGATGGTTGGCCAGCCTATGGGGGCCGTTCTCGGTCGATCTCTTTGCGTCCCGCCTGGATCACCAACTCCCGCGGTTTTTCAGCTGGAGACCGGATCCCCTTGCGGAGGCCACGGATGCGTTCCTTCAGGAGTGGAGTCAGGAGGAGGGTTATGCCTTCCCTCCTTTCTCGATGGTTGTGCGGACGGCGGCCCAGATCCGCCGCCAGAGAGCGGAGGTGGTAGTGGTGATGCCGTATTGGAGGTCCCAAGTTTGGTTTCCGATTCTTCTGGAACTTTCTTGGGATTCTCCAATCCTACTCCCCCTGTTTCCTCATCTCCTTCTGAATCCGGACGGAGGACCGACATCACCTAATCAACCAGGGTTCTCTCCGCCTCATGGCATGGCGGCTTTCTCGGCGGCGTTGGTCGCTCCCAGGACTTTCGAGGCCGGCTGAGAGTCCTCTTATCCAAAGCCTGGGCAGACAGTACCTCGAAGCGTTATCGGTCCGCCAGGTCTAAGTGGATGCATTGGTCTCTTCGACGGGATTTGGATCCCATGGTCGCAGGCGTCGTTCCCATTTTAAATTTCCTAGCGGAATTGGCGACCGACGGCCTGGCGTATCGTTCTATTAACGCGGTGCATTCCGCGATCTCGGCAGCTCATTGCCCGGTGGGGGAGGCTCCCGTTGGGGAACACCCTTTTGTCTGTAGACTCCTGAGGGGTATTCGCCTTTCGTTGCCTCCGGAGCCGCGCTATTCTGTCCTGTGGGACGTCAATCTGGTCTTGAACCTCTTCCTTTCTTGGCAGCCCAACAAGTATCTTTCTTTGAAGGAAGTCTCGGCCAAGTTGGCCATGCTATTATGCCTGATATCTTGTCGCAGAGTTTCTGACGTTCGTGCACTGGACATCTCAGCGAGCGTTTTCTCTCCTGAGGGAGTCACGTTTACGGTGGGTTGCCGTACTAAGTCTTCCTCTAGAACGATTTCGTATCCAGCCTTTTCAGATGTCCCCAAGCTGTGTGTTGTGAATTGCCTCAAGGCGTACGAGGATATGACTCAAGAAGTCCGCCCTCCGGGCAAACGCCGGCTTCTTATTGCCTTAAGAAAACCACACAAAGCAGGCTCCTCACCCACTATAGCCAGGTGGGTCATGCAGGAGGCGGGCATTGACACGAAAAAGTTCGGAGCTCACTCAGCCAGGGGGGGCAATGGCTTCTAAAGCTTTTTCCCTGGGAGCCCGGTTGGAGGACTTGATGCGCGCCGCAGATTGGTCCTCAGATTCCACCTTTAAGCGGTTTTATTTCAAACCGGTTGTGGGCGTCGCTCAGTTGGTGGTAAGTAAGCTTTGAACTAGCATAATCAGAGCCTCCGGTCCTGACATAGAATCGAAATTTGCCTAGCATAGTAGCAGTGGAGTTTCAATTCTATGGGACACGAGCGAGATATCCCTCCCAGTGCACGATCTAGTGCGAACCCACCCGTATGTGCGTAAGTAACCAATTTTCAAGATTTTCCAGGATGTAAATAATGTAGTTACGTTTCTCATTAGCAATGATATGCTCGAGTCTTTAGCTAAGAAGGTATGGCCTTGGGAAATCTTACGTTGTCTCTTTGTGTTTTAGGGAATGACGGTTCAAAACAGGACCAGTAACAATGTGGCGTGACTCGCGCGAAGAAAGAGGGACACAAAAAATGGAGGAACTATCTACTCATCATAGACACTGTGAAAGGACTGCTGGAGTAACATCTCCTATGGACTTATGGGATTTGTAGTCCGAGTTCAGACTTTGTTCGTTTTCTTCTCTAAATAGTCTTTTTTTCCCTATGTTGTTGGGATAAATTAATTTATGTTGCTTTTCTGGCTGCTGTGAAATTTATGTAGTGAATAAAGCGGAGAAAGAAAAGCATAATCCTCGCCTCCGTGTCCTTAATAGAATTGAAACTTACCGTTACTATGCTTGGCAAATTTCGATTCCTCGCTACTGTTCAAACCCAGTGGGCTTTTACTCTGTAAGTCTATAATGTAGCGGGATTCTAGACGTCTAAGCCTCAAAATTCTATCTCCTCCTCTGGGATTTATAGGTACATGATCCACACAATGGTACATTAAAAAATCTCTGTTGCGATTGTGCTCCTTATTGAAATGTCTCGCAACTGGATATGTCTCATCACCATTGGCTATCGCCCTCATATGTTCTAATATTCAAATTTTGTGAGGGTGAATCGTGCTGCCAATGTACTCTCAGCCCACAAGGAGCATGTGAGGCAATATACCGTGTAGGAGTAATTTCTTAATTCTCTTAGGTCTACTTATCCCAGGAACATTATAGGTCAAGACACGTTTACTGTTTTTACAAGCCTTGCATTTACCACAAGGGTAAAACCCATTAAGAGGTTTTAGAACAGGCTTGCTAATTATCACATTCTGATAACTGTGAATCAAGTCATTGCGCAATGACCTAGCTTTTCTAAAAGTAACCAGGGGATTAGGTGGTAAATCACATCCTATTACTGTATCTGAAAGGAGAGTATGCCAGTTCTTTCGTAAACTTCTTTTCAATTGTCCTGCATTGTCAGAAAATGTTGTAATCATTCTGAACTTGCCGTCACTAGTGTGGGACTCACTAGCCTTCTTCCCTCTTATCTTCTCTTTTTCAGTAAGTAGGTCTACTCTTTTCACTGTATTCACTCTCTGTAGAGCCTGTAGAGACAACTGACAGATATCCTATGCTACGAGAAGATTAATGAAAAAACTTACAATCAGAGCATCACCGACTACCATTTGCTGATATCTCAATGGTACAAGAAAAATATGTTGGAACATTTATTTCTCAGATGCCTTAATCCCATCATTCCCACATTTTTCCACTTGCCTAAGGTTTATAAAGACATATTGAACCCCCCAGGGAGATCAATTGTCGCTTCACAGGGAAGTTTGACAGAACACACGTCTATATATATATATATATAGACTACTTTCTCTCTCAACATGTGGTTGAGTTAAAATCTTATGTAAGAGATACAAAGGACTTCCTGGGACATATAAAGGAAATCAAGTGGGAGGTGGGATTCCCGTTAATGGTATTGGATATCACAAGCCTCTATACTTGCATAGCTCATGGAGACGGGCTACGCGAATTTATTCGTGGGCTGGTGGGAGGAGCAGGTGGCCTGGGCCGTGTCTAACAAAGCCTGGACCGACAGGATTGTTACATGGCATCGCTATATAGATTGACCTCTTTATTATTTTTAGAGGGTCACCGGAAATAGCAAGGTCTTACATTGAGGTGCTTAATTCCAATAAGATCAATCTAAAGTTTACAGGGGAGGTAAGCACACAGTCCGTCAATTATCTAGAGCTGAACGTCTATGTAGCGGAAGGGCAGTTATATACGAGGCTCCACAGGAAATCCACGGCAGGGAACTCCACCCTACATGCCACGAGTAGCCATCCGCAGAAACTTATTAACAGTATCCCCTATGGGGAACTGTTGAGGTTGAAAAGGAATAATACTAGTGATCTGGAATTCCAAATAGCAGCAAAAGCAAGTATGGAACGCTTTAGCTTGAGGGGCTATAGTGACTGTCCTTTCGCAGGCTCTACAGAGAGTGAATACAGTGAAAAGAGTAGACCTACTTACTGAAAAAGAGAAGATAAGAGGGAAGAAGGCTAGTGAGTCCCACACTAGTGACGGCAAGTTCAGAATGATTACAACATTTTCTGACAATGCAGGACAATTGAAAAGAAGTTTACGAAAGAACTGGCATACTCTCCTTTCAGATACAGTAATAGGATGTGATTTACCACCTAATCCCCTGGTTACTTTTAGAAAAGCTAGGTCATTACACAATGACTTGGTTCACAGTTATCAGAATGTGGAAATTACCAAGCCTGTTCTAAAACCTCTTAATGGGTTTTACCCTTGTGGTAAATGCAAGGCTTGTAAAAACAGTAAACGTGTCTTGACCTATAATGTTCCTGGGATAAGTAGACCTAAGAGAATTAAGAAATTACTCCTTACACGGTATATTGCCTCACATGCCCTTGTGGGCTGAGATACATTGGCAGCACGATTCACCCAACAAAAATTCTAATATTAGAACATATGAGGGCGATAGCCAATGGTGATGAGGCATATCCAGTTGCGAGACATTTCAATAAGGAGCACAATCGCAACAGAGATTTTTTAATGTACCATTGTGTGGATCATGTACCTATAAATCCCAGAGGAGGAGATAGAATTTTGAGGCTTAGACGTCTAGAATCCCGCTACATTATAGACTTACAGAGTAAAAGCCCACTGGGTTTGAACAGTAGCGAGGAATTAGCAGTACACCTGGGGGAATGATCACTAGACTTTATTTCCATTCTTGGTTTGTTTTCTTCCATTGAGTATATTCAATTGGTATCAGTTGGCTTGATTCCTATTAAATTTGACTCAGCAACTAGAAAGAAGGAAAGTGTACATGCTTGGCACTGTATCATAGTTGAGCGTTTTTAATTAAATGTAATGAAATGTATCAGTGGAGACTTGAGTACAGAATTGTATCCGGGATGGTAACAGTACAGGTCATTACCCATTCAGGGCGTGATACAGCAGTACTAGTTATGTCACCGGCATCTCTCGGGATGCTGAGAAATATTTAGAGGTGACATATGCCCATTCAGGGCGAAATTTAGCAGTATTGGCAATTTCACAGGCATCGGTTGGGACTCAGAAAAATGTTTTAGAGGTGACTGATGCAGGGGAATGAGGCAAGCCAATCCATTTAGGAAATGATGGTAGAACTGTACAGTTAAATGTGGCAGGTCTATCGACCCATTCAGGGTATGAGCGCAGTAAATTTGGGCGATACTACCACCGTATAAATTTATTTTATTCATGATTAATGCATAGAGGACGGGTTTTCCGTCTGTGTTATATACACTACAAAATGGCGGAACTCCGTTGCCAACACTGCAGTCATTTGCTTACACTGTGGTCCCTTTACTGTTTGTTGAATGTATTAAAAATGGTGGCTCCGGCGTTTTTGGCTAACATCGAAGAAGGCGGTTGCCGAAACGCGTCTGTATGCCCAGAGTCCGTTTTGCTGAATAAAATTACGGAACTCGCCCCCGTGAGTGCTGTCATCCTTGGTGGGTACGATTACCTGGTGGAGTTTGGGAGCAGTTATACGTATGCAGGAGCACCCCCGCATTGTCAGGCACCCGTTCGAGAGTGCACCAGGCTGGTGATCAATGGAGCTGTAATATATCCCCTTCCGAAGCGAAGAAACTGGATAGGAAGCTCGTTTGGAATTTTAAGATGATCAGTCAGGAAACCTTCAAAGTAACATACGCATTTGTCTTAAAAGAAAAAGACCCATCCGTAGGAGAAAACAACAGAGGTAGCCACACTCGAGTAACCCAGGCTTTAAAATTAAAAGACGTGAAAAAAGGATAGATTCAAGAAAGTAGATTTCCTAACCAAGTATATCCTAAATGCTTGGAAACTTCACTATAGATATATTATATCATGCACACGAAAAGAAAACAGCCAAAACCTTAATTACAGCATATGACATTTATGCTTGACACCTGCTGACTAAATTCAAGGATCTTAGCAGCATAACAGCATTCAACAAAATTTAGAGTTAGAGAGTCTGCTTGAAAAAACCCTCAAAGACTTTTAGAAGGAAACAACGGCCTAAAAAGCATCTGAGTAAAGATCTCCAGAGCAAGATAAAATTAGAAGGAAAAATCTGTGTCACAAAAATCTACAAAAGCAGTAGTTCCTACAAGAGGAATGAACAAGCATTGGCAAAGCCAATAGGTCTCGCCTTCGAGACTATTGCCCCTGGCTTTTCCTTTTGTTCTTGTGGATTTGAATTGTTTGGTGTGGAGTGAAATTATGTGCTGTGGGGTGCAATTGTGTGACATGTAATTGTTGCATTAAGTGCAATTTTGTGGAGTGGAATTATTTTGTATAATATAGCGTAAAATTATGTGGAATATAAGTATGTGGCATGGAGTGGAATGACGTGGAGTGGTATTGAGGGGTGGCATGGATTTGAATTATGTTTTGTGGGGTTGAATTATGTTTTGTAGGGTGGAATTATATTGGATGGGGTGGGTGGAATTATTTGGTATGTGGTGTGGAATTGTGTAGTATAGATTTGTGTTGTGTGAAGTGGAATTATGTGGAGTTTAATTGTGTGGTGTGGAACTGTGTGGTGTTGAGTGGAATTATTTTGAGTGGGATTATGTGGCATGGAGCAGAGTTGAATTTTGTGGAGTGCAATTATGTGGTGTGGAGTGGAATTATGTGGGTTGGAATTATGTGGAGTTGAGTTCTGTGGTATGAAGGGGAGTGGAATAATATGTTAAGGAGTAGATGTATGCGGTGTGGAGTTGAAATTTATGTAGTGTACATTTGCGTGCAAATATGTGGCATGGTGCGGAGTGTAATTATGTGAAGTGTAATTATGTTGCATACATGTGGATGTACGTAGAGTGACAGTGTGTGGTATGTAGTGCCATGTAATTATGTAAAAAGAACAATTGATGGACAGAATGCTAAACAATGTCAAACATTCACCCCTGTACAGAGATCTGGGCCTAAATCCATTTTTTTTTGCTCCCCGTGCCATTCCAGTTTAAGCCCAGCCATAAGCAAATCAGTCCACCCTTCTCCCCCTGGGAACAATCCAGCTCTAAATTGAAGGCTATATTCTCATATTATGTGGTATCATATTGAATTAAATTGTGTGGGTTGCAATTATGTGGTGTGGAGTAGGATTATGTGGGTTGGAGTGGAATTGTATTTCGAGGAACTGTGTTTCATGGAATCATGTGGCATTCGTTGAGTGGAGTTGTGTAGTGGAACTATGTGGCATGGTGTACGGGAATTATGTGGATCGTAATTATGTGGTATTGAGTGTAGTGGAATTATGTGGAGTGGTATACTGTGTGTCATGGAGTGGAATTATGTGAGTGGCATTGTGTGGTGAAGTGGCATGAGTGGAGTAGAATTATTTGGCATGATGTGCAATTATGTGGTGTGGATTGGATGCATGTGGTGTATAGTGCAACTATGTGTTGTGGAAATCTGTTTTTTGATCTGCAATCATGTGGTGTAGAGTGGAATTATGCGGCGTTGTGTGGAGTGTATTTATGTGGAGTGTTGCTATGTGGCGAGGAGTGGATTTATATGAAGTCTAATTATGTGGTGAGGACTGAAGTCTAATTATGTGGTGAGGACTGGAGTGAAATTATGTGGAGTTGAATAATGTGGAGTGAAATTATGTTGCATGGTCTGGAATGGTGTGGAATTATGTGAGATGGTATGGAGTGGAATTATGTGCAGTGGAATTATGTGACATGGTTCGTAGTTGAATTATACAAAGGAGCTTTCACTCCCGCTCTACAAACCCCTACCCTACCTCATATCGCACATACCACGGCCTATGTCATCTAAGCAGCTGAGCAAATAGGTTCCCTGTCCTGTCACCAAAAGTAAATATAGCGCCATTAACAGTGGAATCACCTATGTCTTCCCCTGCAGACGGGATAATGTACATGCCGATATCTGGCGATTATATTTGCCCTTTGACTTGCCCTAGATGGGAGAGCTTGTTAGGGAAACAAGTAGTAAAATAAAAGTTGATAGATATCACCTTTTTTGGCTATAAAGTGTGAGAGTTCCCCTAGAAAGGGGGGCTTTGCATTCTAGGGTCGCAGTTCTACTGGCAGGTTGGGGCCTGAGTAACAGTTAAACCTAGAAGTCGCAGTCTGGCCTGTTTTCCCACTCTGGTGTAAACTGCACTTTAACAGTTTCAAGTGGGCTTTGTCCCACCTAGTTGCACAGAATGTATTTTGGGACACTAAACAAAAGAGTTCACCAAGAAAAGCAATTATGCTCGACTTGTTACAAAAAAGTACAAGCTAAAACTAACATGCACCATTAGACATTTCCACATATATTAAGTACAGCGCTGCCCTTTCCATGGACTCTTGGCGCTGTAACTGGGATTTTGTGTTCACAACAACTAATTATATGTCGCACAATCCCAGGTTCCCCAAAATTCACTAAATGGAACATAGCACATGAACAGTCACTTTATTTGTATTTTTTTTTTATTTTTTACAGTTTTATAGTGCAAACCTAGCCCAATCGCATTACAAGAGAACCAGACTCATTACGCATTATTGTTACTTACACAACTAGACACCCCCAGTTCCTACATTCAGAGCCAGGGATGAGCTATTGCATCGAAGTGCGCACCCCCCCTTGCCATAACTACGCGACTGGGTTTGTGTCATCAAAGCACAAGTTACTAACTTGTGTAACGATATATCTGTAAGTGACAGTAGTTGGTGACAGATTCCTTACCTTAGAATATCCCCAGGCGTCAGGCTGGATCCGGAAAGTTTTGCGTAGCAGTACCCTTGCGCGTCGGTAGGCGGCGTCGTGCGGCTCCGCGTCCGTCGTCGGCGTTGGGATTGCCGGCATGATGTCGCGGCCAGTACTTAGACGCCGCCCCTGCACGCTGACGTCAGTTCTGTACACGACTTTCCGCGCCAGGAACGCAGAGCCATGCAAGAAGCTGACATTGGTGTCTGAAAATACTAGGGCCCTGAAAAGGAGGTCCTTAACCCTAGAAATCAGTTCGCAGAACGGGGAGGATGGGTGGGCGGTAAGGAATCTGTCACTAACTACTGTCTCTTACAGATATATCGTTACACAAGTTAGTAACTTGTGCATCTGAAAGAGACACGTTAGTGACTGATTCCTTACCTTAGAATAGATACCCCAGCAATACCAACCCCGGTGGTGGGTCTGCGAACAGATTCAGACAAGGAAGTCCCGGAGGACAGAGCGGCCAAAGGCCGTCCCTCCGGACTTGGCTGTCAAGGCAGTAATGCTTGGTAAACGTGTGCAGCGAGGCCCACGTAGGTGCCTGACATATATCCTGTAGCGGAACACCGCGGCCTAAAGCCGTGGTAGCAGCTGTTGCCCTGGTAGAATGGGCACGTAGCCCAACAGGGGGCTCCTTCTTAGCCAAAGAATAGCAGGCTTTGATACACAAGATTACCCAGCGGGAGATGGTCCTTTTGTGTACCGCCCGACCTTTTGGCGCCCACGTAGCCAACAAAGAGCTGGTCATCCACCCGGAACTTTTGTGTGCGGTTGAGGTAAAAGGAAAGCGCACGTTTTGGGTCCAGACGGTGGAGCCTCTCTTCCTCTCTGGAAGGATGCGGAGGCGGAAAGAAGGTGGGCAAAGTGATGGTCTGCCCAATGTGGAAGGCAGTCACCACCTTTGGCAAGAAGACGGACGTGTCCTAAGAACAACCTTGTCTGGATGGATGGACAGACAGAAAGGGGGTTTGCACGAAAGAGCCTGGAGCTCACTCACCCGCCGAGGCGGAGGTGATGGCCACCAGAAAGGCTGTCTTCAGAGTGAGAAGACGAAGAGGACAGTTATGTAGGAGGCTCAAAGGGAGCGCACATTAAAAGGTAAGAACCAAGTTTAAGTCCCACTGAGGCATCACAAACGGAACAGGAGGGAAGAGGTGTGTAATGCCTTTAAGAAACCTGTTAACAACAGGGGACTTGAAAAGGGAGGGCTGATCAGGAAGCCTGAGGAAGGCCGAGATTGCACAAAGATAGCCCTATGATGGTACCCAGGGCAGAACCCTGTTGGGCCAGAGAAAGAAGGAACAGAAGAACCTCAGAAAGAGGGGCAGAAAGGGGATTCACAGCCTTTGCTGTGCACCATGCCACAAACTTGTTCCACCTGCAGGCGTATACCACCTTAGTGGAGGGACGCCTGGCTGCCAGAATCACATCACAAACCTCGGGAGGCAAGTCGAAAGGAATCAGCTGCCGCCGCTCAGTCTCCACGCAGGAGGTGGAGACTGGACAGGTTCGGGTGGAGGACCGTCCCCTGCTGCTGCGACAGAAGATCCTCCCGAAGAGGCAGACTGATCGGGGATCAACGCTCATACTGAGTAGCTCGGGATACCAAACTCTTCGAGCCCAGTCCGGAGCCACAAGAATGACTTGGGCCGGTCGCGCCGAATCTTCTTCAACACTCTGGGTAGAAGTGGTATAGGCGGAAAGGCGTACAACAGACGGCAACTCTACTCGCGACGAAGCGTCACCGAGCGAGTGCCGCCTTGGAAATTCCAATGCGCAGAACTGATGACATTGCGCGTTCTCTTCGGTGGCGAATAGATCTAACCAAGGCTCTCCCCACTGTAGAAACAGTCCTTGCGCCACCTCCGAGTGAAGACGCCATTCGTGATCCATCATGCACCTGCGGCTGAGTTCGTCCGCCCTGGCGTTCAGGGAACCTGCCAGGTGTTGAACCATCAGGAATATGCCCTGATGTTCCAGCCATGTCCAGAGACGCAGAGCCTCCTGACATAGGGTCCACGACCCCACCCCGCCTTGTTTGTTTCAGTATCACATGGTGGTGGTGTTGTCTGTGAACACCTGCACTACCGTCCCTTTGACAGAGGGAAGGAATGCCTTGAGTGCAAGTCGGATCGCCCGGAGCTCCAGAAGGTTGATATGGAGCCGGGACTCCGCCGGAGACCAGAGGCCTCTGATCTCCGCCTCTCCCATGTGACCGCCCCATCCCAGAAGGGACGCGTCCGTCACAACTGTGTGCTCTGGCTGGGGAAGGGAGAGGGATCTGCCCATGACCCATTGCCGGTTCGAGAACCACCACTGCAACTGCCGTGCATTCCCCTCCGAGATCTGGACGTAATCGGACAGGTTCCCCTGATGCTGCGCCCACTGGAACTTCAGGTCCCACTGCAGAGCCCGCATATGCCATCTGGCATGATCGACCAGCAGGATACAGGAGGCCATGAGGCCCAGCAGCCTCAGGGTCATCCGTACCGAAACCCAGGATAAAGGCTGAAAGATCGGAATCATAGCCTGAATATCCCGGACTCGCCGTTCGGGAGGATAGGCCCGAAGCTGTGTCGTGTCCAGGAACCGCTCCGATGAAAAGGAGCTGTGGAGAAGGAATCAGGTGCGACTTCGGCACGTTGATGGAGAACCCCAGCGAGTGCAGGAGTTCGGCCGTAGTCTGGAGGTGGGAGACGACTGCCTGGGACGAGCCCGCCTTCAGCAGCCAGTCGTCGAGGTAGGGAAGACTGGAACCCCTGCCCGGCGCAGATGAGCTGCGACCACCGCCATCACCTTTGTGAACACCCGAGGCGCTGGTAAGGCCAAAGGGGAGCACGGTGAACTGAAAATGCTCCAGGCCGACCGTGAACCGCAGGTAACGCCGGTGGGCTGGCAGGACGGGGATGTGAAAATATGCGTCCTGCAAGTCCAACGCTACCATCCAGTCTCCAGGGTCGAGGGCAGTCAAGACCTGAGCTAGGGTGAGCATCTTGAACTTCTCCTTCTGGAGGAAGCGATTGACGTTCCGGAGGTCCAAGATAGGACGCATGTCCTCCTTGTCCTTTTTGGGTACCAGAAAGTAGTGGGAGTAACAACCACGCCTGCTTCTGGGGTCGGAGCGCGCTCGATGGCCCCCTTGGCCAAGAGGGCCGCAACTTCCTTTTGAAGAAGCACCAAATGATCCCCTGACATGCCGTGGCATTGAGGTGGCATGGCTGGGGGGGTAGTCTCGAAGGGGAGGGAGTAGCCCCTTCGGACAATGTCCAAGACCCACCTGTCCGATGTAATCGCACGCCAGTGGTGAAGGTGATGGCGGACCCTGCCCCCTACTGGCATACTGTGGACCTGAAAGGATGGACTAGGAGGGCTTGGAGGCCGCGGACGGGGCGGAGGTGGTGGCCTGACCCGCACGCTGGTTACCCGACCCGCCTCGGCGGGAGCCACGTCCACGGCCGCGCGAAGACACTTGCTGCGCGGGCCGGTGGCTGGGCAGCGGACGTGACTGGGCGCCCCTTCCGTGGCCACGAAAGGGGCAAAAAGCAGACTGTTGCGGAGGGCGCACAGTAGAAAGGCCCAGGGACTTGGCTGTAGCCCGTGAGTCCTTAAAGCGCTCCAGCGCTGTTGGACTTGGCCCTTTTTCCCTGAATTTTTCGCTTTTCCCCCTAGCCTTTTTACTGACATGGTGTGTCTGAACTGAAAATAATAAATGCTGTGCAATGGTGCACGCACCTTTATTTCCACCATTGTAGAAATGCACCTTTGTAAAATGTTACTTTTAAGATGGACGCCATTGCTGTGTGCTTGTGCCTGCCTGCCAGAGGTGGGTTACCAGTCTGGTCGTTTGTTTCCCAGCACCCCCAGCTTTTAGAAGGAAGCCTGGCACCCAGGGTGCTCTACACCTCCCCCTAAACCAGTTGGGACCGGTTCCCCAGGGAACCTTCCAGAAACTTCCAGCCCTTTCTGGTAGGTGGGGTGAGGGGTGTATAAATAACGTGGCTGGGATGCCATGTGCTCAGACTGAGCGTGGACTTGATTGAGAGGGGACACTCTGTCAGGAGGTACCGCCGCAAGGGCCTGTGTGCTGGCCCCTGGGCCCATCTGTACCCCTCTGCTGTCCACAGGGCTAGTGAGAGACTCTGCTGGAGTGGAGACTGTTGCGCTAGCAGGATGGCCATCGTAATGGAGGATGACTGTTCCTAGGAACTGCTGCTTCAGGTCTGGTGAGCTGCCCTACTGCCTGCTGATCTCGCCCTGCATTAACTGTCTCCTGGCCCTTAGCGCCCCGTGAGCGCTACACTTTGAATGCCTGTATTCCAAGGAGGTGAGGAGTGTGGGCACTACTTCCTTGTGTGGGACTCTGGATCCTCGCCAGCTCCCTAGCGCCTGGGAGGCACTATTTCCCTAATTGCCAGAGGAGGAGCTGACGCCTGCAGCGCGGTGCTGTCAAAGCGCTATATCTCCATCCCCAAAGAGAGGAGGAGCGTGGATCCTGCAGCTGACGTCTGGTGAGGGAATCCCCCTGCATGTCCCCCTAGCGCCTCGTGAGCGCTATCATCTGTTTGCCTGCACTCCAAGGAGGTGAGGAGCGTGGGCGCTACTCCCTCGGGTGGGACCCTGGGACTGTGAGCCATCTAGCGCCTCGTGAGCGCTGCCTCCAGCCCCTGCCCAGGAGAAGAAGGTGCGTGGGTCCTGCAGCGCTGTGATGCCAGAGTGCCATATTCGCATTGACTTTGCTCTGCTTGCTGCCAAGGCGCTACAACTGTGCCCAGGAGAAGGGGAGCTGACGTCTGTAGCGCTGTGCTGCCAAGGCGCTACAACTGTGCCCAGGAGAAGAGGAGCTGACGTCTGCAGCGCCGAGATTCTAAAGCGCTACGAGGGAATCCGGCGTGTGGGATTTCCCCTGCCTGCTTGTTTGACTGAAGGAGCCCTGAAGCAACCCAAGAGGACTGCCGGTGAGTGGGGCTCATTGGGGAGCTGGGAGTGGAGTGGGCATCGGGTCACATTGTCGGTGCCCGCCTCCCTTTCGGTCCCTCTGAGGGGACCCTAGTGCCGTGTTGGTCTCTCCTTACAGCTGCACCGCGGCGGCGGGCAGCTGCGGCGTAAGAGGCATTTTGTGTTTAGGGGTCCCAGAGTGGGGCCCCAGAGGCACCGTAAGTGCCAGTGTTCTTGTGGGCAGATTCCTGTTAGAGCCCGGAGTGGGGCTCCCATCGCTGCATTGTTGGCGCCAGTGCTTGTTGGGTTTACCCAGCTGCCCCGCAGGACAGGGGGCAGCTGCAACGCATTGGGGGCATTGGATTACCCAGGAGAACAGAGAAGGGAGTGAGAGACCCTCCTGCCCTAGCGCTTTGCGCACCTTTGTTTCGCTGCCCTTGCAGCCAGCCCTGACTTTGCGGGACATAGGGCTTCTGAGCCCTGAGAGAGGCCAGTTGGCCTGGGCCCAGTTTCAGAGTGTTGTGCCCCCGATTGGGACGACTGGGGCTTATGCTTGTGAGGCCTAGCGCCTCTTATTATTTATGTACAGGTGATTTATGCTAAGGCTATGCCTGCGCTAAAGGGTCTACGCTAATGCATTTATGCTGGTAATGTTTTCCCCAAATTGCTAATGTGTTGTTCATGCTTTCACCCTAATGGTGTCGCCTCCATGCCCACATGTTGGTGCCTAATGCTCTTTTCTAATGTTCCAATGCTGTTTACGCTAATGGGTTCTTTCCCCCCTGGTGGTGTTTCTAGGGTGCACTGTTAAGGTTATGTATAATGTGGCCACACTGCTGGTTTCAGGCACAAGGAGTTTTCTGCCTCCCAATTCATGCCGAATGTCTTCATTCTATGCCTAATGATTTCATGCTCAGGTGTATTCACATAAAGCGCACTGCCAACATGCTGAGAAGGGCCTTTATACATGCCTAATGTGGTTTAGGCTGATACTGCTGTTATGCGAACGAGATGCTGCATGTTAAGGTCTTTATGCCAATAAGGTGGTCTAATGTTCTGTCCTAATGCCCACACTACTGATGTTTGGGCATAATGTGTTTCCTGCACCATGTTGGCCTGCCTCATGTTTCATGTATGCTGATAAAATGCCTAATGTGCTTTTACGCCTACGGAAATGACCCATGCACCTGTTTAGGCCTACTGTTTCCATGACTACGGTGATGTGAAGGGAGTATGTCTAATGTTCACAGGTTTATGATCGAGGCTCATGTGAGGATGCTAAGTTCATTATTCTACCAGGAGGTACGGACTGATTACATTTATTAATACTTATGAACTTTCATTTATCTTTTGCAACCTGTGCTTGTGGTGATTCCGGCAGCGTCCCGATTGGCCCTGCCTTTTAAATAGTCCCCGTGCAAATTGCTACCCAGTGCCGGTTGGCACCATGTATATGCAACTGTGATTACATTCTGACGTGTTTATGTCACAATACACAAGTTATTTTCACATCACCTGGTGTGGTCTCTTTTTGTAGTGTGCCTGCTGTCGCCTGTGAGTGTGCTGTGCATATGCTTTACACATTTCCTCCGGAGTTTGGCCCGCCCGCTCTGCACCACGCTACCCGTTTCTAACAAGCGCATGGTCTGCCTTGTTGCCGAAAAGGCCGACACCATCAAAGGGCATGTCCATAAGCGTGTTTTGGACATCGCCCGAGAAACCAGTGGTCCTCAGCCAGGCGTGACGGCGCAGCGCCACTGTCGTCGCAAGCGATCTGCCTAGCGAGTCGGCGGTATCTAGGCCACACCGGATAGTATACTTCGCCACATCTCTTCCTTCCGCAATGGCGCGGGAAAGCAGTGCCTGGACCTCCTCAGGACACTGGGGCAGAACCTGCGCCACCGAATCCCACAAGGAGTGGGTATATCGGCACAAAAGGCAAGTGATGTTGACGGACCGCAAGCCAGCACTGGTGGAAGAAAAAACATTCTTCCCAAATTGGTCCAGTTTTTTGGATTCCCTATCCGGGGGATCGGTAGGGAAGAGCGATTTGGGAGGCGGAGGCTTGGACAACCAAGCTCTCAGGGGTGGGGTGTTGGGAAAGGAACAGGGGTCGCCCGGAGCAGGGCGATGGCGCCGGGCTGCGTTCCTATCCACAGGAGCCCCTGTGGTGGGCTTGGACCAGGTGCCCAAAGAACGTCCGAAAGTGCCTCGTTGAACGGCAGCAGTGGCTCCGCAGAAGGTAGCCGCCGGCTGAAGCACTTCCGTCAGGAGGTTAGTCCTGACAGCCACTGTAGGTAACACACAAGTTACTAACTTGTGTAACGATATATCTGTAAGAGACAGTAGTTAGTGACAGATTCCTTACCTTAGAATATCCCCAGGCGTCAGGCTGGATCCGGAAAGTTTTGCGTAGCAGTACCCTTGCGCGTCGGTAGGCGGCGTCGTGCGGCTCCGCGTCCGTCGTCGGCGTTGGGATTGCCGGCATGATGTCGCGGCCAGTACTTAGACGCCGCCCCTGCACGCTGACGTCAGTTCTGTACACGACTTTCCGCGCCAGGAACGCAGAGCCATGCAAGAAGCTGACATTGGTGTCTGAAAATACTAGGGCCCTGAAAAGGAGGTCCTTAACCCTAGAAATCAGTTCGCAGAACGGGGAGGATGGGTGGGGCGGTAAGGAATCTGTCACTAACTACTGTCTCTTACAGATATATCGTTACACAAGTTAGTAACTTGTGCATCTGAAAGAGACACGTTAGTGACTGATTCCTTACCTTAGAATAGATACCCCAGCAATACCAACCCCGGTGGTGGGTCTGCGAACAGATTCAGACAAGGAAGTCCCGGAGGACAGAGCGGCCAAAGAAGCCGTCCCTCCGGACTTGGCTGTCAAGGCAGTAATGCTTGGTAAACGTGTGCAGCGAGGCCCACGTAGGTGCCTGACATATATCCTGTAGCGGAACACCGCGGCCTAAAGCCGTGGTAGCAGCTGTCGCCCTGGTAGAATGGGCACGTAGCCCAACAGGGGGCTCCTTCTTAGCCAAAGAATAGCAGGCTTTGATACACAAGATTACCCAGCGGGAGATGGTCCTTTTGTGTACCGCCCGACCTTTTTTGGCGCCCACGTAGCCAACAAAGAGCTGGTCATCCACCCGGAACTGTTGTGTGCGGTTGAGGTAAAAGGAAAGCGCACGTTTTGGGTCCAGACGGTGGAGCCTCTCTTCCTCTCTGGAAGGATGCGGAGGCGGAAAGAAGGTGGGCAAAGTGATGGTCTGCCCAATGTGGAAGGCAGTCACCACCTTTGGCAAGAAGGACGGACGTGTCCTAAGAACAACCTTGTCTGGATGGATGGACAGACAGAAAGGGGGGTTTGCACGAAAGAGCCTGGAGCTCACTCACCCGCCGAGCGGAGGTGATGGCCACCAGAAAGGCTGTCTTCAGAGTGAGAAGACGAAGAGGACAGTTATGTAGAGGCTCAAAGGGAGCGCACATTAAAAAGGTAAGAACCAAGTTTAAGTCCCACTGAGGCATCACAAACGGAACAGGAGGGAAGAGGTGTGTAATGCCTTTAAGAAACCTGTTAACAACAAGGGACTTGAAAAGGGAGGGCTGATCAGGAAGCCTGAGGAAGGCCGAGATTGCACAAAGATAGCCCTTGATGGTACCCAGGGCAGAACCCTGTTGGGCCAGAGAAAGAAGGAACAGAAGAACCTCAGAAAGAGGGGCAGAAAGGGGATTCACAGCCTTTGCTGTGCACCATGCCACAAACTTGTTCCACCTGCAGGCGTATACCACCTTAGTGGAGGGACGCCTGGCTGCCAGAATCACATCACAAACCTCGGGAGGCAAGTCGAAAGGAATCAACTGCCGCCGCTCAATCTCCACGCAAGGAGGTGGAGACTGGACAGGTTCGGGTGGAGGACTGTCCCCTGCTGCTGCGACAGAAGATCCTCCCGAAGAGGCAGACGGATCGGGGATCGACGCTCATACTGAGTAGCTCGGGATACCAAACTCTTCGAGCCCAGTCCGGAGCCACAAGAATGACTTGGGCCCGGTCGCACCGAATCTTCTTCAACACTCTGGGTAGAAGTGGTATAGGCGGAAAGGCGTACAACAGACCGCAACTCCACTCGCGACGAAGAGCGTCGCCGAGCGAGTGCCGCCTTGGAAATTCCAACGCGCAGAACTGATGACATTGCGCGTTCTCTTCGGTGGCGAATAGATCTAACCAAGGCTCTCCCCACTGTAGAAACAGTCCTTGCGCCAGCTCAGAGTGAAGACGCCATTCGTGATCCATCATGCACCTGCGGCTGAGTTCGTCCGCCCTGGCGTTCAGGGAACCTGCCAGGTGTTGAACCATCAGGAATATGCCCTGATGTTCCAGCCATGTCCAGAGACGCAGAGCCTACTGACATAGGGTCCACGACCCCACCCCGCCTTGTTTGTTGCAGTACCACATGGCGGTGGTGTTGTCTGTGAACACCTGCACTACCGTCCCTTTGACAGAGGGAAGGAATGCCTGGAGTGCAAGTCGGATCGCCCGGAGCTCCAGAAGGTTGATATGGAGCCGGGTCTCCGCCGGAGACCAGAGGCCTCTGATCTCCGCCTCTCCCATGTGACCGCCCCATCCCAGAAGGGACGCGTCCGTCACAACTGTGTGCTCTGGCTGGGGAATGGAGAGGGATCTGGCCATGACCCATTGCCGGTTCGAGAGCCTCCACTGCAACTGCCGTGCAGTCCCCTCCGAGATCTGGACGTAATCGGACAGGTTCCCCTGATGCTGCGCCCACTGGAACTTCAGGTCCCACTGCAGAGCCCGCATATGCCATCTGGCATGATCGACCAGCAGGATGCAAGAGGCCATGAGGCCCAGCAGCCTCAGGGTCATCCGTGCCGAAACCCAGGATAAAGGCTGAAAGATCGGAATCATAGCCTGAATATCCCGGACTCGCCGTTCGGGAGGATAGGCCCGAAACTGTGTCGTGTCCAGAACTGCTCCGATGAAAAGGAGCTGTGGAGAAGGAATCAGGTGCGACTTCGGCACGTTGATGGAGAACCCCAGCGAGTGCAGGAGTTCGGCCGTAGTCTGGAGGTGGGAGACGACTGCCTGGGGCGAGCCCGCCTTCAGCAACCAGTCGTCGAGTAGGGGAAGACTGGAACCCCTGCCCGAGCGCAGATGAGCTGCGACCACCACCATCACCTTTGTGAACACCCGAGGGCGCTGGTAAGGCCAAAGGGAGCACGGTGAACTGAAAATGCTCCAGGCCGACCGTGAACCGCAGGTAACGCCGGTGGGCCGGCAGGACGGGGATGTAAAAATATGCGTCCTGCAAGTCCAACACTACCATCCAGTCTCCAGGGTCGAGGGCAGTCAAGACCTGAGCTAGGGTGAGCATCTTGAACTTCTCCTTCCGGATGAAGCGATTGACGTTCCGGAGGTCCAAGATAGGACGCATGTCCTCCTTGTCCTTTTTGGGCACCAGAAAGTAGTGGGAGTAACAACCACGTCCTACTTCTGGGGTCGGAACGCGCTCGATGGCCCCCTTGGCCAAGAGGGCCGCAACTTCCTTTTGAAGAAGCACCAAATGATCCCCCGACATGCGGTGGCATTGAGGTGGCATGGCTGGGGGGGGTAGTCTCGAAGGGGAGGGAGTAGCCCCTTCGGACAATGTCCAAGACCCACCTGTCCGATGTAATCGCACGCCAGTGGTGAAGGTGATGGCGGACCCTGCCCCCTACTGGCGTGCTGTGGACGTGAAAGGATGGACTAGGAGGGCTTGGAGGCCGCGGACGGGGCGGAGGTGGTGGCCTGACCCGCACGCTGGTTACCCGACCCGCCTCGGCGGGAGCCACGGCCGCGCGAAGACACTTGCTGCCCGGGCCGGTGGCTGGGCAGCGGACGTGACTGGGCGCCCCTTCCGTGGCCACGAAAGGGGCGAAAAGCAGACTGTTGCGGAGCGCGCACAGTAGAAAGGCCCAGGGACTTGGCTGTAGCCCGTGAGTCCTTAAAGCGCTCCAGCGCATGGTCTGCCTTGTTGCCGAAAAAGCCGACACCATCAAAGGGCATGTCCATAAGCATGTTTTGGACATCGCCCGAGAAACCAGTGGTCCTCATCCAGGCGTGACGGCGCAGCGCCACTGTCGTCGCAAGCGATCTGCCTAGCGAGTCGGCGGTATCTAGGCCACACCTGATAGTATACTTCGCCGCATCTCTTCCTTCCGCAATGGCGCGGGAAAGCAGTGCCTGGACCTCCTCAGGACACTGGAGCAGAACCTGCGCCACCGAATCCCACAAGGAGTGGGTATATCGGCCCAAAAGGCAAGTGGTGTTGACGGACCGCAAGCCAGCACTGGTGGAAGAAAAAACCTTCTTCCCAAATTGGTCCAGTTTTTTGGATTCCGGGGGAGCGGTAGGGAAGGCGCTTTGGGAGGCGGAGGCTTGGACAACCAAGCTCTCAGGGGTGGGGTGTTGGGAAAGGAACAGGGGGTCGCCCGGAGCAGGGCGATGGCGCCGGGCTACGTTCCTATCCACAGGAGCCCCTGTGGTGGGCTTGGACCAGGTGCCCAAAAGAACGTCCGAAAGTGCCTCGTTGAACGGCAGCAGTGGCTCCGCAGAGGTAGCCGCCGGCTGAAGCACTTCCGTCAGGAGGTTAGTCCTGACAGCCACTGTAGGTAACTGGAGGTGCAGGACTTCAGCTGCCCTATGCAGCACCGTAGCAAAGTTTGCTCCCTCCTCCGTTGCCACGGAAGGAGGAGACAGCATACCAATGTCTGGAGAGGTATCCAGACCACTGGCCTCCCCAAGTTCCTCAGCCCAGTCCTGATCGTACTCACATTGGGCAGTGAGAGGGTCCTCAGACCCCTCCCAGGTCTCTTCGTCCTCCAAATCAGGTTCAATGTAAGGAGGAGGGACGTGTGGGACCCAAGGTCCCAGCGGCGCCGGCGTCGACCGACGTCGGTCCGGCGCCAAGTCCGGATCCGGAGAGAACCTGGGGACGACGTCGCCCGGAGCCCCGGGCGTCGTCGTCAACGGTGAGATCGATGCCGGTGGAGGTGTTGTTAGGTCAACGGGCGTCGATCGGGGTTGCGGCCGCACCGGGGCCGGGGCTGGTGTCGCTGGCGGCGCCGGGACCGGAGTCGCCGGCGGCGCCGTAGGAACCCCACTAGGGCCCGAAGGCGCACCGGGGGGACCTTGAGGCCCGAAGAGGCGGGCCATGGCTGACAGGAACTCCTGTTATTTCGGCCGGAGTCGCCCCCGAACCCGGGAAGTTCAGGTAATGCGGCGGCGGCTCCACAGGCACTCCCGGCGCCGCGGGGACGGTGCAGACGGGACCCTCAGCCGAGTCGCGCGACCGGCGCGGGGAAGTCGTCGAACGATGACGCTTTTTTGACTTCTTATGCTTCGACTTACCGGAGGAGTGCGAAGACTTTGACCCCGAAGAACGATGAGGACTCCGCGACCGGCCCCTCGACCTCTCTCTCGACCGGGGCTTGGCTTGGCGCGGAGCCGACTGCCGGACCTCGAGGAGCTTTCGAGACCGCTCTCGCAAAGCCTTCGGATGCAAGGCCCGACAGTCAGGGCACGACCGCGCCCGAGGCAGTAGAGACAATCCTGATGCGGGTCCGTGATCGACATCATTCGACCACAGGCGCCGTAGGAGTCGTAAGACTCGAGAAAACAGTGACAAAAAGTCACAAAAAATCAGTCAAAAATTGACTGGGGCACTGCTCTCTCCGGATCTGCGCTTACTGGCGCGGAAAAAGAAAGAACTGACGTCAGCGCGCAGGGGCGGCGTCTAAGTACTGGCCGCGACGTCATCCCGGCGATCCCGACGCCGACGATGGACGCGGAGCCGCACGACGCAGCCTACCGACGCGCAAGGGTACTGCTACGCAAAACTTTCCGGATCCAGCCTGACGCCTGGGGATATTCTAAGGTAAGGAATCGGTCACTAACGTGTCTATTTCAGATAATGCACTGCAGTGATGAACGCACCGCACTATGATCCTGCAGCGCCGACAGACGTATGTGGAAAATCTGGTCCGCTTTGCTTTGAAGTCAGACTTGTGTGCTTGGTGTCGTTTAGCTATTGAAGGTTCTGTGTGAAAGGAATCGGTCTCATCTGCATGACAGAGCAGGATGATCAGAGAACAAATCTTTAATGCAACCTGAAAATCAAACACCACGGGTAGGTGAAGCAGGCCTTCCCTAACTGAGCCTGTCCTGCTCATCTCTACACAGCAAGATGCGACTGGAAGCAATGTTTCTAGCAGCACCAAAGTAAAACAAGAAAGGCGTGCTGCCATTGTGAAAGTATATGCGGGCACCGTGCTGTAACATTAAGGATGGCACCCAGGGGCGGGACGGGGGCGACGGGCTGTGAGCCACTGGTGCCATTGTTAAAAGTGTGTGGGCCCGTGCTATACATACAGTGCGGTATGCGTTCTGTGTAAAAAAAAATGTTTTAAAAAGCAGGCGCCTTGTTAAAGATAAAGCACGGTGTGCGTTCTGTAAGAAATAAACAAGCGCGGCCGCGAAAGTGCAAGCGACCGCGCTATAAATTAGTAACCTGATCCACGACCAGCTGCCAGCCTGCACGCCGCTGCTCGCTCCCGAGACCCAAAGGCCATGGGAGTGAACGCTTACAGGAAAGGCGGGACATGCACCCATCTTTGGCCATTTGCGTGCTTTCATTATTGAAAGCCACACGCAAAGGCCAATGGAATGTGTGGGAGGAGTCCGACCCACACGGAGAAGTCTCTTGTAAGTCTGGAGTGATCCCAAGAGGCCCTCTCCTAGAGCAGCGCATGCGCGCTGCGCTAGGCTCGACCTAAAATGGGCAGGATTGCAATAGATAAAATGCTGTGACATAGCTCTTTGGATGAATGCATACACAGTAGATGTGTGTATCTTGATGGGTACAGGTTTGAATACTAGCAGGTCCAACTCAATCTTTGATCTTTCTCAGGTCGATAAAATGACACTAATTTTTACTCATCAACAATATTATTAATGATAATGGAGATGTGCATAACAAGTTATCAGGCTGATAAACGTTTCGGTTATTTGCCCAAGGAAGTTATAAACAAGTTTAGTTTCCTAAAAAGGGAGATGAGGTCTTTAAAAATTATCTCGATACATTATTTAATGATCTTCATGACCCTTGTCTTGCTCTCCATGCTTAGCGATGCTCCCACATCTAATGGCATGGAAGGTCTTAGCTGAGAAGGTCAAGTCCCTGCCTCTTATAAATAACTAACAAAATGTAGCTAGAACTCTGTAGAATTGTATGTACATTCACCTGTGAGTTATAATTGAGCCACCAAAAACCAAGAATATGTAAAAGAAATTCTCAAAAACATTTAAACAACGATCCTGCTTTTACATGGGTTAAATACAGTCGATAATGTACCATTTAAATTGTATCTTGGTCAATAAACATTGTTTCTCATGCAGTTAAAAACTTTGGATACCATTTAGTAACAATATGAGGCACCATGAATGCTTTGTTGAACAACAAAGCTTCTCATACTAATGCGGATCTCTGTAAATGTGCATTTTCCCTCCATGTATTCAGCTGCATTTTCCTGCAATAAGAACCCATAAAACACTTTCTTCAACAATGAACTGACATTTCAATAGGGTATGATGCGAAATTATCCAGCTCGTTTGTACAGAACGTTTAATTAAAAACTAATTTCTATTCATCCTGCCGGTTGCGGCAGTTACTTATTGTGCAGAGAATTTTATGGCTCTCTTGGCTGAAATACTTAAGAAAAAAAAAAACTTTTTTAAAGTAAATCAAAAAAAGGCACTGGTTTACTTATAAGGTAAGCATGGCAGACGGGAATTTCTACTGGATGCTTCAAATCGAACACACAAATATCATGCTATCTGGGCCTGGGGCCATTCTTTTCCAAATAAACTACCAGTGCCATTAATCAAACATTATCCTGTCAAGATTCTGGGTGAAAAAACACAATCAACCAATTACATGACAGAACATAAGGGAAGAACCTTCATAGAAGTGAAATGTGGGTGCTAGCTAAGATACTCATTTGATACACAGCAATAACTATGGCTCTTATTATGATGTCGGGCAGAAAGCCATCCGACAGTTCGTCGGAGGCTTTCTGTCCGACATCATTGGTTTCCATCTGATCGCCTTATAATACTGGCGGTCGGAGGAAAACTCGCGGGGGAATTGGGCGGCAGGCGGAATTGTAATCTCAAAATGATAGCGGAGCCAGCCTTGGCTCCGCCATTGGGATTACGATGTCGCTTTCCGCCAGCCCTTTCATGGCGGTCCGCCTGCCATGAAAAGGCAGGCGGAAAGTGCCTTTGGGGGCACCTGGCAGGGCCCCTGCCCCCCCTGGTCCTCCGCATGGTGCTTGCCACTCAGTGCAGGGATGTTTGAAAACATCCTTTTTCTATTGCAGTTTGTCCAAGATGCAATAGAAAAAAGGATGTTTCCTTCCAAATACTGCTGGTGGAAAAGCTGACTAATAGTCGGGCAGTTCCATTCCCGCTACGGTGTCGGTCGGTCGCTCGACATCGTAATAGGGCCCTATGTTATTTTAAACTAAAATGTACTGTCATCCAATATTATCAGATGCAATACTTACCCGTTATCCATGTTGGCCTGTGGTTCATGCTTTTTCCAAAATTTTGAAATAAAAAATAATTTAGGATTTTGTTGGGGCATTACTACTTATGGGCCTTACTTAATATCTACTAACAAATTATATTTTTTATTTCCTTCAGTAGAGTATTAAACTATATCCATTGAGCTAATAAGACAGCTAATAAGACATCTATTACATTGTATGATAAATTATTCACCAGTACACAGGGTTTTAGCCTGGAGCTTGATTCAACATCCAAAGAATGAGAAATAGGTAACCTAGAATTAGATAAATGTCAGTCTGTGAGTAGCAAATCCAGGTATGGCTGGAGTCCGCATAAAAAGGCTCTATCTCTGAACATAGCACACCAGTGATGTATTCTGAATTTATATGTGGGTCTTCTGAAAGAAATTGCTCTATTGCTTCCAAATCACCCAGAAATTTTACAACAAAAACAGTCTGCAGAAAAGAACAAAACCACAAAGCCCAGGTTATCAGAAGAACAGCCACAACCATCTCAGACCAACTATGACACCCAGGTAAGTTTACCATACTACAAGACTCAGAAAGCTTTCCTCATGGGAGGACTTTCAATCCTATAACAATGTCCTAATGCATGTCTAAGATAGGACGGAGGCTTCCATTCTTCTTGGGCACCAGAAAGAAGAGGGAATAGCAGCCCAGTCCTACCTCTGGCACGGGCCCCCTCCCGATTGCCCCAATGGCCAAAAGGGATTGCACTTCCTGCTGCAAAATGGAGAGATGATCCTCCGTCAGTCGTTGGGAGGAACAGTGGAAGGTGAGGCAGTGCAGAAAGGAAGGGTAAGGGATAACCCTTCCGAACAATTTGCAGAGCTCACAGGTCAGATGTTATGGCCTACCAAACAGGCAAGAATCGTCAGATCCTGTCACCTACTGGGTGGCTGTGCTTCCCTATGGGCACGCTAAAGGGATTTTACAGGTGGGGCTACAAGGGAGGGGGGGCGGGGGAGTGGACTGAGCGGCTTGTTGACATTGACCGCAGGGGCGTGGACACCACAGCTAATAGCGCAAACCTGCTGCACCCCATGATGAGGAGGGCTGGCAGACTAAGAAATTAGGTTATTGGTTGAGGGGGTGAAATCCTACTCAAGCAGCAACCACAATCCTTGTTAAGGTGAAGTCACAAGCAAACCCCAAATTAACCTCTGCTCATTTCTCTGGTAGCTTGGCACAAAAGCAGTAAGGCTTAACTTAGAGGCAATCTGTAAAGTATTTATGCAGTACTTCAAACAATAATAAAGTGAAAACACAGCACACGGAAAATGCCACACCAATTTAGAAAAATAGAGTAAAATGTAATCAAATATTTGAGACCAAAACGACAAAAATCCAATGAGTAAAACCGGAGATATGCAATTTTAAAGATTTAGATCAAAATAAAGGAAAAGAGCACAAAGCACCAACTATGGCTATCTGGTCGCGCCAGACTAGGACAAAGTCACAAGTTCAGGCTGACCGCGATGGAGCATGGGACGGGTACAGGGACCAAGTTATGCCCACTGAACAAAGTACCTTAAATCCTGGCTGAAGAGCGTTGCAAGATCCATCGTTGAAGATGCATTGCGCAGTGGCGGTCCCGAGGAGCTACGAGGCTGCGATGTGAAGTCCTGCTTCCAGGATGCATCGCACAGTGGCAGTTTTGAGGAGCTGCAGGGCTGCGATGCAAAGTTGCGCATCAAGGCTGCGTTGCACAGCGGCTGCTCCGATGCGGTGGTGTGAAGAGATGCATTCCATCGGTTCTACCCATAGAACCACAGCTCGGCTGGCAGAGCATCTTCAGGCCCACTTCCAAGGGTCCAGGACTGGGGTGGCACCATTTGAGGGCACAGCTCACAGCAGACAGAGTCCAGGTGATGGGTTTAAGCTGGTTGGAGCCTTTTCTGTCCCTGAAGCTCTGATCAGGAGGCCAGCAAACTAGCCATTGGAGTCACTCTTGTGATACTGGTTTCAAGACGCAGATCCAGTCATTTTCACTCAGGGAGCAAAGCAGCAGAGTAGCAGTTCTTCTTGCAGAAAAGTAGCACAGCAGTCCTTCGGAGTCTTCGACAGGTCCAGAGGTGTACTGAAGTGATGGGTCTGAGGGTTCACTACTTATACCTGGTGCCTACATTGAAGTTGGTGAAGCTTCTAGAATCCTTCCCCTACAGAGGTGTCTGGAATTTACTGCCTCTCTGCCCTGGACCAGCTTGTCTGGGGACACAAAAGACTAGTGTCAAACCCTTTGTGAGGGTGCGCAGACAGAGCCTTTGTGATGTGCAAGTGTGGTAGGTGACAGCCCCCCCGTATCAAGTTGAGACAGCCCATCCTGCCAACACCTATTACCCTTTGTCTCACTGTCTGGGAATAATACACAAAGACCAACTGCCAGCTACACATAGTCATGTGACCCAGGATACAAGCTGCAGGTACCAAATGTTTGGGACCAGAAAATGCCAACTTTCTAAAAGTGGCGTGTTCAGAATTGTGACTTAAAATCTGACCTTACCATTAAAGAGTGTTTTAACCTACAATTCTTTAGACACCAAACTAGATATTTCTACCTGCTCCCGACTGATCGTTATCACTTACTAAATGTAATAAGGTAACCCAATGTTATCCTATAGGAGAGGTATGCCTTGCAGTAATGAAAAAAGAATTTAAGAGTTTCACTACCAGGACAGGTAAAAAGTACATGTCCAAATTTTTAAATACACTGTACCCTGCCATAAGAGGTGCTTAGGGCCTTGCCTGGGGATGCCTTATATGTATTAAAAAAGAAGGTTAAGGCCTGGCAAAAGGTTTATTTTGCCAGGTTGAAATGGTGGTTTAAAAGTGTGCACACAGACTGCAACAGCATGCCTAAGACATGTTTAAAGGGCTACTTAACTGGGTGGCATAATGAGTGCTGCAGGTCCACTAGTAGCATTTAATTTACAGGCCCTTGGTACATGTAGTACCACTTTACTAGGGGCTTATAAGTAAATTAACTGTGTCAATTGGGAGTAAGCCAATGTTACCATGTTTTAGGGCGTGAGCACACTCACTTTAGAACTTGTCAACAGTGGTAAAGTGCAGAGAGTCCTACAGCCAACAAAAACGAGAACAGCAAAAAGGGAGGAGCAAGGCAAACCTTTTGGTGGAAGACCACCGTACGGCTGACAAGTCTAACATTGACAGTAAGGGATACCTCTGCCAAAGCCACAAAAGGAATAGTGGGGGTTCATGCGGCTTGTGAGGTGGGGTTGATAAGCAAGGGAGCATGCAGTAGCCATGCACTCCTTGAACCGCTCAAGGGCAAAGACTGCCTTGACCCCAAACAGGCGAGTCCTGCCAAAAGGCAGGTGCACGAGTGGTGTCTGGAAATTGACTGAAAAACTGGCGGCTCACAGCCAAGCATAGCGGCAAGTGTCGACACTGGTGCCAATGGTCCGTCTAAAGGAATCAGTGGTATCCTAGCCACACTGAATTCTGAACCTGGCTATGTCACGACCATACTGAATGGCCTGGGCAGGGAGCAGTCGGAGATCATCAGGAACACATGGAAGGACTTGAGCCACCGAGCCCAAAAGGGCGTGCAAACAGCACCCCAGCAGGCCTTCACTGACCTAAGAGTCAAGCTGGCAGATAAAAAGACTCTCTTCCCAAAAATTTCCATTTGGTGTAGGGATTGGTTTTGCTTGCAGGCGCCTGCACCACAAAGTTTTCAGGTGAAGGATGCCAAGATAAAAATACAGGGTTGCCCGGTGCAGGGCGATGATATTGTCCCCTATGCATAACCATAGCGCAAGGAAGCACTTTCCTCAGTGGCAGGGCTAGGGGTTGAGATGGGTCTGGTTCTGGAGAAGTATCAGGGCCACTAGCCTCCCGAAGGTCGTCATACCAAATATCCTAGTGATAAGGTTGGCCAGTCTCATCAGCCGCATTCTAATTGTTATCTGAAGTCGTACCTAACAGCAAATGCAAGGAGTGCCGTCGACGTGGAGGCAGATGAAGCGAAGAAAATGGAGCCTCAATGGCAGCCGGGCACAACTTGGGTCGAGGTCGAACCGGCGTCCACTCAACATCAGAGAGGGCAATTGGGGCCTCATCTTCTGAAGCGGATGGAGTTTGCAACGGCGTTGAAATGCTGGGAACTGGCTTGGATCATGGTGTCAGAAATGGAGCCGAGATTGGAGTCGGAGGCGACGCAGTTATGGCTCAGAAGGTCCAGTTGGCACCAAGGGTGAAACCGACGATGGTAACCCAGGTGGAGGAGCTCTCAGCTACGTGGGGCCTGCAGATGCGCCAGAGGGAGTGGACAAGGATCCAAAGAGTCGGAGCATGACCGCAAAGAACTCTTCGATCTGCTTAGGAGTAGCAGATGGTCCTAGGAACTCAGGTTGTGCCAGAACAAGTTGCGACATCAGCTCTGTAGTCAACCAACTTCAGGAGCGAGATCGAGACGTATGGTGTGGTATCCATGCCTTCTTGGGAGTGTGTGAGTGGCAGGAAGGGGCTGAATCTAGGTTAATTTGTTATATTTTTGCCTCAACTTACTTGAAGATTTGGATGGAGACGAAGGGTAACCCATGGGACGACTCCGGAGACTTCTGATCCTCGAACGGGACCAGGACCGAACTTTTGGCTTAGGCCGGTCTTGTCACAGAGTCACCCGGAGCTTTGCGATGTAGAGTTTCACTTTACGGTCTTGTATGTCCTTGGGGTTCATCGATGCGCAGTCACCGTAGGCTAGTTGTGGCTCGACCCCAGGCATCACAGGCAAATTTAGTGAGGACTGTCACAGACATTTGTTTGAGACAATCCTTACAGGGCTTAAAACTTGTCCTTTTGGGAGGTGACATGTTCCTTGCACACTGTAAATCAATTTTTAGATCGATGTAAGGGCTCAAAGAGACAAGGTAGATTCAGATTCGTATCTGGTGGCACGGAAAGAAAGGAACAGACGTGCAGCGCGCAGAAGTAGTGCCTATATAGGCTCCGCACATTTCCGGAGTGGAATGGCATTAGAGCGGAGCTGCACGGCGCCATCTACTGGCACACAGAGGTACTGCTGAAAAGTTTCTGGATTTAGTCTGCCACCTGGGGACTATTCAAAAGGTGAGCAATCTGCAGCTAGAAGTCTTTAACAGAAACATACTTTAAGGAAAGACATGACGTTTACAATTGTCCTCAGAGATATGATTTGAATAATACATTTAAAACACTCATTTACATACTTCTAATAAGAAAAGAGAAATCAGCTAGCTGGAAAAAGAATAAAGAGGATTCGAAATTTATGGATCCTCAAATTAGAGATTAAACACTCATCTGCTAGTCGATAATTACAATATTGTATCTAGCATATTTTAATGCTTTGAGAAGAATTAACTTTTTCCTTCTGCCCACACAGCAACAAATTGTTTAGGGTGGACGGGCGAGTTCCTGAAAACTGTAATTCACTTAATGAAACTGTAATTCACTTAATGAAATGTAAAGATACGTTCTTTTTGACTCAATAGCTGGACTTGCAAATTGTAGTAAAATCAAGAAAGAAAGAATAATAAAAACAATTATGACGATTTTCCAATACAGAAAGGCACCAGGGAGCATAAACCTTACTTTTTCACATCATCAAATGAAATAAATTGACAAGTGACTAGGTAGATAAGAAAGAAAAAAAAAATTCTCACGTACCCTGGTGAAATTGTGGTCAAGTGAATCGTCGATTTCTCCATTACTCGTTACGGGTATTTCTGCAGCAGCGCTTCTTGTTGAATCTTCAGACATTTCAAGTTCCTAGGAAAGAGACGGACAACGAAATTATACCAAAGTAAAAATGTGATTAACTTTGTTTATAGATGGTTTGGAATTTCATTAAAACAAAGATTGCAATGTTTCTTTCACAAATACAGTTTTTTGTGGAGACTCCTACTCAGTATGTATATATAGGTATTTATATAGCTCAAACTCAAATGAGGAGCAGCGGAATGTTAAACAGTGTAGAGGCAGCTGGGTGTCAATACAACGCCGTATATATCAAGCCTTGTTTTCCATCACAGAATTACAAAATTACCTTCCAGATATTCATAATTTAATGTTACATATTTTCATGGGCACAGAAGATGAAGTGATTTGAACTGAGTAATGTGATTTTCAGCCACGAACAAATTCCAGGATTCGAGCCTTGTTTCCAAGGTCCCCAGGTGTCAAAGTTGACAATTCAGCCACAAAACTGCACTTACATAAAATAAAGTCAGTACAATGAAATATGTGAAAAATCGAAGTCACTTTTACACGGCAGTGGCTGTCTAATGGATTACCCCCTCAATGAGCCAAATTCACAAACTTTTCCTGAAAAAAAAAGTATGTGAGCAGACATTTTCTCATATCTATTTACAGACTCATAGTTAGCAGACATTTCACCACTTATCAATTTCACTGCCGCGAATAATCCATCAGGTATGCAGGTTATCTTTTGCAGTAAATCAAGGGCAGGATAGGCGGTTTTGACGCCAAAAGTCTGTAAATACCCCTAAAGTCACAGATTTGTGCTTATTGACAAACGTTTTGAATTAAGGTCCTTTTCCACTTCGAGAAGGCGCTCCTGTGAAGGAATGTTTAGGAAAGGAATGGTACACATTCAGATCTCAAGGCGATGTAGGAGGAAGGGATTTCTCTTCCTAGAAATGTTATGCCCATAGGAAAAAAAATGCGTCTCTGCAAATTTCCAACATGTTCACTACTCTGGACTGCCTGCATTGTGTACAATCTGATGGAGTATACGTAGGGGACCCGGATAATATTTGCCTAGGTTTCCAAACATACTGTCAAAAGCTTCTGTGAATGCAAAAAGTCTGTAAATCTCCGCTAATCTAAAATACCTACACTTATCCATTTTTAGAAGTAGCCCCAGACTAATTGGTATTAGCACCTCTTGTATAACAATATTTCTGGGAACAGGATTGACATGATCAGAAAAAACTATCAAATTACAGGGAAACCTGAAGAATAGACAGAGCATAACAAGAAAAGCAGTAGCAAAGCCAATAGGTTTCGCCTTTATAACATGAGTGATATGTGTGATAATCTATCGACTTTGCCAATGTTTGTTTGTTATGCACTGTAAAAAAAAAAAAGAAGGTAAAATTAAACATTTATAAAAAATGTGAGGAAAAACAAAGACAAATCTTGAAGTATCTCCAAACTGAGTATTAAATTTAATATTTTGAATCTTTATAAACATGGTTAATTTTTCAAATTTTATACAGGAAACTGAACAGAATTTAAAAAGCCTGTTGCACGAGATCCAGTTTAAAGATAACAGACGACTAGTTGCAGGTTCTCAAAAGAAAGTAACAGCTGTCTGAGGAACTTAAAGGAAAATGTTTTCCATTTACTTTTTTTTTTTTACTTTTTATTAATTTTACAGCATCAAAAGTCAGTTAGATCATACATCTTACACCAATGTGCTGATATTATGTGAACAGGAAACATCAACTCATCCCCCCCCCTGCCCCCTAGGTGGAGCTCAGGTGTGGTAACATGTTAGCACGATCTTAGATGTAGACATATGTACATGACAAGGCGGCATTACATTATATAATTAGCAGTCTTCAAAACTACACTTTCTGGGCTTTGAGTAGCTTCAGGGTCTCCCAGGACTAAACAGGGCTTAACAGTGCATATGACATGTATCTCTGCAATTTGTTAGTCAACTACCTCATCTCGAACAGGAGTCCCCTCCCCGGTCTGCAAATCCGAGAGCATCTGTCTCCACGCCCCTAGAACTTCTAGCTTCTCGTCTCGCCTGACATGTCTCATTCTGACCTCTTCCGCTGTCGCCCACTCCATTATGTCTCACATCCATTCTCCGTGACTCGGTGGGCATGCATTCAGCCATTTCATAGCAATTCGCCGCTTGGCAAGCACCAGCCCCAAGAACATGAATTTACGGCTAATTTTCCTTTTAACAGGGGCCGGGAGAAGGCCCAGCAACCTTTCTCGGGGAGTACCTTCAAACTCCTATCCAGTAGCTCGTTTTAGGGTCAATGTCTGTGCAGCACCATACCATATGCAAAAAGTCAGCCGCAAGGGTTCTGCAACACGGGCACCAGTCTGATATCGCGGGGTAGATAGCATGCAAGGTCTTGGGGGTGAGGTACAACTTATGAACATAATTGTATAAGCTTAAACCGAGCATTTGAGCTAACCTTACGCGTCTTTTCGTGGATCTTTTGCCGTGTCTCGTGGAGTCATGTTTACTCCTAGTCCCTCCTCCCATCTAGCGTGTGCTTTTGGGGTGACTGCCTGAGCACCGTCCTGAATCTCTCTGTATAAGTGTGTAATAAGTCTCCGGCCTCCAGCCATGTTCAACAACCTATTCAATGTCTGAGAGGGGGCAGGGTCATCCGGGAAACCAGGCCAGAGTTCGCGGGCAGTGGCCGACATCTTATTATACTGAAGGTACTGTCCCACGCCTAGCGCAAATGAGTCCATTGTGTCCTCCTGGGTAATAAATTGGCCCCTCAGGTACAAATCGCCTAGTACCGCCTACAGAGAGTTCAAAGAAAAGAAAAAAGTAGTACCCTGAAATTAGCCTGTGGAAGGATGTCACCCATCGAAATGATTGAATAGAAGCTATGCTCCATGGTAGGAACACCCACAAAATGAGGAAGGAAAGCCACTAGATAATAAGCAAGCAAATGAGAGAGAAAAGAAAGCCCACAAATGATAGGCACAGGGCTGACCCAAGCCACACACTATTGTACAAATTAGGTCTTCAACAGCACACCGCTAAAAAACGGTCCATCTGTAGGTAAGACCCAACAAGCATTGGCAAAGCCAATAGGGCTCGGCAATCCGAGAGTTAGACATTGTCAATGTTAATGTCTTTTAGCTAGGTGTTCTGGAGTCTGTGTATGTGGTGTGAAGTGGAATTGTGTGGCGTGGAATTGTATTGTGTTGAGTGGAGTTGTGTAGTGGAATTATGTGGCATGGTGTGCTTTGGAATTGTGTGGCTAGTAATTATGTGGTATTGAGTGCATCGGGCATTCTAGGATGTCTATACACAAACAGTTTCTGTAAATGTGTTTCGCTATTTACTTATAAGCAGAAATAAACATCTTGATCACAAAAGTTTTACTATAAATGATCTGCACCACTCTGGTGCCATAAAAAGCCACATTTGGGTGCAATGTTCGCAAACAGGCTCCTAGGGTCCTGATGAATTGCTTTTTGATCACTTATGTGACATACCAAGCAAGAAACATGTTTACCTCTTGCACTAGCAACCACTAAACATTATGTCGGTGGACCGCTAACTCCGTTTTTAATTAGACAAGTAGACTCACCGATTAAAACTGCTTTAGAGTACTACCTAGTCTATTTTTAATTATCCTTATGCACTTTAAACACTCTACACACCCATCTACACCTCACGGCCCTACACTTGCACTTCACATTACGGCTTGGAATAAAAGATTTCCATTAAAGAGCCCCTTGAAGAGTGCCCGTCGGTCATTGCAGCGCCGGCCCATCGAGGAGCAAGCCCTATGATGAAGTATGACGCCCATTTGGTGTGTGAGGGCCCCAGTACCAAAAGGAGCAGACCCTGTTCTGCCTGGAGGATATATATACCGACCTTCCTATTAATTCTCTCACTGTATCCTTAGGAACTGTATACCTTATTGATATAATTTGATTAATTAGCAGGCCAGAGTACATAGAAACCATATGCACGGCACCAGGCATGTCACAAAAACCTGTGGCATAGAAAGGATAATGCAAGCAAGCATGGAGCCACCTGCCCCCAATACCTGGTTAGATACTGAAATACAGCCTTAATGGGAATTCAGAGGGCTCCTTAAACTCCTAAGGTGCCGGTGCCACTGCACCTTCTGCACTATTGCTAGCTACGCAAAAGTCCAAAACATCAAACAGCAGGCCTCTCTGCATGGAACAGGCGCACCTATCTGCCTACAAAAGTAAACATGCTTGGAACATATTTATAATGAGAAATGTGCAGCTGCAAGCTGCCATAGCGCCAGCATTACGGCTTTAAAAAAAAAAAAAAGTAGCTTGGGTGAGGGGATACAACACGGGGCAGGGAGAAGCAAGGGATGCAACACTGAGGGTGAGAGGAAGCAAAAGAAGGGAGTGGGCAAAGAAACGAGGAGGAACATAAAGTGCTTCTAATGGAATGAGAGGTGCTAGATATTAGCTTAAGAACATCCACCCAATGACTCAGAAAGCTCTGCTCCGTAGCAGGAAGTTAGTTGGTACGAAGAGCACCACAATAGTTTACTAACTGTGCATGAATGCCAAAAACAACCAGTGTAAAATATAGCAAGTGATATTAAGTCTTCCTCATCAGAATTTCATTTCAATTTAGCACATAATGATTTACAGGGCAAGTCCAAAAGACTGCACACTTGTGAAGTATACAACAGATATTAAGACAGAGTCCAGGCATAACTAAGTCCTGTTTACACACATCATTAATCAATTAATGAGAAAGTATTTAAATGTGAAAAGGTTACTGAAAAGATTATGTTTAACAGCCGTAGAATAGTATTTAGCATAATGTTGCTTGAAGTAAATTGAATAGAAAGTTTTGTTTTATTTCGGTATGTGCGCATTTTTTGTGAAAAAGTTTTTAAAAGCATTGCGCTTAGAATTCTGGAGCTTCGAGGACTCGTCCATCACAAATCGGGCTAGACAAACCATAATCATTCATGTGGATTAATTTAAAAATACTCTTTCTACAATGCATTCGTAAATGGACTTTTAGAGATAATGAAAACCATAAAAATGAGTGTAACTCCCCCCACCCTCTCATACGTACATATTTATCAACATCACAAGCATGATGGTCTGGGTAGCCCTCCGTGGGTTCAAACCTGTAGCTTGCTGGGAAACGAGATCTTGAAGGCACGTGCAGCGAGCACCTCGGTGCTTCTGCGTCAACAAGTATATTTTATTTGTGTTACTGAGTGAGTGGCGACATTTGCAGATATCTGTTACGTATACGCTACATTGCATTAGTAACTGCAGCAGAGAGAATGGAGAGATTTTCTGCATGAGATAAAAATGTGCTTCCCTATGAAAACCTGGAGCGGTTACGTGACCGTTTACAAGGTTACGCTTTATTCTATATGGACCCCGAGTAAAGACTGACAGATTGTACTTTGGCAGCTATCTTATGCGATGAACTACCCTGAATACAGCTGTTACTTAAAGTAGTGTCTCCTGTGGAAAGAACACAGCTACTGCTGCCACTGGTGATACTATTATTAAATGATCCAGTATCACTTGTGGTACTTGTACATGACCCATAATCACTACTACTGATACTGCAGGAAGCATTGTCACTGGCAGCAGCATCACATGAGCGCTCATCGCCAACAGTTATATTTCTTAGATCGCTGGCATCATTCAGGAACATTTTAGAGTCATAATTACCCATAAAACCAATACCACTAAGCCCTTCATTGTGAACAGCATTCAAAGTGTCACCAGGCGCAGATACTGCATGTCTTGCTTGGTGACAACTACGGGCTTCGTTGGCTGTACAGAAATGTGCAGTGATGTGCTCTTCTTTCTATTTTTTTTTATTTAGGTGAAAAGGGTACACTTGGTTGTGAATTCAAGATTTTCCTTTACGCAGGTTACACAGCGGCTTTCCTACTAGTCAGCTTCATGTGTATAGTGTTAGAAACAGAGGTGGGCGACAGTCTTCTTGAGTACATAGGAGCATTGCTATCCATGCATTCCCCTGAGCTTTTCGGCAATCGGTCAGTGTTGCTCCTTTTTGCTGGGAAGTGCAATCTTAACCGCCTTGCCATTTTGTCTTCCTGAGCATGCTGCTGATTGAAATCCACAACTGTCTCTGTTACTTTCTCCTCCCACCCAGCGGTTGGGTAGCACATGGACAGCAAACACTGCAGAGGGGGAAACTAACACGAGGGAGACAGCAGGAGAGGAGGAATATAGAGAGGGAGGTGGCGAGAGAGAGGAGTATGGGCACGGGTTACACAGCTGCGCTAGGAGGGAAAGAAGCAATATCGAAGGAGCGGAAGGGAGGGAATAGAAGCTACACCCACCAAAAACACAAAAAAGCATATCTATGAAGATCTTATATTGGCCTTGCGTTTTATTTAATGCTGCAGTTCTGTCTTCGTGGTCTCGGGCGTCACAGTTAAAACCAGTGCCACAATCAGCGCTTCTTGCGAGGTGGGCAGGTGAGTGATGGTGTTATGAGGAGCCTCGCAGCTCCTAGAGCACTGACAATTCCTGAATGTTGATGGGAGGCAGATATACCAGGCCGGCCCGGGACTACTACCGGAAAGCCCACGGTTGTTAAATGATGCCCTGCTCCTAATGCACGGAAGCAGCGGGCTGTGCTTTGGGAAGGCTGCGGAAGAGCCTGCTCGCTTGGGAGGAAAAACACTTAGACGATGCTCGAAGGCAAACAATATCCATGACATAAGTCACGAAGCAGTGGGGAAGCAGAAAGATAATATTTTTTTTAAATATTAATAGATTTAGAATGTTCTTTTACAATGGCTTATGAAATTCACAGTTATCAAGCATTTTTCCATATTATTTTTCAAATCATTGAATGCACGTTAAACAAGCAACACAGGACATTAAAAATCCTCTCACTTTGAAGTGAAAGAAAGAAAAATAAACACGCCCTCGGGAAAACAGCGTCTGACATTTGATCTCGGTGTTTGAAAGCTCAACAATTCAGACAAGATCAAGATTTACAGGCCTGTTTACAAAAACGGAGCAGAGCTCGGGAGCGAGGGAAAACAGGACTGATCGTGTGAATTGCTTTTCAACAAAGAAGAAAGTGGTCCATAAAACACATGGTAAAATGGTGATCAGTGGCTTGCTATAGTACTTAGTTCCTGCTCTTGGGGAGGGCTAAACACAGGAAGAAGCATGACAAATGCATGCCATGGACAAATTGGGAGAAAGAATAGGAGAGCGATGATGGAGCCAGCAAATGAAAAGCAATGGGCTGGCTGTAAGCCCACAAAGTATATACAACATGTCTCCAAGAGACAGCACAAGCGCTGTCTAGCCAAGACCTTAAAAAAAAAAAAAAGACTGTCTATACATGCAGCCTAAAGAAGCACTGGGGCTCACTCAAGTCAAGGGAATGTTGCGTAAGCTACGACTTTGACGTAGCTCCACAACTTGTGCTTTCCCACCCACAGGTGACACAGATGAACTTGGTTCAATGCACCAATGATGAATATGAAAGACAAGTTATTGTAGTCCCGCAGAACACTAATCAATGTGTGACTGAAATAGTTATTGCCTTTGGGTTACTAACAATCCCTAGAAAGCAATCAGGGGCACCGTGTTAATAGTAACAAACCTACACAACCCCTACACACCCACACACACCTACACCCCCCGAAGACCGTGTACCCCGCGAATGGCAAACACGCTGTAATAGCAATCAGTCTTCCTCTGGGACTCGGCTTTATCAGCTTCAAGGTTCAGGCGAGAGGTGCTATCTGCGAACTGTGCTGGCAGTAGGTGAGACCATCTCTGGCAGAATCTTGTGCAATAATCTGGGTGAAGGACCTCTTCTCACAAGTAGTCAAGTGGCAGTCCATATATAACTGAATCTTATCAGAAACTGGAAATTCTAACATAAGTTTAGGAATGTCTGACAAGGAATATGTACATCAAGGTGTGCATCCAGATGTTTCCTGATGAACATACAAGGTAAAAGGACGTCAATTCAGACTACACTATTTTGGTTATATGTATGTATGTGTTCTTATTTAACCTTGAGCTGATGAAGAGTAGACATATGACCCAGACGAATGTTGCATCAAGGGTTGTATCCATGTCATTAATCAAATGATTTGAAACTTTCACCGTTCTAAGAACGTCTGGCAACATCTGCATCCAAAGGCAGACATGACAAGGATTGTGCATGAATTAGTGAATTGCAACTTCCATTATTTAAGATAGGGAAGATGGCAACCTCCATTAACTAAGATGGAGTCAGGCCCTCCATAAAATGGCAGTCAGTTTGGAGGGCTTCACATCAGGAAACTGTATGGTGAGATCCCTGTAAAAGATGTATCTAATGTTATTCTTAAACACAGCTATGTGATAATATGAATCAATTGACATCAATGTAAAAACAAGCTCACAGTGACAACCAGCTGGCGGCAAAGCTCCGGGCCAGCTTTAGGATAGTTTTACATGAGTACATATAACATCAATTGCAGCAACCAGGAAAAAAAACAGTACTTTGATTGATTTGCCGTCGCAACAAGGAACAGACATTTCTTACTGCTCATCTGGGAAAATTTGCTCACTGCACTTGACCATGGACAAGGCTGCACTCCAAACCACTGCCGTACCAGTGCATTTGTCAGTGTTGACCACATTAAACTTCTCAACTAACTCACAACTTGCAGTGGCCTCTCTAGTACAGCTCTGATATGGATATGGCTTACCCCACGCACTGCAAAGAGAACGCACCAAGAAAAATTGTGCTTTTCTGTCTACCAGAAGGGGTAGGCCCTGTCTACTTTGTAGTTCAATGTCCACATGATTCCTCTCACAAACATATTTCAGAGACTTAATATACCATACCACATATAGACAGATGACACATAATTGCTCATCAAATTCTCTGAAGATCCAATGTGATTTTCAGAAAAGCCATGGATAGTATTACAAGTGTAAAAAACAGAATGAAACAAAATTTGCTGCAAGTTAAAACCTGCCAAACTGAAACCTTCTCCTCGAAGCTAATGATTCTGTCATGCTTCCTTTTGTCTGGCTTCCTTACATGGGGTTGCCATCATTGCCCCCTCAAACTGAATGAAACTAGTGCATTCCTCTTGATGCCAATTTATTACTGAATCCTCAGGAGAGCCATGTCACTAAAACTGCATTACACTGCCTGACCCCCTTCTTGGAATCTTGTTACTGCTTTTGCCCTAAATGACTACCCTTGTGCTAGTCGGGGAGGCCTCTACAAGAATCGATTGTAGCAGAATATATGGGGTCTTCCTTTAAAGACTATGACCAAACTCCAAAGAGTGAAGGACCATGACGTCCACTCTATAAATGGCTTCAAACATAATGAACACCACTGCCGACCAATCAGAGGGCTAAATTTAAGACATTGTGTTAGGTTCACAAGTCCCTTTATCGAGAGACAACTAGGAGGTTTCCCAACCAGGTGGTACCATACCAGCAAACAAGACGCCCAAGGTCGATCAATTAAAACAAATCCTTCATTTATCTGCTGAGACTCAAACGCTTTCTTACTGAATATAATTTTTAACGGATCAAAAAGGCCTGGAAAACATGAATGCTCAGAGACGCTTTTAGACTTTATCAGAGCTATGAAGCTATGAAGTCATGTGACCTATTGTCACCATTATCTTTTTGTCAGCTCATAAGGCTATTTCTTATCCCTTTACATCTCCGTGTCTTTTGGTTGCGCTTTGACATGACAGAACTAGCATTACATGCCAAAAATAAACAGATTTTGTGGATACATCCATTGACCATGTTAATCATAAATAAATGTAAACTAGCATATTTGCAATATGTTGTTATCATGGGCAAATGCATGCCCATGATAGTGCATACAAAATAATAACTGAGGCAATCCTGTGATCCTAAGAACCTGGGTAATCTATACAGTAACAAATAAAAGCGGCTCCTTTAGAAAGAATCACTCAATATCATTAATATGTATTTGGGATCCTTGACTGTGTGCCCACACAAATGAATTGCAGTAAAAGCACTCACAGTGAAAAAGATAATCAAATGTCAAATAGTTTATGGCAAATAACAACAAAATAGACAAATAGTGTTCCATAGAATACATGATTCAGCGTAGTGCACGTGAGTTGGGTCTAGTGAAAAGGAACAAAATACAACAACTCATTGACAAATTAGTTATTGGTTGCCAGCGCAAAGCACTCCAGGGACAGCATTATGAATAAGCTGGATTTTTCATGTGCAGTTCTGAATATTGTGAATGCAGTCCAAATCTAGGATTACTGTTGACATTTCAACCCCAAAACTATTTAGATTGGGGTCGTCATCAGGACATAGTGGATGCACACTATGTATCTAGTGGATAGCATGCCCCCAAAACTGGAAAAAAGGCAAGGCTAATTAAATGATGACTGTCGTACAAGTAAATATAAAAAGCAGCACAGGAGCAGAAATTAATATCTTCACTGTACTGCTGTTGCTCACCCGAGATAAACTGAGAATATTAGGATTTCTTTTCTAAGAGACAAATCAAGTAAAAGGTTGAACTGTATGTAAAAACTGAATAGCCATAGCTCATCAACGCCAATGATACAAGGCGGCGAATTAAAAAGCAAGTGACACAAAGTTGGTTTATAAGACATTTATTTTAAAAGAGTTGCAAGCAAAACAACTGTCCAAATGGAAAAAGTAAAGAAATGTTTTCAATTAATGTGGGAGGATTTCAGAGAAACTAGAGTCCTATGTTGGTTTAATAAACATATAGTAAGAGAGATCAAAGTTAAAGAGATAGTGTTGAAAAGAGTCAAGATATTTAACATGATTGAATAACATTATAAATGGAAAAGTATGCCAATTTTCAGCTCATTCTATAGTTGTGGACAGTGGTGCAGGTGCACTGGGACAGAGTGGTGACCCAACTGCAGGAAGCGACTGGAACAAAGGACACCTAGGCTCTGTCTGTTGGGACAAAACCCTAAAGTGAAACGAAATAAAATTGGATGTAGATTAGTGGCACTCTCCTTGCTACCGGCGAGGAGGATGACTCCCGTAGGAAATCACTCCTCAATTCCCCAATCAAGAGATTTTGTGGAATGGCTATTAGCAGAAGAATTTCATATGAGGAGACGGAGGACTGACGATGGGACAGCACAGGATCGGAGAAACTGGATGGAGATCAGCGGTAAGCAGGGATAATGATGTCTTTTCAATCTCACACTATTGATTGTGTGTGACCCTTTCCCATCCTGCCTAGTGATGTAACATCAGCTCAACGTACATGGTATCGACATGTACTGCTGTGAATCTGTCAGTATTACTTAATCGGTTTCTCATCTGCCGTAACAAGTGTTTATTGTAACTGAAAATAAAATGTGTTATATCCTGCTAAGTTGTACTTGCATGTACTCTAGCCCTGCTGCCTCTAGCTGCTCAGCCAGAGTGTGAGTTGGTTATGGAATGTTGGTGTGCCTGTGATGCGTGGAATGCCTGGGTGTCTGAGTGGATGAGTGTTGGCAGATAGAGATGGGCTGAGCAGCTAGGCAGGCTGCTCCTGGTGGGGCTGGTACCACACCAGTGCTGGCTGGACTTAAGATTGATGTAACTGGTCATAGGAGTGAATAAAGAAGACTACAAAATACATCCTGGCTCCTGGTTTCTACCTGTGAGATCACAATATATTTTTGGCGACGAGCGGACTTGGACCCTAGAAACTCTTGGTATAGCACAGAAACAAAGGGACTACTAAGAAACTTCAAGAGAAACCAAGAGATCCCACAAGCAACTACATCTACCAAGAAAGTATTTCCAGGCAAGCCAGCGCCAGCCCCACCAGTGTCCTTACCAACGGACAGCCCCACCGGACAATGTCATCACCAAGTGACTATTCAGCCTGGAAATACTCAAATGGTTTTACAAAGCTACAGTGAGTTGGAGTAGTTGTTCAACTACAACCGCTTTTGGTGTTCCAGCCACAACGTTTTCTACATAAAGGATTACAGTGAGTTGGTGAAGTAGTTACTCTACAGCCACATCTGGTGTTCCAGCCACAGTGTTACCTACAAAAGGGTTTGGTGATTTGGATGGGTAGCTTCACTACAGCCAGTTGTTGGTGTTCCAGCCACATCGCTCTACAGTGTCTTAAAGGAAAGGGCACAATTTGGGATTTTACGACATAAAGATGTTTGAAAAAACAGCGTGCTGTGTCTGCACAGATGGAGAATTTTTTGGTGCTTAACTGACATTTGCAGCGTGTTGGACTCATAACCAAATTCAGTACCTACTAGCTCCACACAGCTAAGGTGTGGTATCGCAAGATTTGTGCATAGCTGACTCATGGAAAGCTCAATTAAGGACCTACTACCTAAGTGAGTCGACTATACTTTTATTGTCACGTTTTCCTGCCTGCTGCAAGTGAGGATCGTTATGGTGAGGAAAGTGCTGTGGAGACGCTTGTAAGGACTTACTATCTGAGTGAGTCGAAGATACTTTTATTGTCACGTTTTCATGCATGCGAGGATCGTCTGCATTTGTAATGGCTGAACGCGAAAGGAACAGTGAGATATAATTTTTTCACGGAGTACATCTTAAGCCATTCCGCTGTGAAAGCAGTTTGTGTCATAAACGCAAAGGGGGCCAAGTTAGGCAAGACATTTTTTTTTGGTCTTTGGTGCTCGGGATACGCTGAGACTTCAAATCTGAAGAGCCCAACCGCCTTCTTGTGATTTGAAAATGAAGGCGCGCGCCGTTCCCAGCCTGCGCGCAGTCCCCAGCCCGCGCGCAGTCTTACCTGCACACCTGATGCCTCCGTGGATCTTTGTGACGCTGGGACAAGTTGCGTGTGTTCCGCTGCTTGCTTCCATGCCGTGTATGCGCAGACGTTCTGTGAGCCATCCGGCAGCACGTCTACTTAGGTGCCGCCATCTTGTGTTTGGCGGTCGTTAGGCTCTCCGTGTTTGCTTCCGAATTGCCAACCACGCTCTCTTTGTCTGCCAATCACGCTGCTTGGGCCCTTTCTAATAAAGTTTGAACAACGTTCAACGTCTTTTCACGCACAGAGGTGTGCGTCTTTGCTCAGGGTTAGGAGATGTCAAGCAGCATTCATGGTGGACCTGTACGGCGTGGCAAGCTTCAAGACCTCATCTTCATGGGAACCTCGCTATCGATCTTCGCTGGTGTGTTTGGTATATTCCACGTAAGAAGAGAAACAAAGGTACATTTATCTGTCTGGTTGAAGTAACTCTTATTGGTGGCCTCATGGTGTCCGTGGATTACGCAGAACTTTGGGGTTTGGACATGACATCATATTTTCTTGTGGACATCCTCTGAGTGGAATCCTCCGTTTCATGTATGTCGGAGTTGTTTTCACATTACCGTTTTTTTTGCTACACTGTTTCCAGTACTTTTTGCCAACCACGTCTATTCTGCTACGAGTGGTTTTAATAAAGTTTATTGTAGTTTTGAGATCGATAGAACAATGGCTGAGAGGTTTGTTGGTGCCTTTGTCTCTCTCACCAGGTACTGTATTTCATTTTTCTTCGTGGTGGCACAAAGCATTTCTAGAGTGCAGTGTAGGGTTGTCATTGCTCTGTGTTACGCTGCCATCTAGTGACAATTTCTCACACTCTCAGTCCTATTGCTTGTAATGCTTTTCTGTTTTGTACATGGAGTTCTTAGTTGTCAAATCGGTTGCTAGTAGCTCCATGTTCAATATCTCACTATACAGTTTTTACAATGGGCAATTTTACCTCCTTTTGCTCGTTGTAGATAGTACATACAGTGTGGTCTATAACTTTTGACAAAGGGTTTGTACTGCTTACTTGTGTAATATTTCACAGTGTTGCAATACGTTATTATTTTCGCAACTTGGCCTAGATTGCTGTGTTTAAAGCTATAGAGTTCTTAACACTTAGAGTTTAAGTAATTGTATTTTTCTTCTACGGCACATTTTATGTCGTGATGCCACAGGTTTACGTTTTTTTTTTTGAGGATGGGTCTTCCTTGTTTCACTGTGGGTGGTCGTCACATTGTTCCCATACATGTGGGATGGTTCTGGGGTTTTTTTCCCATTATTTTTCACTGTTTGTTACTCCTACATGGGGGTATGTAACCTCTACAAAGGGTTTGGGCATGGTGTTACTCCTACATGGGGGTAGGTAACCTCTACATGGGGTTTGGGCATGGTTTAGTTCCTATAATGGATCTAGGGCAACCCTTGCACTGGGTTGCAATATGGTCATGATCTCCATTTTCAGTTGCGCGCAGTACAAAGGTACATACCTACACGAGCGTTTTTATGGGTGACGACCCATATACATGTTTGTTCTCTTATTTTTGGGAGTGGTGTCGCCAGGTGTGTTTCCCTCTGCGTCACAGTACATAGTCATACGTTTTGCTACAAATGTTACTATTTGTATTTTTACAGATTTTACAATTAACTTATGCTTCAAATTGCTCATGTTTATGGGGAAGGATGGGGATATTGTTGCTCTGGTTTCCGTAGTCGTATCTTAACCATCCTTTCTTGTCTTGATGGTTCTCTCTCTTGCGATGTTCTGTATTACTGCTGCATCCTTGAGTTTTGTACCATTATTCATATTGCCTGTTTATAGTTCTTGCTTGTTGTTACATATTTTCATTTTTTCGTTTTCTTTTGAAGAAAAAGGGATAATGTTATATCCTGCTAAGTTGTACTTGCATGTACTCTAGCCCTGCTGCCTCTAGCTGCTCAGCCAGAGTGTGAGTTGGTTATGGAATGTTGGTGTGCCTGTGCTGCGTGGAATGCCTGGGTGTCTGAGTGGATGAGTGTTGGCAGTTAGAGATGGGCTGAGCAGCTAGGCAGGCTGCTCCTGGTGGGGCTGGTACCACACCAGTGCTGGCTGGACTTAAGATTGATGTAACTGGTCATAGGAGTGGATAAAGAAGACTACAAAATACATCTTGGCTCCTGGTTTCTACCTGTGAGATCACAACAAAATGTTTAAAAAAAACAACGGAAATGTGCCGGTGCCTATGCTACATAGCGTTTCATTAATCAGTTCCCTCCACAAATACTAATGGTATGTGGGTAAATCAATACTACAAGAAACATTTAATGATACAAATATAAAGCATAATGAAAACCTGCTACTGAAGACTACTCTACTGACAGACCATATACAGATCCCAAATCGTTTGGCAAACTAGCCACAGAACGGGTGGCTACCAGCACCCATTATGAAAGAACTCAATGGAATATACAAAGCAACATAATCAGGTGGGAGTTTTGATCATAAATATCCAACACCGAATCAGCATCTAACCCAGTAATCTTTAAACTTTATGACGCATACCCTGGAGTAAAACAAAATGCACCTGTCCCCTGCGCCTTCCCCTAAAGCCAGCAACACTGCTGGATAAGGCCAGCAATGTGTCAGAAGTTAAGAATCTCTGGGGGGAAATGAACATTAGCAGAACAAACAAGATATTCAGTGAGGCTTGCCCTAAACTCTGCCCTCCAATCTTTATACACAGAGTGCTCAGCAGTCTATACAGAATAACTGTGAAAGTTTATAACACAAAAAAAGGTGCAGCTAAGCCTGCCTGTGGCAAGGTATAGAGTGACAGCCTCCTGACTTCTACAATTTATGCAGGAAGATGTGGTGGCAGGCGTCCTGTATGGAGCTCTTCTGTTCTTGACCTTGGACATCAGAATGAAGGTGGGAACATGAACCCACTCCAGGTCCTCCTTCCTCCAAATGAGTACGCTGCAAGGACAGTGAGGTCTGTAGCGTGCGCCTAGAACTAGAATAAGAGCCTGGTACTGGCCCCTCTGTGACCCCACCTCCAAGCCTATGTCAAACCTTATGCTCCTTTTACTGCTGCCCAGCCTTTTAAAATTCTATTGGCCACTGTAAGCCTAATGGCTTTCACCCGGTCTTCCTCAGAGACGTCTCAAGAGGGGCCTCATCCTACAATCACAAATATGCTGACTTTCAGGGCTTTTAACCGACTATCCATTACCTCAGCCAGCTCTCATTAACCTCTCTACTGCCCTCGTGTATCAGAAGCCAGATCAAAAGATTCCCTCAGATTACTTTAAGAGATACCAGGGCTTAGTGATAGGCAAACATATGGGAGTCCCTAGCACCCTATGAGACCCTTTGCCAGCCTTGAGAAATCCCCCAGGGACAACTCTCAACAATCAGAAACCCTCAGCTGGCACTCAGATACTTCACTTGTACACAGTCACTATGAAAAATTGCTCAGAGATTTTCTGTCAGTTCTTTCCAAGTCTTTCCATTACTGGGTCCCTCCACATGCTTCTCCTGTACTTAAACAACCTCACCCCAAACCAAGACCAAAATATTTCATCAGCTGACTCTTAGTGAACCCAAGATACCCTTAGCCAGCCTGACAGATCCCATGAAAGCTCTTAGCTGGCACTCCCATTCTCTCAGCTGGCCTTCACAGACCCTCAGTCCCACCCTACTAAAGTCCCTGAGACTTTCTCTACTGACTCTTGGAGCCAATCACGCATCCTGAAGGTAACTTCACCTTGCCCTCAGATCCTCTATCCTTAAAGCACTTCTGTTGGCCTTCAAAGACTCTCTCTGAGCATAAGAGACTCCCAAGTCCTTTCCTTGTGCCTCTTAGGGCAATGATTTAGACAGTCTATACCAGTCGACAATGTCATTTTCGAAGCCCTCACAACCCTGCCAGCGTGGTCTCAGCTATCACAACCACTTAGTCCCTAGGCACCGGTATTCGCTCTGTAGTCAAACACTCTTCCAAGCTCCAGTACCAACTTTGCTTGAAGCAAAATCCAGAATTAATGCCCTTTCTTTTTGCACAGTATGTAAATATGTGAGAGAACGCAGACATTTGTATTTGGGTTATATTTTTACAGGAATCCTGGTAAAACAATGTTTTGTTTAGTAGCAATATTAATGGACCGTTTTCATAATATTGTGTTTACCTGGAGGTCACAAGTTCACATCCTAGTAACAGACGTTAAGTGGTTTACTACGCTTGCTGCAGACACTTGTGAGCAGCGAATGTTAAATATCTGTTCTCTCGTTATTCTACTATAAAACATCTTCACTTTTGGTCTGTAAATCTTTTTTTCAGTGACCCAAACAAAATATGAATACTGATTTCTAGGCTCATTACTGGTCATTGTTGTGAAGTGAGAGTGTTACCTAATTTCACCAACTGAAAAGCAGGGCAGCCCAACACAGAATAGGAAGTTAACGAAGATTAGAGTATATGGGTTTTAAAAAAATTCCCACCCAGAAACACAAGAAACGCTTTCTTGAGGCCCAAAGAAGTTTCACATTTAAACAAATAATTTGTACATGTTTCATTTTCGGCCTAGATTGTTATCTTTTTTCTTTCCTGTGCGTGTTCTCGAAAAATAAAACCAAGAATTATTTGAAGCAAGTTTGCAAACACTTTATCAGATGGTGAGTGCCATGACTAACTCCTGACCATCTGAACTTAAAAATTTCTAACTGAAATTTGCCAATACATATGAGACTTGTTTACTGTAATTTACAGAAGTCCGTTAACACGAGGTGTCGCTTAAAGAAACTGCTAGGAAAAATGCAGCACTCGATGAGAATCCGTCAATACTTGGTTGATACATAGTATACGTTTTCCGACTTAATCATTTTTAAATGCGTTTCCTGTTGTAATTTCCGAAAAGTGCTCTCTCTGTTTTTGGACCGGCACACATACAAATGAATCGTACCAAATAGCGATTAGCCAAATAATTTTCCAATAGAACCTATTCTGACGTCAATCATTATAAGATATTCAGAAATTTGAGCAATAGGCATGACAACGATGCCGTAAAACTAGGAGAACTGTCCATTTAGCAAGGTCTTAAAACACTTCCCGAAAATTCCCAAACCATCCACCCGACATAATTACAATATTAAAGAAATTAAACATAGAGAATTTAACTCCTGCTAAAGAACGAGAACAACTAGCTATGTCATAGCACCATCTTGTGGCATATTTTAGCAGCATCATATATGAGGAAGGTGCCTCTGTATTGCACAATTGTGCCCCAATGTAATTTTCTCTTTCATTGTGTCCGATTCACAAATCTTTTTCCGCACCGCACCTACGTGGAACCTGTGTGAACAAATAAAAACGCGGCCGTAAAGTCCCTAATCGCGGTTCTCAGAAATCAGGATCGACAGACATTTCCACCTTCAGTTCGAATTCACTTCTGTGAACAATACAACGATTTTGCAGATCGCTAGAATAGCAGCGATCGGCGATGGGTCCATGGGCATTCCTGAGCACGTGGCCAGCAAAAGGTAAGTGAATAATCACATATTGATAAGTTTATGGGTATTTAGGAAATTTTTGCAGGTCCTTTTTGCGACATGGAAACATCTATATATAATAAATCATGGCAAGAGTAAGTGCTCTTCCAAGGTCGGAAAGAATAAGGTACAGCCTCTATAGTCCATGGGGGCGTAGTAGGTGTATGCATTGATGACAGGAAAATGATTTACCTGTGTCCGCTACACACGAGCCACAGAACTGGTTGCCAAGCAGCCAAGCCTCTGAAGTATGTATGGTGGAACACGAGTATGTCACAAGAAGCTATGGTTTGCACAGATTTCGATGGCGTGCTCGTTGTCAATCTCTGAATCACTAACAGTGGTTAAATCTATGTAAAGAGGAGGCCTAAATGTGTGAATGTTAGATTTGCTCACTTTTTGTGAATCGGGTCCAATAACACAGCATCACCCAAAATAGAGAATGCAGCTATTTTACCTCAAATAGTGAAAAACGATTGGCCAGTCAACCTAAAAATTTCTGTAATAGCCTGACTTCTTTTTTTTCTTCTCTTTTTATTAAGGAGCAAAAAACAAGATATTCATCCAAATACAAAGATACTCCTATCTACTTAATCGCCAACAATTCACATAGATTTATCCAAAATATACATCAATTCCTTCTCAAGGGTTTGTCAGCCTCCAATCGTTTACACTCATTCCCAGGTTGTTATTATAGACCATAGAGTTGGGTCATCCATTGCATTCCACTAGTGCAATTCATACAGGCTTTTTTTAAGTTTGATTGGTGATAACACACTAAGCACCTTAAGCTATCCAGTCCACAACTCCAAATTTGTTCTCAACCCATTTCAACACTGGTGCCCAAATCAGGGCTCCGCGTTTCCTAGCGCTCTTTCCCTTACAGATGTAAAGAGTTTTCTCCAGATTATACATACAGAGCAGCTGTGAGAACCATTGCTGCACTGTTGAAGGCTCAGGGTTCAACCAAGCTGCAGCTATATTAAGACAGGCCATTGCTATGAATACAAAATGGAGCTTCCCCCTGTTACCCAAAAAGCACCGCTCTATACCAAATAACATCAATGATGGGGTGATATCCACTCCGCCTTTAAGCGCCACTTTAAGAAGGCCCAAATTCCATCTATTAGCGGCTGTAGTTTTGGGCATGAACCAAACATATGTGTCATATCCGCTGGGTCCTCCCCACAGCGGAGACATTTGTCATCAGGCCACTTCCGCCAGCTAAATATCTTAGCAGGGGTATAATCTAGGTTAGAATTAGTTTTATAATGCCTTCTCCTCAGACTTGCTTTAAGCAGCACTCCCATGCCCGCCTCAAGCAATTTCTGCAGGTCTATACCCTGAATCCCCAGCCTTTCCTTCCAGCTGCCCGCATGGCACTCAATATTGTCCGAAGCCACATCGATCAGTACTTTATAGTTTTGCCCAATCCCGCTTCTCTCCATAATAAGTTAAATAAGCAGAATTTTGTCAACAGAGAATAGACCTACTTAAGAGGAGGTGCCTAATCTGCAAGTACTTAAAGCTTTTCCATTGTAGTGGGTTTGTATTACAATGGCAATGTTAAGTCAATGCTTTAATAGAATGTTATTGTTTAAACAATGTTGGCCCGTGCATGGAGTGCGCGCTGGCTGTAGGTTCGATGGGCAATGTCAGTTGCTGATCGACCTTCATGCTGGAGACACGCTCCATGTCGTGGGTGACGTTTACGTATAAATACTCAACTTACCAGAAGTACGGCTTCCGTTTGGTATCTCTACAATTACCACATTTGGTGACGATTTGGGATTTACTTCACCCACCAACGATCGAACTCCACGCAGCTAGAATAATTGTCACGGCGGGAACACTTCAACGATCTCCGGTTGGGGTTTACATCGAAGCAGACGGACGCACAAATTTGGCTCTTGCCTCAAGCCTTGTTGTGAGCCAGGTTCAACGCGGTTTCCTTTGTTTTTTCTGGGGCGAGTTTCACGGTAGGATCTGTAATTTTAAAATTGCTGGCGAGTGGCTGATCTCGCGCTTCCATGACTGACTGTGCTGGTGAGGCTCTTGCGCATCTCCGCGCGTATTATAACTTTAACGGTGACTTTGCATAAGTGACTCTTGGTTTCACGCTTAACTCGCGCACCTCTGGCGCACATCCTCGCGCGCAGGTTTGACGGTGGCTCCTGCATCTCCTGCTCGCACATCACTGCGTGCATTGTTATCTGTGGCTCCTGGGAGATGCATCAGAACCTTAGTGCGTAGGGGTCACGTCTTCCGGCACGTAAGCTACGCAAGGCGGCCATATTGAAAGTTAAGTTCACACAGCTTTGGCACGGTGACGCGCACACCAGTTATTTTGATCACTTGCGCACACCAACCGTTACCAGCGTTAAAGCGACGCACATCCCTGATTAAGTTCAAAGGGGCAGTAATTGAGGACCAGCGTGTCACGGTGATACGCACACCTTACTTCAATTCCCTTCCTGCAATTCACGGTGTGTTTCGGTGACACACACACCCGTTCAAGTGAGATGTAAAATTCATCATTAGGGAATCAGTGTGTCACAGTGACACGCACACAGTCATATCATTTTCCTTCCATCATCGGTGACACGCACACCTCAGAGTTCTACAACTTACTTCATTATCCTATTTGAACGGTATAATGATCAATATTAAATTGTTGTTCGTTTTTCTTACACATTTTAGGGGTGTTACAAGTTTGGAAATTTGAGAGAAAAAAAAAAGAACTGCAATGGTTATCTTACTAGAGGGCAGGAATAATGTCTTCACCTCATCAAATCACACAACCTCCGCCATTTTTGAGGAAGCCTGGTAAACCTGTTATGTTATGGTCAGAATGGTTCAGATTATTTGAAAACCATTTAGTGGTCATTGACGCAACAGAGTATTCTCCTTCTCGTGAATTTGCTTTGCTGTTTGGGAGCCTGGGCCAAGCTGCACAACGTATTTTTGATAGTTTGGTTCCGATACCTCCTCCTCAAGGACAATCGGGGGACAGACAATGGAATATCTACTTGGAAGAGATTGCTAGGTTAAAGAAGCAATTTTCAGACTCTCCGAATATAATGCTTGAAAGGCATAATTTTTATAAACGTAAACAAATGGAAGATGAAAAAGTTGGAGTATATATATCTGCTTTGAGGGTGTTGGCAACTTCCTGTGGTTTCAGCCCATTATTAGATGATTACATTAGAGACCAGTTCGTATTGAATTGTCCTTCCCACAAGATTAAGGAAAGAATTTTAGGTTGTAAAACTCTTCACTGTCTGAGGTAATTGACTTAGCATTAAGTATAGAAAGATCTGCCATTTCAACAAAGGCAATGCTTGCTGGGTCAACACCTAAGGTGAACATGGTGTCTTCTCTGGAGGAGTTCAGTGAGGATGGCTTGTATGCTGTGGGTCCAAAGGATAAAGCTCAGAAACCTTATCAAAAGAAAGGTCAAAAACTTTGCTATAGGGGTGGGTCTAAATTTCACTTCAGCAATTTTCAAGGCTGTCCGGCTTTAGGTGAACGTTGTTCCATTTGCAAAAAGGTTGGGCCTTTCCAAAAAGTCTGCAAGAGTCAGAAGAAACCATTGAAGGTGGGTAGCGTGGATGTAGAGATGGATTTATGTACCGAATCTCTCAACAATGTGTTGTAAACTCTGGATTATAAAGATGATCTTGTGGAGATGAAAGGTCCGTTGAGTGAAGCTACCATCAATGGAATCGAGATCAAAGTCATGGCAGACTCTGGCTCACCCATAACAATTCTTCGTGACTCAAACTTTTATGAAAAATGGGGCGAAGGTGTTACTTTGTCCAAAACGGACGTGAATCCCAAGGCTGTTGGCGAAAAGGATATTGACATGGTGGGATTCTTCATGGGCAAACTACAAGTTATGGGCCGAGAGATCTGTACTAAAGTGTATGTGGCAGTCAAGGGAAAGAACATAGTTGGGTGGAAAGATCTGGCACGAAACGGGTCTATATTTGGTACCTGGGGAGGACAATCCTATAAAGGCGAGGGAGATGTCGGTGTGTAATGTGAATGAGTCTAGGATCGATCGCAAGGAGCTGTTAGCTGAATTACATAATGTGTTCAGCGAACAGGTGGGTCTGGTGAAAGGTGTGGAGCATAAAATTAGATGGTTACCTGGGGCTCAACCGGTCGTACATAAGGTTCGCCCTGTGCTGTTGAGTGGGAGAGGTGAGTTAAAGTCTATCCTTGAGGATTTATGTTCACAGGGCATAATACAACTTACAGTCTCGTCACAATGGGTCGCTCCCATTGTAGTCGCTGGAAAAAAAACTGGTGAGATTAGGTTGTGTGCGGACCTCAGAGGCCTAAACATAAACATTATGGTGGACTGTCACCCTCTTCCTAAGATCCACTAACTTTTAGCTAATTTAGGAGGGGCCAAATGGTTCTCCTTGATCGATCTAAAGTCTGCCTACCATCAGGTCCCATTGTCCAAGGAGTCTCAGGAACTGACTAGCTTTGTAACACCGTTTGGGGCGTACAAGTTCTTGAGGCTTCCCTTCGGCCTGGCATCAGCTGCCAGCGTTTTTCAGAGATTGATGGACACACTGTTTCAGAAAATGAAAGGGGTGCAGGCGTACTTGGACGACATTTTCATATTTGCTAAAAGTCTGGAGGAACATAATAAGTTGGTGAAAAAAGTGTTGTCTATCGTGGGAGAACGTGGCATGACTGTAAGAGAGGACAAGTGCAAGTTTGGTGTGAACGAATTGGAATACTTGGGACATACGGTATCCGAATCAGGTATCAGACCAAAATTTTCGGTGGTAAGGGCATTGAAAGAAGCAAGAGCACCGTGTGATAAGGACACCCTATGCTCCTTTTTGGGGCTGGCAGAGTATTATGCCAGGTTTGTTGTCAACGATGCTCAGGTTGTGGAGCCTTTACGTGCATTACTTAAGAAGGGACAAAAGTTTTTCTGGCGGAGGAGCTGAATGAGGTTTTTACAAGAGTGAAAGAATTGATTGTTTCGGCTCAAGCTCTCCACGCTTTTCGAGATGACTGCACCTCAGTCATAATTGTAGACACCAGCATGAATGGTTTGGGGGCGGTACTTAGTCAGCAGGTGAATGTCAGAGAACAGACAGTAGCTTTTGCCTCAAGGTCTCTTAAGCAGTTTGAATGTCACTACAGTACTATCGAGCGAGAAGCTTTGGCCTGTGTTTGGGCGGCCCAAAAATGTATATGTGGGGTCGCAAATTCATAATCTACACTGACCACAAGCCTCTTTCTTTTATCTTTAGCAAGGTCACTGGCAATAATATGTCCGCAAGATTGACCAGGCTGGTATCTAAGCTTCAGGAGTATAATTTTGAAATGAAACATTTCGGGAGGAAGGAATTTTCGTGCGGATTGTTCGTCTAGGATACTAATGGAGAAGGATGATGAAGAAGATCTAGTTGAGGAGCATGTAGAATGTGTGGCAGTGGTGGATGCAATTGAAGAATGGAGTTCGGTAATTTCAGCGAACGAATGGAGGGAGGCTAGTATGAATGATGCTGTGCTATACAACGTACTGGAATATTCTTGTAAAACGTGGCCCGAGGTGAGAAATTTGTCTGGGGATTTAAGGAATTTGGCTCAGGCGGCAGATGAGCTATCTGTGAAAGATAACATTGTACTGAGGGGGGACAAGTTCATTCCTCCAGCTGATCTGCGAAATTCCATAATACGAGTGGCTCACAAGGGTCACATGGGAGTTACCAAAACAAGCATGAGAGTTAAACAACACTATTGGTGGCCCGGCATTGACTCCCAAGTCAGAAATGTGGTGGATAGTTGCGAGGAGTGTTTGTTGTCGGACAAACACTGGAAGAAAGCATACTCGCCTCTTCATCCAACTCAGTTTCCCGGGGCAGCTTTGGAAAAGGTTGGACTTCTCGGGTCCTTATAATGTGTTGCCAAATGAGATGAGGTACCTCATTTTGGCTATGGATTATTATTCAAAATGGATGTATCACCTGATACAGATAATACTATCAGGTTTTTGAAAAAGGTATTTTTGCTGGAAGGGGCTCCTTGTGCTTTAGTTACAGACAATGGGACACATTTTGTGTCTGACAAGATGCGTACATTTTCAGACTTGCAAGATATAAAATACATTAAGGTGGCGTTGTATTCACCTACTTCTAATGGGCTCGTGGAGCATGGTAATTAGGTTCTGAAGGAAGGGATTTAATCAGCAATCGCTTCCGGCTTGGACGTTGGAAAATTTCTGGAGGAGAAAGTGTGGAATTATAATACGTCTCCTCATTGCACCACTGAGGTCACTCCTTTTGAACTGCTAAGGGGCAGAAAGGCTCATTCGACCTTATTTCCTTCTTGGTTAGGGAGGAAAAGGTCAGAAAAGGTAAAGGAATGTGTTAGTGCTGGCGGGGTTGCAGACAAGGTTAAAGAAAAGCAATTACACATGAAAGAAAAGTTTGACAGGAAAAACTGTTCGGGGGGGGGACAAAGAAATTTCAGTAGGTGATTGGATAATGATCAAAAAAAACATTAAAAGTTACAAAAGGGAATTCTGTATTTTCAAGTCCTGTTCAGGCTTGCAGGGTTAGCAAGGGTGCAGCTTTCTTGGAAGGAAAAGTATTGTGGAACAAAAGGCAGTTGGTGAAGGTGACACAAGAGCAAGCCAAGATCATTAGTTGTAGGAAAGACACTTTGGAGGTACAAGATAATGGGTGGACTCATTGGCTGCAGCCAAAAGTGAGGGTTGGGCCTGCTGTTGAGAACGAAAGGCCGGTCATTGGTGGGTCTATAGGGAGTGCTTCAACTGTGAGCCCGTCTACCTTTGGTCACGGTGGCCGAGTGAGAAGGGCTCCAGCTAGGTTCAAGGATTTTGTTACATATGAATTCGTTTTTTGTGATAAGGAGGGAGGTGATGTAGTGGGTTTGTATTACAATGGCAATGTTAAGTCAATGCTTTAATAAAATGTTATTGTTTAAACAATGTTGGCCCGTGCATGGAGTGTGCGCTGGCTAAAGGTTCGATGGGCAATGTCAGTTGCTGATCGACCTTCATGCCAGAGACACGCTCCATGTCGTGGGTGAAGTTTATTTATAAATAAATAAATACTCAACTTACCAGAAGTACGGCTTCCGTTTGGTATCTCTACAATTGCCACATCCATGCCAGGCCAAACTTTATCTGGAGACCACTAAACAAGTATAGTTGACCATGACTGACTGAATAAACCCCGCCAGTCTAACCACCCCTGCTTGTTCCCATAGGTAACAGATTCTATCATGAACTATTGACTAGAAGATAGCCACAGTGGGGTATATCTATTAGGTTTTGTAAATACTATTTTACTCTTAAGCTGGTTTCAGACCTTAAAGGCCACTCCAACTGTTCTAAACGTAACTTTTTTATAGTAACAATACTCAATGTTCCTTGTAAAACATCCCTAGGCGTCCCCTTCCAAGGTCACTTCACAGATGGACGGTAGCTCTGGCCGTGGTGGAGTTATTTCCCCTCTCTCTGCGATGAGAATCCCCATATGTTGCAACAGTGATGACCAGTAATAATACTTAAAATTTGGGGCTCCCGCCCCCCCCCCCCCCGTTTCTTGGGAGCACCATATATCTTCGAGCCCACCGAGGAGCCCTTTTGTACTGCCATATAAAATGAGTACAAATAGCATCTAGATTTTTGAGCCACTTAACTTCTAGTGGTATTGCTCGAAATAAGTATACAACCTTAGGCATGATAATAATTTTCCCCACATTACATCTGCCTGCTGTAGTTAAGTGTAAGCTATTAAGCTATTACTTCTCCTCAGATCCTGCCTGGCTTTCCCCAATATTGGGGTGAAGTTTATTGCTATGATTTTCTCCACTCTAGCAGTAATCTTAATACCAACATAAGTCGCACACTCTACTCTTCGGCTATTAGTCATTACTATATTACTGGTGCAAACTATCTGGGTTTTCCCTTTATTCAGATGATGGCTTGAAATCACCCCAAACAGCTCGGCATCCTTTTCTATTTCAGCCAGAGTGCTTCAAGGTTCTGGCGTTAGCAAGGCAATATCGACTGCATATGCCAGAACTCTGGTGTCAAACCCATTTACACTAACTGGTCTTATAGCAAAATTTCTTACAAGTCGGTTAATGAAAGGGTCAATATACAGTTCAACAGGAAGGGCGTACAGGGACATCCTTGCCTTGTCCCTCTTGTAATCAGGATCTTTTCGGATCCCACCCCATTATTTAAAGTATGGTTTGGATTATAGGGGATTATAGTATAGCGCTTTAATACCTTCGATCAGGCCCAGCCCAAACCCCTTACCCCCAAGAACTTCCTATAAATACACTCACGAGACCTGGTCAGAAGCTTTCCCTGCGTCAAGGAGGATCATAGCCAATGGATTCCCCATCTCATCTGAGACATCAAACAACATGATTACTCACCTAATATGTTCTGTGGTCCCACGACCGGGAATAAATCCATGCTGCCAAGGTGAACCCAGTTTCCTGACCTTGGAAGGAGACGACATTGCGTTCCTGCTCCCACACTTAATATGGTGTGGAACTGTTAATTTCATCCACTTTGGCCCACCTTAGTTGAGTGTGACCAGAAGAATCTTCTTATGTGGACGTAGTTTGGAAGTCCGATACATACCACTACGACATAGCATCTTTTTATTCAATTCAAAATATACATACGGTGCTCCGGTTGTCTACTCTACAGCAACACTTTTATGCTGTTTATATCACTACGGACATTTTGACGCCATATACTAAGGAGCGCCCTACATATGCCCTGAAGAAGTCCAATTCCTTTGGACGAAACGCGTTGGCTGATCTACTTGAAAAAGTTCTTTTGATATGTTTAATTAAATTGTCATTAAATAAAAAGGATGATGTAAAGAACAACCTTGGACATAGATTTCATAATTGTATAACATTGTTCATGAGGTGGTGCACCGATCACTTTGTTGTGTGAACCCAGTTTGGATATGATCCTACCCATACGTGGCGCGAGAATCTTTGAATAGAGTTTAGCATTGCTAATAATCAGCGAAATCTGTCTGTATGACCCGCGTTTTGTTGGGGGTTCCTCTTCTTTCTAAAGACAATATTAGTACATCCCCATGAGGCAGGGTGACCCCCTCCCTCTGGACATAGAAAGAAACGTGTCAATCAGATCTTTGGCCAGTTCCAGAAAAAATACCCAATAGAATTCTATTGGTATCTTATCAGGCCCTGTGGGTTTGCGGGACGCAAGGGATTTTAAAGCCTCACTGACTTCATCAGGGGTTATGGCGCACTCTAAAAATTACACCTCTTCTCTCTCTAAAACCTTTTTGCTAGTTCCCCCTAAAAAGCCTTCCAGTTGACCCCGTGAGGGAGAAATATCTTCCAGGTATATAGCCTCAGGGGTGCTGGCCAGGCCGCCGTCCTTACAGTCTATAGTCTCTATAACCCTTATCTGCCTTTCTCTGTCGTGTACGGAGGACCAACAATCCTCCCACGGTCTCGTCATACTAATAGCTCTCCATTCTGAGTCTGGAATTTTTCAGCTAATACTTTAAAATTGTAGCTATTAATCATAGCTTTGGAAACCACCACTATTCTTTGCTGCATCTCCTGTCCATGCCCACTATCAACCTCATAAGTTGTACTTCCAGTTCTAAGAGCTCGGCATACAACCCCCTGACCTCTTTGACCTGCTGCCTCCGGTTATAAAAGACAAAGCTGATAGTCTCATCCCTAATTCCCACAATTAATGAGTGCCACACCACCACTCCCAAGGCACTATTTCTATTGACTTCCAAAACGTTTACTAGCCACTTCTCATATGTTCAATGTAACTAGTATTTAGAAGTAATTTCCTGTCAAATGTCCAATTTCGCAACGTCCCGGATTCCCCAATGTCCGCTATTTCCAAGAACAAATCAGAAAAAAACCTCGGGAGTCTCTAAATATCAGCATTGCCCACCAGCTGAAATAAAAAAAGAATCCAACCGGATGCACTTCTTGTGCGGGTGAGAAAAATACGTATAACTCGGATCTGGGGATTTTACCCTATCCCATAAATCAACCAGCCCAAGATCACTCATAAGCTGACACACACCTCTATATACTGATGGTTTCCTCTCCACGTACTGCCCTGGCTGAGTCCTCTAGCTTGCCACTTCCATATATAAATCAAGGTCACCACACACAACCAGAGGTGTAGGCCACAATGCCAGTTCCACAACCAGACCATCTATAACTGCTGCTTCATCTGAATTGGAATAATAAATAGAGCATATGGTAAGACTTGACCCAGCCACATGGCATTCCACTCTTGCCCATCTTCCAAGTTTATCCGTTAGACTCCGTTTCACCACAAATCAATTTCTCCTGGCTAAGATTGCTACCCCCCCACCACCTCGTGGAGGAGCCTTGTATAGAGCACACCAGGAGAGAACAGCCCGTGATCTGCAACCATTCTCTCTTCTCCCAATGTATATGCGTTTCTTGCTCAGAAATAAAGTCTGGCCCTATGGTTCTAAACAACTCAGCAACATTCTGACTTTTTGTTCTGTCATTTAAACCACATACATTGGCAGTACATATGCATAATTCTTTAGCCTGCATCATTGACTTCATATGTTAAAGTGGAACCCCAGAGAACAGAATACCCTCCACCCAACACTGCATATTTCATTCAGCCTTGCTCGTTTTCATATAATATGCCAAGTTTCAACATCCCTAATCAAGGACTCCATCTGAAACCTCTAATTTTTGCTCCTTTTTTTGTTAAGTGCCCCCCCTTACCATCCTCCAGTCCGCCCACTACCCGTTCTGCACCCTCAAACTCCTCACCCCTCCTCCCCATTCCCCTGTTCCACCCTTGTGAAGCATATATACCCATCAATAGTCTGAAGATGGTTTCTGCGCCCTCTGCACCCTGGTCTAATGTTCCTAAAACTTTGATTATCAACAATATTGCAGACTATAATGCAAATACAAAAAAAAAAGGCCTTAAATAAAAAAATCAATGAAATATATTATACCCGACATTGCTTCAAATCAGAATTAACACCCTACAACAATCAAAAATCGGTAATACACGGACGTGTCTGAGCATGCATGACCCTATTAGTTCCTAAGTTCATTAGTTCATTAATTCATATTCTCTAAAAACTCTTTGGCTTTAATTTCTGATGTAAACACATGAGTTGTATCATTCCGGATAACCTTTAACCTGGCTGGATTCATCAGGAATGCCTTTGTCCCCTTCTCCTGAAAAGGCTTAATCAACTGCCTAAGCCTCCAGCGACTCTCGACCGTCATGTGACAAAAATCCTGCTTCACGACTAAGGAGCAACCATCCACGGTGCACTTGGAGTCTGGTGGAACTTTCTCGAAAACCGCCAGTCTTAAGATAAAAATTCCCAAAAAAGACCAACCTAGCTCTACATTTCTCTGTCTAATGATTCGGGTATTTCCTCGTTAACGGGATACTGTGTGCCCTTTGAATTTCATGGTCCCAGTTCCAACCCTCGAGCTCGGAGAAGGCCGTCTGAAACAGATGGACTACAAACATCCTCACGTCATTCCCTACCAGGCCTTGCCCACCCATAGGATTCGCAGGTTGTTACAGCGTTTTAGATTTGCAAAATCTTCCAGCTTCTATTCAGTATCAATCAGCTGAGCTTCATGCGCCTCTACTTGTCCCCTCATGGCTGCTAAAGCCATCTCCAGTGCTGAGGGCCTACTTTCTAGAACAGACAGCCTTTCTGATATCGGAGAGCATGTTTTAGCGACCTTTCGTATTGCTCAGTTTAACTTCCTAGTCTAGCCCAGACTCTGCGACTATCGGCCAGAGTCTCATCTCTATGTGCCAAAAGGCCTTGATAAATGGCCTCTAAAGTTGGTGCTTCCACTAAGGGGCCCTGGGTTGGCTGATCTTGGAACTCCGTAGTACCTCGCCCTAGATACTGTGATGCTGGTGTTTAATAATCCTACTCCAAATCTCCTCCAGCACCCACTTTCCTTCCGCCTTTCCCAGGAATCCTTCAAGCTGTTAGCTGGATATTGCTCTCAGGGGTATCCTTAAGTTGCTCAATGGCCTTCCCTCCCAAAGAATCCAGATCATCCGACCAGTCTGAACCACCTGACACTGAGAAAAACCACTCCGCTGAGTCAGGATCTAACCTTGTTTTTCTTACATCAGCACTCCTTTTCTTGCAATAGTTCTCATCTCATTTTGCCCGGTGAGCCATCTCATAATTGAGAGAAACGTCTTCCGGGATTTCTCCTGCCTGCTGCCCTTCCCTTCCCTCCCTCGAGATTATGGCTTTCTTGTAGCCCCTACATAGTCCCCCCAGTCTCAACTATCAGGGTTCCACTAACCTGCTGATATCCTCCAACCATGGACTGAAGTCCAGCACTGGCTGCAAGGGGGTGGCTAGACCCATTCCCTTCCTGAGTTATTGTGAGTGGAGGAAGAAATAGCACTTCTCCCTGCTCATCACTCTCACTTGCTGCTTGATCGTGTCTGCACCCACCCCACTTACACCAGTCACTTGCCTCTGCTCCCCACGAGATTTCTTAAGGAAATCCACAATAGAGGGCCTGGAGGGTCTGGGCAGGTGGAGGTTCGCCGAGTCGATCTTCTCCTCTTTTAGGTCGTTTTTGTCATTTTTAGCACTTGCCGAAGCTCCCAGGCAGGAGCTCCTGCTCTGCTTCCCACAACCAATACCAGTACTACTGCCAGTGCCCCGACAGCTGAGTTTGCAGTGCCCCAGGCCTTTGACGCGCCCATACTCGAGCCTGGACTCTTCATTCCCATAAGGCACACTGCTGCTCTCCGGGGTTGATTTCCCCCACCACGGACTGCACCCTCGAGGTATCCCAGGGCCCAGAGCAGCAGTCTCCCTGCCGCTACGTGACCTCGGCTCCACCCGCCTACCTCTCTCAGCTGCCACAGTAATCAGCAGAAGCTGAGAACAGTTCCGGGGCAACTGCTTCGATTAGAAGGGATGATCTCTGCGTTTTCAGGCTCTGGTGGGATGAAGCGCTGCTCCCAGCCATTTCACACTGCCGCCATTTTGCTTTGAGATCCGTAATGGTCTGACCTCTATAGAGATGGTCAGCTTGTTTTCATAAAAAATGATTTTTTTTGTATGTCTTGATTACAGCCACTGTCAGTATTATACTTGTGGCAAAATAACATGGTAGGCGTGCATTTAATATTTCATGTTGTGGTAGCTAATACTTGGTCTAAATGGGTTTACAGTTTTGTGTTAGAATACTGATGGCTATTATAGACTAGTTTCACAGGTGTGAGCAGTTGTACGAATGCAAATTTTGAATATGTGAGCCTGGTGATCTAACAGGCTGATTGGCGCGCAGCACTTTGATGTAATATAAGAATAGGCTTGCAGTGTTGGTCAAGAAAATTATATTACCTCGTCTTTTTTTTTAAAAAATCATCTTTGTTGAAATAATGTTTCACATTAGGACTGTTCACTCATGCATTCCCAATGTCTTATCACTTTTCATGTTGGGGGTCGCAGCTAGCAAAACTCGGTTACGGAATATAAATAAATTTTCAGTGTTGCATCAGTGTTTCAGTGTGAATATATAGGTCACAATACTTCTAGAACTACAAAACTACTGTTGATGAAGTCATTTACACTTTGCCCCATTGTAAGCACAGATATGTTTTTTTTATTTCCTCCTAATACAGTACTTTTCAACAAAGCCTCCTTTCTCGTGCCAGCTCTACCACTGATGTCATGGGATGGAGCAATGGTGCCTCTATCTGCTCTGCTTTCATGACAGCAAGTGCATAACATCAAACAATGTTCTTCCAACGTAACTACAATGTTGGGTCATATCCTCTACACTTACTGCAGTTTATGACAAATAACATTTATGGACAAAGGTTGCCATTATCACTTTTTTCATTTAACATTTGAAAAAATATATAGTCGAATCAAACCACTGTAATAATCCAGAAATCATTTGGAGGATTAAAAAACAGAGACTGCCAAATTTTGGTGCAGCGGTGTTGTACCAAATACTTACAACTTGATTTTACTAACACAGTGATCACAAACCCAATTTGCCATCAAGCCACCAACATTATCCACCTACTTTCTTAAGTTGAATTAGTCCCAATCAGGTTAATTTGTAATTTTACCCAGCGCTGAAGACTTGTTAAGATTAGCTGATTTTTTTAGTTAACACAAACATTACACAATCACCTCTGGGTCAGACTCGACCTCTTCAGCGGCAGGGGGAGCTGAATTGCTAGGTGCGGAATCGCTGTGGTCAGACATACCTAAAAATGAAACAGATTCAGCATGCATTACAATTGTCCTTTTGATGGATTGGGGCTTTGCACTGCCTAAAAGGCAGAGCAAAATCACCATAAATTACATATTTCCTAAAAATAAAGCAAATATCTGTTCCCTGCGTGTCTCCGGAGAAATAAAATGCTGCTCAAATATAAAGCATCACTCACTAACATCAATACAGTTAAACTAAAAACAACTCATTCAAATCCGTCTCAGTATAACCAAAGTGGTTAAGGACATTAATTGCCAAAGCACGTTGGCTGTGCAATGTTCCAACTTCAAGCATACAGTTTGGAGGGCTTTTGTCAATACCTAGCGAGATCCGCAGGGATACGAGACAAGGTTGTCTTCTTCCACCCTTTTCGTTTTTATCAAGTTTGTAACCTCTCTATGTGGCGATTCGCATGTCGACAGCACTGAAACACTGACAGGACAAATAATGGCGTTTCTATATGCAGCCGATATCCTGTAGACATAGTCCCCGGTTACAAAATTAACTGAGAAATGTGAGGCTCTTCCCATGATTAGCAGTACAAAGATATTCAGTATACAAGATTGTCCATTGACGTTGTTTCCCAGGAGCTTAAATAACTTGGTATCAAGGTGAATTGAGGTATGGGGAACATCATGGAGAACAATATAAACCCCTGATAGCTGAAACAGATGTTTTACCCTGGTCATTACTCAATCTGTGACTGTGGGGGAGAACACAAATAGTGAAAATGACAGTAGCATACCACTACAATCATGTCTCTGGCATGCTCCCAATCTTACTTAAAGCCCATACACTAAAGAGGATTGATTCGGATAGTAAAAGACTCATATTGGAAGATGCCAGGCCGCGGATAATACCTGGAACACTTGAGGCACTTATAACTTCAGGAGGGCTGCGTCTCCCAAATATGAAAATGTATTTTGAAACACATCATTTGACATAAAAAGTCAATTTTTCTTTTAATACCCCAAACAGGCCAACAAAGCCAGCTTGAGTCACAATTGAGAGAAAACTACCGCATTGTCCTGAGTCAATGCTAACTCTTTATAGAATTCACTTGTGTTCAAGGCCTTTATGGACTACATACTATCGATTTGTAAACAGTGCCACAAACTCTTACTAATCGATCCACTGGTCCATATGAAAGGCTCTATGTAGGGAAATACAGGACTACAAATTATGAACCAACCCCTGAAGAAATGGGTTGGGTAGCGAAAGGACTGCTGCACATTGGCCAGCTACTTTTTATTAGTGAATTTAAGCCTTTTCTTGATCTGCGATGTAAATTCAATTGAGCTGACCACCAGCACTGGCATTATAGATAACTGCAAAATTGTATTTGAAGTCAACTTGTTCCCCTCCTCTAACTGACACTGGCGGATTCTCGTCTTTTACACATTTGACCGTACTTCGCCGGCTGGCTGGACTAACTTCAGATGTACACAGACATTTAATACAATAATTCTACTGCCATCCTTAGGAAATAAAGCGGGAAACTATTCTCCCCAAAAATCTGTTTAGAGGCTCATTGGTATGGAGATCCGAGCCTAAGAACTTTGCACGGCCAGAATGAAATTCATATATTTCAAGGTCTTGCATTCAAGGTATTGGTCACCACAGAAAATGCATACAGCAGGACTGCTTGCTGCACACCAATGTATGTTGGAAATACAAATCTCAAGGCTGGAAGGGTCGAAACGTCCTTGAATACAAGCTGTACAGTTGACTCCAGCCATACAACTGCCACTGATTCACAATGTATCGGACATTCCTGACCTTACCAAACACTTGCATAGATGGGTAGCAAACTCTCTGGCTTCAGTGAAACTCTGGGTCCTCAGGCACTGGCCGCAACCAACTCTACCCACTACTGAAGAATGTCATGTAAAATTGCCTTTAATGAACAAGTCATTTACAAAATATATGATAAACTGTCAGAATGTGACTAGGTATGGGGCCCTTTCCTTAGAAGGTCTGGGGAAGATTAACGAGATCCTATGTCCCTGCCCCACTTTCTCCCCTACAGTGGTAGGCTGAGAGAGTCATAGGTCATCAGTAACCGGTATTGATCCCGTTCACCAGACCGGTTCACCTTGATTTCAAAGACTAATATGTTATCTCTTTATTATGCTGTTTTCTAAGCATCACTTTGCGATATCACTCTTTGTACTATTCCACTGCTCTTGCGTGTGTGACTGCATATAGTACTGATTAAACTGGTCCTATGTAATATAGATGCTGTCAACTATATCTGAGTATACTTTTGCTCATCTTTTTCCTGCTACCGTATTACTGTTAGCCAATTGAGACTGTAAGGGCCCATTCGGCTTTCCGATAGGGAGACATGACCATTAGGCCCTTTGCTGGATATTTATTTAATAATTATGTGGATGTTATAGTAACACATTGTATCTGCCAGTGTATGGAACTACATGTTGTGCATTGTTACTGGTTTGGCTCCCCTCTATCCCCCTCCCCACTCCCCCCAATTAGCGCACCACCGCCCACATCACATCCCCACCCATGGCGCCCCTTCTTTCTTCTGTGTTCTCTCCCTCCCCTTTAAAAAAATGTCAATAAGCAAATCTGTTATACTGAGCTGAATCCTGTTTTAAATAATTTGCTGCTCATCACTCAGCTTCCTCCCTCATAAAAACACATGTTGACATTGCCACAGCAGTGCTCCTCACTGGTTCTATGTCACGGTGTAACAGCATCATCTGCTCGAATGAAGAACAGGGTTGTTGATACAAGCCCGCACAGTCCCCAAGGGATTCATGTCAACAGCTTGTTACCTTAAGAATTAGACTGAGCTGATAATTATACAGACCAACAGCAGGAGTACTTCCCAAGGGGGCTGCCTACTAATACCTAACAATTTCACAAAACAGGAATTCTTAATTCACCACCAATGTTGGTAAAAGAAGAATCTGCCTTACACTGAGTAGCAAAGGAGTCAAGATATCATAGATCATGTGCTATATTACAACGGTTGCTCCACAGCTATAGGTACAAAGGCTGTCATATTATGGAACAATTATAATTAGTTTTCGTTCACTTCTGTAAAAGTACTAAGAGCCAAATGTTCGTTGAACCTATCTGGAGCATTATAGCTTATGAAGCTAAACTCGGCAGATTAACTACAGAATTCCATATGACACGGGCACTGTCTGTTTCAATTTGCTGTCTAAATTTCACACTGCTTTAAGACTTAGCATCTCTGATGTACTTTTTGGACATGACCAGAAGCAAATATCAAGTTACACTGTGTTTTCAAGTCAAACATGGAAAAAAAGTGGAATGGTAGCCATGTCCAAAGCAGTACCTTCCACAAACAGAAATACCTAGAATCTGTGTACTTGTCTAGCAATGCATGTAGTAAGGGTGCACAGATCCTGAGTGTGGTTGCGGGCATCTCAGTAAGTCCAATCACCACTGTTCTGGCCTTAGTTAATGGTGCCCTGAGCGCATATGGAAAAACCATGCACTCAGCAAGGAAGTATCTATAGCTGTGCAGTGGACAAGCTTGTCACACAGGTGAAACATTATGTTATGTTACAAGATTTGTAGAGCGCATGGCTGCCCCAGCGCTAAAACCCAGACATAACATTGCAGGGTGGAGAAAATGGGAGGCAGGGACTAGACCGGGAAAAGCCAGGCTTTTATGGCCTTTCTAAAGGTCAGATGATTTTTGCATACTCCTGATAGTTACAGGTAGTGAATTCCAGAGTGCGGACGCCAACACTCTGAAAGAGCGACCCCCAGCTCTTGCTCTCTTGACTCGGGGGGAGGGGGACGGACACATGCTAGATGCAGATTCGCTGAGCGCAGCGTGCTGCGGGGTGTATATGGCAAGAGAAGAACCGATAGGGTGGGAAATTTTGTGGACAAAGCATAGGGTCTTGAAATGAATTCTCGTGTCAATTGGCACCAGTGTAATTTGGGCATGTTTCGATACTGAACAGGATTTAGGGAGCGCAAAGAGTGCACGCTGCCGCGTTTTGAACCCTCTGCTAACGCTGAATACCAGATCACCTAAATACAAGGAGTTGCAATAGTCCAATCTGGGCAGGATCGTAGATTGAATAATGATCTGGCGTGTTCGTGGGTCGAAAAACCCTAACAGACGCTTAAGTCTGCGTAGAAGCCCAACACATACCCCTGCAATTGCTTTTGTTTGGGCTACGAAGGACAAGGCACTCTCCACCCATACGCCCAAATTTTTCACAACCTCCTTGGACAAGGGTGCGGACCCCAGCGCATCTGGCCACCATTGGTCTGTCCATAAATGGGTATCTTTCCCTAATAGCAGAATTTCGGATTTACTGGCATTAAGCTGCAGACAATTAGTTGTCATCCAGTCTGCTACAGCCAGCATATCCTCCTGGAATTTGGTTAGGTTATGATTGCAGTTGTTGGAGAAGTAGATGACCAGCTGCGTGTCATCAGCGTAGGACACTAATGATAATCCTCTGTTTTTTGCCACCACCGCAAGGGGCTGTAGGTAGATGTTAACAAGCGTGGGGCTCAGTGTTGATCCCTGTGGGACTCCATGATGGATAGCATATTCCCGAGAGCAGTAGGGGAGTGCAGCAATCTGAAATGATCTGCCCCCCAGAAATGATTTGAACCAAGCAAGAGCGGAGCCACCAATACCTTTCTCCTGCAAGCGACGCAGTAGGATCTCATGTGATACCGTATCGAATGCGGCGCTGAGGTCGAGGAGGATCAAAGCTGAAGGGTTTCCTTCATCTAAAGAGCTTCATAATTGTTCCGTCACCGCGAACAAGGCGGATTCAGTACTGTGGCGTGATCTAAAACCATTTTGTGGAGAGTCCAATATCTCAGTGGATTCTAAGAACTTCTTAAGGATGGAGTTCACATAGGGTTCGGTGGTTTTAGCCAAAAACGGGAGCCGAGATATTGGACAATAATTTGTAGGTTTGGATGCGTCTAAAGAGGCTTTTTTTAGCAACTGGGCGACATTGGCATGCTTCCATGCAGCAGGTACTGTTGCTGAAATCAGAGATAAGTTGATCAGCTCACCACAGACATATGCAAAAGAAACAACTGATGGACGGAATGCTGGGCAATCCAAACTGGGGTGGTGTGGTGAGCAAAAGAATGATGGATTTAACCCAGATCCTTGTGACTGGGGGTGAATGTTTGCATTGTCCAGCATTCCGTCCATCAATTGTTTCTTTTGCATATGTCACCCTAAGTGGGAAGGATATGCCCAGACGTGGGTCCCGTGCTCACTACACCACTGGATACAAGCTAGCCTGGCTGATGAAGGGTTATGCCCTGAAACCGGTCCCAGGATGCTTGTTTCCGGTCCAGGGAGGACCTGGCTTAGCGGTTCGGGCTGGACTGTTCCCACAAGGAACAGGGTCAAGACTGATTTGCATATGGCGGGTCCAAACTGGGGTGGTGTGGTGAGCAAAAGAATGATGGATTTAACCCAGATCCTTGTGACTGGGGGTGAATGTTTGCATTGCCCAGCATTCCGTCCATCAATTGTTTCTTTTGCATATAACGCTGCGGAGTGCATCAAATAGCCGGGGGGCACAACTGGCTACTCCCAGTCTAGCGGCTGATTGGCCAAGGACCAACCAATCAGCGCTCAGCACCAGCCGTAGGCGGAACCGTGTCGCTTCCAAAACTGAAACAAAGTGCAAGTTAGCTTTAAAAATAGGTTAAGAGTTGTGTGGCAGGAATTAAAATGTTTTAACAAGAATGCTCAACAAACGCGGCCCTCCCGGACCTAAACAGCCTCCCAAATGTTATTGTGCAAAGCCAAAACAAGGTGAAAAACGTGCGGACGATCCCCACAGTAGGGCACAAGGTTATCGTTTGGCAATCGGTTTAATACCTCAACTCGTCAGGCTTCCCACATGTCCCAAAACTGCCAATGATATCCGGGGATTGTGTGAAATTACTTGCTATTTTGTCTGCTTTTCATTCCAAGATGCCTCAGTCAACCTGTCACTAAAAAACACAATTCACTCACATGCAACTGAATGACCTGAACACACTGTTTATAGCTGGGCAATCAGGAGCTGAAACAGCCAGTCTACACCCAGAGCAGTATATAATAGGTGAAAACAGAAATCCTGCAACCTTCCCACACGCACATCATTCAGCTACCAAAGGAAGCTCCTGCCAGGGCAGATCAGCAGGGCTTCTGCTGCGGTGTCATAACATGCTCACTGAAGACGTAGCATTATATGCCACAAATACATCTGCTTGCGCCACTTGGTGGAGAACATGCCAGCTATTCTCATTGGTAAAATAAGTGCATGTCTGCAGTTTATACATCCATCATTCATTAACAGCTATGCAGGCTACCTGTAATTACTTAATTTCTAAATGACCGAAACACCCACAGAAGTGAATAGCTTCAGAGGCACCAGTATTCCTTTGAGGAAACTTCTTACACAGATGCAAAACGTCCACTTCTTTAGCACAGATTGGGATCAATCAGCATGAATACTCCTATCAGGCCTGGAGTTTACCCAGATTTAGTAGTAGAAGGAGGAAGAGGCATGATGAAGAAATGTTTGAACTCCCTGAACTCTATGATACTGTGAAAGAGCGGTCCATGTTTAATCTTATTACTTTATATATTTTTCGTGACTATACTTTTCTTGTTGTTTCTTTCCTTCGTCCTCTTTTGTACTTGCCTACAAGTTAGGCTCACCTACATGATGCATATCATATTACACAGTGAGTGAAATTAATTTTAACTAAAGCCAAGAGGGTAGGACTGTTGGTTGGTAATCGACACAGATGTTTGTTATTAATGAGTAGTGATTTGGTGACTGACAGCCAAAATAAGAAAATTATGCAACTGGAGTGGGATGTAAGATGGGGACAAGATGACTGCGAGATGGGGAAGGAACATGGGGCCAGATGTATCAATATTGGAAACAGCGATTACCTAACTGCGAATTTCTGCAAATCACAATTAGGTAATCGCTATTCCTAATGTATTTTTCATTTAGAGGTTTCTAGTGGGTCGCAAATTGACCTACCTCATGAATACTAATGAGGTAGGTAGCAATTTGAGACCCATTAGGAATCGCTAAAATCACTGGGATGATTGCCTGCTGGGGTCAGCAGACCACCATGTCCGTGATTGCTTTTAAATAAAGCAATCCTTTTTTTTCCCCAAATGCAGCCCGTTTTCCTAAAAAGGAAAACGGGTTGCGTTTAAAAAAGAAAAATGAAAAATGTTCTTTTCATTTTTCAAGAGCAGGCAGTGGTCCGTGGGACCACTGTCTGCTCTGAAAAAACGTTTTTTTATTCATTCCCAAAGGGGAAAGGGTCTCTTGGGGACCCCTTCTAATTTGAGAATGGGTTACTACTTACTTGAAGTAGGTGGTAAAATGCGAATGCTTTGCGATCACTTTTCAGTCACAAAACATTCCTGCATACCGCTGCAATTCGGTATTAGGAATGTATGCCCTGAACACGAGCCTTCCTAATACCGAATCAGTATGTATTTGCAATTCCAAATTCGATTTGTTACCATGTTCGCAAATCAAAAACTGGAATTCATATATACCAAAGTGCATTTTACCAGTCGCAAACGGCCCAATTCTGTGAATCGGGCCGTTTTTGACAGGTAAAATGCATGATACATGTGGCCCATGGACACAGATTGTGAGGTAGACATCTATGCAGAGACAAAGGCACAAGGGAAAGAGACAGATGGGGAGGGACACTGAGTCAGGGTGGGAAGGGACATGGAGACGCAGGGAGTTAAAAACAGGGGTAGGAACACAGACACAGAAAGAGGACTGAAGGAGGCAGATACAGAAAGAGGAAGGCAGGTCTGCATGGACTGGCCCTGCTCAATCCATGCAGCACCTGGGAGTGCAGGATTGCCAACAACTTGCTCTGGCAGAGCCTAGTCCATAGCATAACCCTGTGCTCAATTTAGGCCGGGCAGCTAGCTCATGCACCCCAATGACCTTCTCTTTGACAACCTCTTTTCTCATCCTGCCATCTCTTCTTCACCTCCTTTCCATTTGTTTCTCCAATCCCAGCGGATGTACAATAGGATCTATGTGGTCTTGTACTCTGCAGCTTTAAAAAGATGAAAGGGTGAAGCATTACTGAGTTTAACATAGCAGTCAACTAAAATAAGGCTACAGCGTCTACCTCCTCTTCCTAAAGATTAAAATGCTTCAGGGCACGTCATCCCTGTAATAGTATCCTATAGCTACAAACGGAGAGGCCCCGATTCTCATTCACATATGCTCTTTGAGAGATTGCCCACAAGTATGTTTGATTTCCTTCTCTACTTGCTCCATCTGATAGTTATTTTTTGAGAATTTGAGCATATGAATATTCTTAACTGTGTGCAGTGCTTAAAATCATCTTTCAAAAATGTCTTTGAGTAGGCCCTCACTCTAACAACAATATCCTCTGTGAGACACAAATGAATTCACAGGATAGTTGGGAGCCAACACAACAGTGTCTCTCAAAACTGGAGGATGTGGTATGGACTATAAGGTAAATCGCCCACTGTAACTCAAACTTTATAAGGCTGGTTGACTACTGAACCTAAAATGTGTTTCCACGGGTAAAATACTTAAGTATTTTGTGCTACAAATTCACTGCTTGGCAAAATTCAGAGCAGAAACAACGATTATGCGACATTTACATATATTACGGGAACCTTACATTGGATTTGATACTAATTCTCCTTTACTACTAGTATAAGGCGAAAATTAGGCCACGCCTTCCAAAAGGATTTGGCAGAATCAGTCAGCTTTTTTTGGCATCTAACCACAACACCTATCTTAGTGTTATCGAGCATGTTTTGTTTGAATTCTTGTATGCTCAGCGAATACAAGCCTGTTATTTAATAACTTCAAACCAGTACAGATTGGTGGCAGCTCTCCCACATCACCACTGCACATCTGGAAAGAAATGCGACTTACATCCTGGTTTATACCACACCACTCAACTTTTTTCAACTACAATCACTGTACATCGATTAATCTGCCAAATAACTATTTACCGAGGAGTGTCAATATAATACTGCAAGCTTTTTTTCTTAATCAGTGAGCTAATAGCAAAACTCATAGCAAACAAAAAGTATCGCACAGTACCTACCATGCAAGTAAATATATCAGATTTAGGATGGAAAAAGGTGTAAGCTACAGGTCAAACTAGTCCTTCCTGTACAAAGGAACGACATCTACGTCAAACTGCTGCACTATAGAACTTAAAAGAAGTTAATCCGCTTTTGTTTTCGTTTCAAACCTACCTTTCAGGAAAAATGCATGAAAGGCAAACAAAAGCACTCTAACAGGACTAACAGCTCACTGACATCAAATGTAGGAAGTGGAGAACTGGTAAAAGGATCTGCACAAAACAAACGGGTTGCAACTTTAAATTGAGTAACAGACTAATGTTTCACACAGAAGAATCAACCGTCAAAGGCATTTCAACAGTCAAACCCATCTCATTATGAGGCAACGCGAGATTAAACAAATAACTTGACAGTGCGATGAATAATGCTGCGTTTCAAAGAAAAACAGTTACTCATTTAAGACACTGCATAACTAGTTCACAGAAGAGTGGGTAAAGTGAAAGTTGTGTAAAACAGGCTAACGTATCACACTTCCAAAGAATGAGAGTTGCTCAGATTTTATTTTGCCCATAGCCTTCTCTATTCTTTCTTCTTGTTAGTAATTTGAAGCACTACCCAATGGGTTTCTGCATGCTTTAACAAACAAGCATTGGCATAGCCAATAGGTCTCGCCTTTGGGACCTTATAAGTGTTTAGCCATGCAACAGTTGATGTTGTTGCACCAAGGATATTGTGCTGGGTAACTAAACACTTACAAGGTCCAAAGGCGAGACCTATTGGCTATGCCAAGGCTAGTTTCGGATATGCTCTTGAGATGGGAGGGTATCTGTGAGCGATGCCTTCCTGAATGAGCATGGAGTACATTTTGAATTGTTGTCTTCTGTGTGGCTTTTAACCCCTACATAAAACAGAGCTCTTCCCCACTATGGATAGCACACATTTTTGTGGATGTTTGCCACATGTATGGCTAGTATAGCAAAGGCCGAGCTCCAGACCTTTGCAGATTAAAAATAGCGAAATCTGTTTGCCAACTGATTGCCAATAATATGTTATATGTTAAAATGGTGAATTGTAAACATTTGAATGTGTCCATATTTCTGTGGAAACAAGAGCGCCCTGTTGTTTCTACATGCAGAGTCTTGGCGTGCATGCGTGTCACGTAGCCCTGCAGCAAACAAAAACCGCACCCACCACGCACATCTCTTTATTCGTACGGAAAATAAAATGGCGTATTCCAACCAATCACTGGAAATACAATTCCTTGATGTTTCTATTTCCCAATGTCTTGCTCATCTCACACATATTGCAAATGCACACAATCGGGAATATTTTATGCAAATGCATCTGCATACTTTTATATACTAAATGCGTACGTCATCTTTCTGAACAAAAGCAAAACCACGCACACAAGCAAACACAATGCCCCACACTTACGAAAAACTACATAGAAAGCACACATATTCTATCATACGTATACAAAAAACAGGGAGCAGTCATACACCACACAAAGGCACATACATTACAGAAATGCACACAGACATGTACTCGCAAAAAAGACATACATACGCTGAAGGGCACACAAAACAACAGAGTTCGTAGCCAAGCACGGAATACAAACACGCAGTGCATACACATATTACACACGCATACTTATCTATAAACACAGTCATTCCTATATAAAAAATAATAATAATTCGCACCATGCAAAGGCGTTAGAGAAGCTTTTGTATACATGCACAAACGCACAGCTCAAAGTCACAGTCATACTTTACACATAGTAGCACTACTACGGAGCTATATACCAAGTACAAAGGCGTACACAATCTACACAAACACACAGGCATGCACAAAGGCACAAGCACAACATTCGCACAGCACACACACGCCATAAAATGTGATACACACATCATTGTACACATTTATTGCACAAGCAAACACGCACAAGCGTTTACATACACAATGACTTGTGCACAAGCTCACAAGTAACGTGCAGTGGGGTACACACAGAAAAACATGCTCCTCTATGCAAACAAACATATAGAATACAAAGAAATACACATTTTACAGATGTAGACAGTCATACACAGGCTCGCATACATTGTATACTTAGAAGCAATCTACACAGACACACACATTGCACGTAAGCCCTCACAAACCGATGCTCCTTTGTCTCTACTTTTAATGGCCACTCCTACATTCACCGGCAACACTGACGCACACAAATCTCATGTGCACTCACACGTGTTTCTGACTCTTTAACACGCAGTTATATCCCAGCAACAAACAAGCAAACATACACATTGCAAACGCCCTGCTCGGTACTACATGCTCCCTAAGTGACAAAAGTGCATGTGCCTGGTAGAGAGATGTGCCTCGGTATAATATAGAAACGTAGAGGAAAAGCAAGAACGAGAACGACAGAATAAGAGCTGGGAAGACGCCATACACACAAGATGAAATATATAGGGGCAATGTGCGCTACATTTCACTAAAGAATGCCAGCGACAAAATACACAGGGCCACAGGGTGTTAGAAGGGAGGTCGGGACAGTGGAACAAAGAAATATAGCAAAGAGAGTGAACGGAGGAATTAATGCAGAAAAGTACGAATGAAACGCTGCAGTGAGTCATGGGAAAAGAAGGAAAACGTGCATGGGAAGGGAAGGAAGCAAGCTGAACGGCAGGGGTGTAAAAGGAGGCGAGAAAGGAGGAGAGAAGAAGGGAGGGGAGGCAAAGTGGCGGGAAGAGGAGAGAGGGCATGAAGGGATCGAAGGCAAGGGAAAGAAAGGGAAGATGGACGAGATTAAGAGGAGCCACAGATGGACTTCAGAAAAAAAAAGGGAGGAAATGGCAGAGGAGAAGACTCGAAAACACTGGAAAGAATAGTGAGAAAAGAAAAAAAGGCTGCATGAAAAGAAGGGCATTAGAAAACAAGAACAAACGGGGCCCTCGTCAGGAAATAAAGAAGCAAGTAAGAGAAGGCTATAGAGAGAAGAAAAGAAGAGGGAAATAAAAAAGTGCAGGGCGCGAGACCGAAGACTTAATAAGACTTAGAAAGAGAAAGAGACATAGAATGAATAAATGACCGAAAAGAGACTGGCTAGGGCTGGATAGGTGCTACATATCGGAAGCAAATAGGAAGCAGCGGAGCTGACTGTGCGGGGGAGAAAAGGGTCCGGTCCACTGCAGGGACAGAATCAGAAAAGAGGCGTGGCCAAGGCGAGAACTCGGAAGAAACTGTGAGAGAGGTGGAAGGCATGCTGGAAAGGGAGTGGGCTGTAGGAGAGAGTAGACGACAAATATACATCGAGGATATACAGGGTGAGAGAAGGGAGCAGGAGAAAAGAAAATATAGAGAAAGAGAATGCGAGGCAACAAAGGAGCTAGCTAGAGAAGGGTAGAAAGGGAAAACTAACGAGAGTAGGGTTGCGAAGGAAAGAGCATGGAGAAGGAAAGTCAGGAGGGAAAGAGAGGGAGGGAAATGAAGAAAGAGTGGGAAGAGAAAGAGATGAGGCGCGAGAAAGAGAGGGATAAACTCAAGGAAAAATGGAGTGCGAGAGATGGCGAGGACAATCAGAGAGAGGTCTAGAGTCGGCCAAAGAGAAGCAGAACCAGAAAGAAAGGAGAGAGTTCGAAGAGGATTAACCAAGGAGGCTGGGGAGAAAAAGAGATAGAGAGTGATAAAAAGACAAGCTAGACAGTTTGGAGACATGAATTCAGAGGTGCGAAGAAAAAACAGAGCACAGTAGAGGAAAGGGAAGGCTTGGGCAAGAGAGATGAGGGAAGAAAGGAGAGATTTAAAGTGGCCGGAGAAGAAAGAGACCAGAAATACAGAGGGGGATAAAAATAGAGTGAGAGTGACAGAACCACAAAATGTAGGGGTGGGAGGCGAAGGAGAAACAGAAAGTGAATGAGCGAGAGAAGTGCAGAATCACCGAGAAAATAGAAAGCGGGAGAAAACAAGCACGCGAGTGGTGCGTGCGCGCGCCTCGCGCTAAAAGTTTAAAAAAGAAGCATTGGCCGCGCGGCCATGAAAGTGACGCGGCCGCGAAAGTGATCGCGATCGCGGGCTGTAAGGGTGCCCGCGAGCGATACACTTAATGAGCCATGACGAGACAGGAAAGCCAGATGGCGCCTGTGCTCGTAACTGTGCGCATAACCGCACGCTCTAGGCCACACAAAAAGCTGTGGTCGGCTTTTTGAAGCCCACTTACTAAAAGTCTCGCCAGAGCAGCGCATGCGCTGGCTCAGGCGAGACCTAAAAAACACAGACGATCTGCGCTGAGCCAGAAAGTGAGACGCATGTAACTCTAGGAAGGTTATACAACATTTGGATTGGACCTCCAATGAGCTCCAAAACAGCACAAACAAAGGTGAGGGGAATTTTACTTCAGTTCATTCCAGTGGGTCACAGATGGCATTTAACCAAACTAAAAGCTGGACTACTATGTTTGGAAAGGTAATGATGTAGTAATTTCCTGGTTTGACATGAATAGTTTTGCACTAATCTAGTGCCTAAAAACATTACTAGAAAACGCACATTTTACTGGGCAAAAAATGAACGCTCTCCACCTAAACAATTATCCCAGAGTCCCTTTCACTGTATACTGCAAACAAAACTGACGTTTCTTCCAAAACTACTTATCAACAGAGCATAACTGCCAAGGCCCACAACGTCCCACATGAGGTTCTATGTAAAAGAAGGTCAATAAGGACTGAATTTCAAAAAATCAATAAAATGGTTTCGGATTTTTTTTTTTTTTTTTTTTTTTAAATAGTGCAATCCTGCGACAGAGGAAAAAAAATTGGATATCATCAAGATGAATATTATTGTTTTAAGGATCAACTAAACAGAAATAACAAAGTTATCAATCGTGAATTTTTAAGGATGAACAGGACAGTTTCCAACTCACAGCAAAAGGCAGGAAGCACAGCATAAAAAACAATGTTCATAGTTAAGGAATTTCAGATGTTTTCTGTCTCAAAAGCCTTAAGTCTTCCTTCTAATCTTATTTTAAGACAGGGGGAAAATGTTACACGGTAGCCAATGGAGCAAGGACCACAGCTGTATTTTCCAAGAAACAATCACTACAATCACATAAATTAGCGATACTAGAAAGAACTGTGTTCACAAGATAGTTCTCATTGTGTAAGCTTGAGATTTAGTGTAGTAGAAGTGTGTTTAAAGGGTGAAAATTTGCAAACTCCTTAAAACAACCGCAACCAATGCTTCTTTTTGACACAAAGGCAGATAGGAGGACAAAGACACAGTTAGAGGATAATAAGAAATTGGAAGCAAACTGAGATGGAGCCCATCTTTCTGAGACCCCTGCATAGGAAGTATTTAAAGATTTATATGCTCCAGTGAGTCTGGGCAATTTATGTGTGAGTAATCAGAAAGAACCCATTTATACATTCAGTTGCTTTCTACTTCTTAAAAGTGTGTTAAAATAAGCAGTCAAGATTACTGGAGTTATGATCCAATAGAATGCATGAAATATAAGTGGGGCAGATCAGATTAGTCATCGTTGAAGTTTGCAGCTTCATAAAATGTATAAAGACTGAATGCGAGAGGCTGGCCTGGTATATGATGTCCACTAATGTAAGTGGGCACCTTGCACCAGTCCAGACAACCCTTAAGGTGATTTAAGAGGTCTTAGACAACCTTAGAAAGCTCTCTAAGTGGTAGCTGTGGATAGCAGCCTTCAGGCTTAGTCCAGAAGGAGTGTAAAGCAGCTTGTTTTACCAGAATGCAATCTTATAGTTTAGATTAAGTGAAAAGAACCACACCAAGTGTTTATAAAAATATGCATTTATTATATAATACTCTCTAGAATGTTCAAGTCTCCAACACGAAAATAAACACAATGCACACAATACTTTAGCAAAAAAACACAGTAAATAGCACGAAATACACAGTGGTCCCAGGGGGGACCAAACCAAATACTAAGACAGTGATATAAGAACCATGACTCGAGTCAGGAAGATGTCGTGAGGATGTAGAATTGCTGGGGACCCACAGAACCACCCAAGGTAAGTAGATAGGGACCCCACGGAGAGCGTGTGCAGTGTGGGAAAACGACTGCGTGCTCCGGACAAGTCTATGTGCAAGTCGCGTTTGGATTTTTAAAGATTAGAGACCCTTCCCAACGGACCCTGAAGAAACCCTGTGGAAGACAGAAGGTTGGAGAGCCGCCCTACCCGTGGATACCATAGTACCCACGTTCACTAAACCAGGGAAGCCGTGTGCATACGTGTGAAGTGGTGTCGGAAACCGCCGAACCCATTGGAGGACTTCAGTAAAGTGCCGCTGCTGGAAGAGGAGAAAGTGTCCGTGGGAATCCAAACGTGGATTCTTGAAGAGGAGTACCTGAAAGCAGAGGTGACAGTGTCTATTTCACTCGGGAGTGGCCAGGAGACTTGGAAGACGAATGCCCTCCGATATCGGGTGGTTCAGGGAAGATGACGATGACCTTGACTCTGCAGCTGCGAGGACCAGGCGACGCTGAACAACCAGGACCCGGATACGAGCTGTCCCACGAAGGATGTCGAGTGCTGAGGGGGGTCAGTGTCCGGTGGGAGCACCAACAAGCCTTGGCAAATGCAGCCCACGCAGGAAGTCAAGAAGGTGTAAAGTTGGGACCAGCAAGGTCCAGGCGACTCACCACAAACAGGGGAGTCAGAGCAGGCCCCAAGCAATCAGGGGAACCCAAAGGAAACAAAGGTGACCCTCAAATGGACCACAGGCTGGAGGCACTGGAGTCGCGAGAGGACCTCGAGCAGCTCACCAAAGGAGGAGGCCACGGTACCCACGAGGCGATGTGACTGAAGATCTTGGTGGAAGAAGTTGCCGGAGGTTGGGGCTACCCGGAGTCCAATGCACTTGTTGCAAAGTTGCACTTGCAAAAGAATGCAGCGCACAGGGGTTCGGTTATTGCAGCCCCCACAAGGGATACTGGCCTCAAACTCGGTGAGGGGACAGCTCGGGCCTCGAGGGACGTAGGAAACCACCACCTCTGTTGTTGAACCCTTCGGAGTCCGCAGGAGCTCGGGATCAGCAGACCGGTCAGCAGTGTTGAGGTGCCTGCGGATCCTGTATGGTGCACAGGCACAGACGATGCAGCAGACTGAAAGGGAGACAAAGTCAGGCCCAAACGAAGTCCAGAGTGCCCAGACGGTAGAAGTGCAGTGGCGCCAGTTCTGAATCTTATCCCACGACGAATCTAGGGACCTACACCCAGGTAAGGTCTGGACAGGGGGGAGGTTACTCCCATGTCCTTTGTCCAGTTTCGCGCCAGAGCGGGAGCCAATGGCTCCCAGAACTGGTTTGAACTGGACTATGCACAGGGACTCCAAATGTGCCCCTCATGCAGACTTTCAGGCGCTGGCAAGCGCACCCACCCAGTCCCAATACACTAAATCCTGTCTAGGAGGTGGTCACACCTCCCAGTGATAGGATGCATATTGTTCCACATTCCTCTGCTCGAGCTTGGCTCAGCAGCAGGAGGGCAGAAATGTGTCTCTGGTCGGCAGCAACCATTTTGTGCTGTCCGGGACTAGAAGGTTGGCACCGGGAACACTTAGAGCCTAACGAAGGGCTCTTCCAGTGCTTGGAATCATACCTCCCACACCGTTTACGGTGTGGGGGTATGATTCCAACATGTTTGATACCAAACATGATGGGATTTGTTGCAGCCGTTTTCGAGATGGTTATCGCGTAATTACGCAATGCCTCTCTATATAGTATAATGCTGCTTCACTGACAACCCGGTAGAATGGACTCCGTAGGCTGCAGGGGTGGCCTGCTCGTGTAGGGGCACCCTCTCACTTAGAACCAAGCACCCTGCCTTCAGGATTGCAAAGGCCTGCTATAGGGGTGACTTATAGGTTTTAAGTGGAGTGACCCAAGATATAGTAAACCTATATCTTTAGTAAGTGGTGTAAGCACCAACTTACACAGGCTGCAATGGCAGGCCTGTAGTTCCATTTTGAATGGTCTCTCATGGGTGGCATAATACATGCTACAGCCCATGGGGGACCTCTGGGGTACCTATGCCCTGAGTAAATGAGTACCATATTCTAGGGACTTATAAGGGTACCCTAGTATCCAATCTGGGATGTACCCAAGTACTGAACACAACAATTTAGGGAGAAAGTAGATAGACTGGGGTCCTGATTAGCAGGATCCCAGTCAGACTAGTCAAAACACAGCTTTGTACCAGGCAAAAAGTGGGGGTAGCCATGCAGAAGGATCCTACCTTCCTACACTGAAGCATTGCAGATGCAGTGAAAAACAGAAGTATACACAATGTTATTATGAACAGTGCGCACGGTTACCATTCTGCACCACAGCCCGCCCTTAATTGAGCCTGCAGGCGCAGACCGGGATACTGTGTCCTATTACTGTGAATTCACCGTTTACACTGCAGGCACAAACACACATCTGCACTGTAAACAGCGCATTAGCGAAAGGTGGACCAGCTGTTTGAAACCACATATCCATCTTCCATTGAAGGTGGCAAACCAGCCAGCATTTCCAAGGGAGTCAGAGATTTCCCTGCAGGGCTATTACTAGGGGCTCCCTTAGACCTCTTTGAACCTCTCTCAAGAGGTACCCACATGGGTTACTGACTAGACCCCACCTCTTTGTGGAGCCCAATCAGTGCACTTTCTGACGCCTTCTTAGCCTCTGTGCTTGTGTCTGTAATATATAATATAGTAGCTACAGTGGTTCAGGGAAAAAAACGTTTGCATAAAAGAATAAAATTTAACCACATACAAAAGTACAAATAAAAGGTACCCATAGACAAAGCTTTCTTGGAAATAATTTTGTGTTATTAGAATAACTTATTGTAGAACATAAAAAGGATCAGGAATAATACAAACATAAAACATGGTGCTCATGGGGTTACACATAATAAACATACAAAAGCACAAATTACAGTGTATACAAACAAACACAATGGCAGAATAATAATAAACAAAGTGTCTACTATATCACGAGACCAATAATGCAGTGACTGCGTCCTCTTTAGTTGCCAAAGGGAACGTCAACAGCGTTTCACCCTTATCACTTAGAAGGTCATCATCAGGACACAAGATAAATGTTTTGAAAGCAACCATCACAAAAAATTGATGATGAGTGAATTAATCACGTCAAAAGTTTCCAAGGATTCAACCGAAGATAGAGCCTTGCCAAAATGATAGGGCTTAACAATTTCATAGATTAAGTCAGGAATTGGGTTTTTAGTAGTAAGACGATGACTTCAAAATGGACTGCGTCTAAAGGAACACGCCCAATAGATTAAAGTGATTCACAATGGAAATTCACCGAAATTAGGAAAAGCTTCCGTAACGATTCGCGGTACTCTCCATCTACTTTGGCAACTAAAGAGGACGCAGTCACTGCATTATTGATCTCGTGATATAGTAGACATTTTTTTTTATTATTCCTCTGCCATTGTGTTGGTTTGTATACACTGTAATTTGTGCTTTTGTATGTTTATTATGTACAACCTCATGAGCACCATTTTATATGTTTGTATTATTCCTGATCCTTTTGATGTTCTACAATATGATATTCTAATAACACAAAAAAGCACGTCATCACATATGTGCACGTCATGATGCTAAGATAGCCCCAGAGTGATGATATATACACATGCAAACCTCACCAAGCATGCACAAATACATCATGACATAGTCATTTCGATTTTTTCTTTAATTTGCCATTCTAAGATAGCAGACACCCCTCTTGAAGTGGTAAATAAAATAATAAACTATGTAAAAGCATGTTTACAGAAAGGAGTAGCCGGGTAGGAAATCACAGCTGTCAAGCCCTCTTATAAAGTTTTTAAAAAGCTAGACAGGGATGGGCAAGGGCATGGAGGGAAGGGAAGCAAAGGAAGAGCTTCTGGATGGGAAAGCAATATGAAAAGATTGGGAGAGCAGGGTTGTGAAGGAGGAAGCAGCCCATACGGGACAGACCAAGAAAACAAATGCACTTCCATGGAGTGGTAAAAGTAAAACCAAAATTAATTCTTCCCTCGCTGTGAGCAATGAAAGGATACAAGTCATCCAGTCAAAAGAATGGCAATGAAGCTATGCTCCAATGTAAAAGGAGGAAGGAAAGCCATTGCACAGAAGCAAGCAAATGATACTGACAAGAACGCCATCCAATGATAAGCAATGAGCTCACTCAAAGCCCATTTTAAATATGTCCACAGTAGGTCTTTCCACAACAGAGAGCCAAAGGTTAAATCTGTATGTAGAAGAGACATACAAATGATGTATGGAACAATGCAAATTAAGTTGGAGGCTGTTCTCCTATATCGTTAACACTTTGAAGGCGAGTCACTTGAAACTCAAGACAGTTCAGCTCATCTATGTTTTAAAAGTGAAATCTATGTGTCAAAGAATCATGGAACTATAGCGCTAAGAAACTTGTCCACTGTCACCAAGGTGCTAAACGTTTGCAGTTGACGAACGATGCATTTTAACCAGGTTGTGTTGCTAGACCACATACAGTTTGCCTTAAACATAGGAAAGATCTATGTTTAAGAAATGGACTGTTGTTGTAGAAAGCAGACACGGGCCAGGTGTACATAATGTTCTAGAAGGACCAGTTCAGTATGTTTGATAAGGTAAGCCTTGTGATTGTGTTATAAAAACTACAGGTGTGAGAAATGGTAAAACTCAGGAGTGGTTCAGAGCCATTGTAGCCCAAATATAGCAATAAGTACTGACAGAAGAATTTACTTTCACCGCATGGTTTTTCTCATGTGGCACCACAGGAGTTCCGACGTCCCGTCCCTTGCCTTGTTTAATATTCAACCCCGATGATTTATCTTAAAAAGGACCTCTTCCATATATACCTTGAAGTAGATGATACTTACATTTATTTCACCATAACATGCCAAAGAAACTCTGATACGCTTTAAAAAAATGTCTGGAAGATAACCAAGGGTGGCCTGGTTACAGATGAACAAGCAGCGTCATCAATCAGATTTCTGTGTCCTTCTGTCAAAGCAGAAGGGATGGTTACACTCCTGTACCCCATTTTGTATGGGGAACCTGCCAAAATAAAGCATGAGTGGCTATTGATGGAAAAGATGACTTGTTTCCTTACTGAACTTATTTATTAAGTTTTGCTTGTTCCCACAGTGAAAACCAATTCATACACAAAATAGGGCATTCATATTAATAAAACCAATGATTAACTCCTACATCGTCTATGATAATGACTTGCTGCGGGCCTTTTGCCCAGCAAATTACAGTAAAAAATCATCAAGAGTTTGAAAATATGGCCCCTCAGATGGTAGCAAATCTTGAGGAATTCAATCAAGTCCCTCTCTCCTACTAGGATGACACTGTACTAGGAAGCAGTTTCAGACTGGACATAATTTAAGATTCAGTGCCTGGTCCATAAATGTGTTCTCCAACAGCCACCAAACTATCTGTAATCTTTAAGAACCAGCGGCCTATTATGAAAGATTGTCAGAATATCTTGTGATGGTACTGTACATATAGAGCAGAACAAATGGGGACAGATAATTTCCTGTTTTGGGACCTTCAATCCAAAATATGAAAAAAAACTCCATTTGTCCTGTATTTAGTCGGCACCCATCAGTGTCTTAGAACAAATACCATTGTCTTGTGTAAGGTTTTGATGGGTTTTTGTAAAGCTCTCACAATTCTACAAATAGTCCCCTGGCCATAACACTTAGGTGTGAAAGGAAGGGTCCATAAAAATGAGGAAAGATGAGTTTTTAGTGGCCTGGGAAACGCCATCTGAGACATGGCAAACTAAAGCCACTGATCTTACACTGTTGAATAGTGTGGATGCCCCTTGTACATCAAGCAAAGTAATTTTAAAGGTCATTCTGGTGTTACCAAGCAGGGAGAGAATGTTTCAAATGGGGCCGCATCACAAAACCATTGCATCTTGAGACTAAAACAGAATAACCAACAGCATTCTGCTTCTTGTTAAAGTGTGGGGTAAACAAGGTACCCAGATTTACAAAAGCTTGTTTTACTGGTGCCACTATTCAAGAGGGAGAAAGGTATTTGTATATATTTGTGAATGCTTCAAGAATTTAAGTTTTCCTGCAATCTAGCTTAAGACCATTCACTCTCATCCATGATTTTATGTCAAGTCAGGAGGCTAGCATTATGCATAACTTTGATTTATGCCTGCTGAGCAGCAAAACTATTAATAGCTCCAAATAGAACTTTAAAAAACATCACAATGAATAAAAGAATGTTCAGTCCCATATATGTTGGTTGACCATCTTCCTCCTCTTTTGTTTGCTGCTTCTGAGCAGATAAGTATATCAACGTTTTATATTTGAATTTGTCTGGGTAGACTTACATTACCCAATTTATGGGTATTATATTTAATAAGGTCTATTTTTTTCCAAATTTAAGTTTTGATTAGAGTGTACTTGTTATGTTTTGTCTGTTTTTTTTTTTTAAACAAATGTTTATTTTTATTGTTTATTGGCATTCATTTGAGGTAAGTTTTTCTTTAGACTTCAGGTTTACGTAGAGCTTTTAAAAGAGGAAAACTGGTGGTTCTCACCTTTTGGTTGAGTGCGCGAGGAATGCTTATTTTTCACCCTCTCGCTCGTGCCGTTGAGGAGAAGCTGTTTGCTCAAGGCGTGAGAGGTGGCTGATGCTTGTAGGCCACTCGGACTGACGCACAGAGTGAGCGTGTGCATTTCCTTTCAGGCTGAGGCGCAGAGTGAGCGCGAGTATTCTCAAGTGTAGGAGACAAATATTTGGGAGTGCTTGAATTATCGTGGAAGTTGGCAACTTTGTTATGTTTGATTTTTTTCAGGATGGTGTCTGACATTAAGGCTTTAGACATATCTAGTAGATTTTACCAGCCCAATGGTGTGCTTTTTGAGTTGTGGAGAACTAATGTCTGGTTCGATTTTTTATCGAAGTTTTGATAATGTTCCAAATTTGTGTGTGGTGAGATGTTTAAGGGAATATGAATGAAGAGTACTAGAGAAAAGGTGTGCAGAAGATCAGTTGTTGATCTCGTATGTGAAACCATTCAAGGGTGTATCAAGTGCTACCATTGCAAGATGGGTGAAAGCGGTGATGAAAGAAGCAGGTGTGGATTTATCAAGGTTTACAGCTCATTCTGTAAGGGGGCTATGGCAAGCAAGTTTTGTATGTCAGGTGGACGGTTGGAAGCAGTTTTTAAAACGTCAGATTGGTCTAACGCAGATACATTTAAAAGTTTTACTTTAAAGCTGTGGAGCATGTTTCAGGTTATGCCTTGAAAAGCTTTTAAAATGCATAATGCTAGCCTCCTGTCTAGACATAAATTGCCGATTCTTAGAAGTTGACCGATTAAAGAATTGCAAATTTATTAAAGACTAAGGAGGCTAGCATTGTCCCACCCACCCTTCCCTAAGTGGAGGGTTTGGGGAGAGGAGGAATAAGTGTAATAGTGATGTTTGTAACTATAAAGTTCAATTGTTTACAGTCTAATGCTGTTTTTTCTAAAGGTTTATATGAATAGGTTCATATTGTGGGGTTTTTCCGCAGATAACTAGACGAGGATAGTTTTTTTTTGCTGGAATTTGGTTCAGGAATGGTAAAAAAAAGAAGGTCAAACAAAAGAGGAGGAAGATGGAGGTCAACCAGCAAATATGGGACTGAACATTGTGATGTTTTTTAAAGTTCTATTTGGAGCTTTTCATGGTTTTGCTGCTCAGAAGGAGGAAATAAAAGTTAATGCATAATGCTAGCCTCCTTAGTCCTTAATAAAATCGAGATTTTTCATTCAGTCAACCTATAAGAATCATCATTCTGCTGGGCTCTTCAGCATGCGTGACAACTGATTTCACTACTCAAATACAAAGATTTTTACCAGCCAGTAATTCGGGAAAAGGCTTAAACTGAGCCCAGACTCCTGACAAGGAATCCTCCATGGATGGACACTGAAGCCCTACTGACAGGATTCTTGGATTTTCGTCCAAGCAAACTCCGCTTACTGCAATGCCCAAGCAGGAATCCTTTTAGGAAGGGCAGCACTGGAAAGGTAGAGTTTGATAATGGGGTAGAAACATCCTGCCCCCGGACCCTGATCTGCCCTCACCCCCAGGTAGGAATAAGACTGTTTGAGCTGAGGAATAACTGGAACTATTCCTTGGTAGGGAAAAAAAAACTTTCCCAATAGACATTCCTGGTATCTAGTGAGATATATTCCTCCTCAGGGGCCACAGACTCACCACAATACATGAGCAGGAATCACATTTATAGGACACAGTTTGAAAGCCACGCCCCTTTCTCCATACCAAGGGTGTTAAACATTTTGGCCATTCATTTGGTGCAAAGATTCCAAAATGTCCCTCCATAGCAGGAATACTTTTTGAATGAAAAAAGCACACCAGTCGCCAGACGGAAGAGGGGACCCATATTGGGAGATTAACCTCCCGCCCTTCTCCAAAAGGGAATGGACACCAATAATTACAAGGGATAATGGTTATATTTAACATGGAAGCTTGAAAAAGTAGACCACAATGGGCTTTTGCCTGTTCTCTTCCCCCCCCCTCACCCTCACCCCCACAGCTGTCCAGCACCTCACAATGTCAAAGAGGGTTATATAAAGCAAAGGTAGAGGACATTTTAAAAATGGACATGAGTACAGCACTGTGGGTGCATGCTTTGTCCATGAAATCTGACAAGTGGTATGTCTGCAGTTTTTAGGTAGGAGAAGCCTAGTATTAAGGTGAAACCTAATATCCACACACATTTTTAAAAACTAAAGTCCCATGTAAGTTGTGACTTGCAGTGACTGTTAGAGCAGTCCTCACCCAGGATGCTGTGCAAATGTTACATATTGCTGAAATACACTGCTTCCTCATATGTGTAATCTGATAAACACTCCAAATCACTGTCAGTGGCGATACTCCTACAGTGCCCATTTCCATACTCCTCTTCTTAACACTGCATTTCAGTGTGTGGACTGGTATATGCCCACTAGAGGAATAAAATCTTGCTATATCAACTGCTTTTTAGTGGGCTTTTTTTAGCAGGTACTTATCAAATGGGAACACTGCAACATTTGGCACTGGGGTCGCCCGAAACCTAAAGACATCTGCCTGACATTTCAAAAAACTAGAGAGCTGGAGGAATTCACGAAGATATGACTTGTATGAATCACAATGGCAATTGTTACCCACACTGCTCTGCAAATTAAGGTAATATTTAAAATACACAATTTTGGGTTGTCTAGGCCAAGAGGTCGCTGGACACTTAAACTGGGAGCTCTACTCTGGCAACCCCTTTTCACTACCATCCAGGAGCACGAGACCACACTACAAACAGCGAGGGAGGCCGGGTACCCTCCTAAATGCGGCAACAACACAATTAAAGGCTATAGGCGCTAAGGATCAAGAGTGCACTTGATGATGATGCAACATGAACCCATGGAAACAGACAAGATGCCACTGTCAGTAACCGAAGCATGGCAGAGGCCACACAAAGTAAAACAAAGCCAAGCAGCAGTTGCAAAAAGTAGAGGAGACCCCTTGCTGCTAATGCGGTGGGAGGGTGACTTAGGAGTGGCGGTGTCCAGCGTGGGAGAGCATAAGATGACCAGAGGCTGCAAGGGTAGTGGTAAGAGCAGCAAAGTAGACGAGGGAAGCACTCATGGTAAGGATGTGGTGCCATCCAGCTGAAGACGACTCCGAGACCACAGAGGGAGAGATGCCACAGAGATACACTATTTCCTAAGCACAGTGGTGATGGCGACGGGGTGTGCTACCTACTTGGGGAAACTCCACACTAAATGAGAAGTCCATGCCCAAGATACACAATGAACAGGAAGGTAATCGGTTTCTGAGTACAAAACGATAGCAGGGTCTTTCAATCACTTCACCAGTAAGAAAGTACCTAAGCGAGCTAAGTGGCTGCCACAAAACCCCTTAGAGGCGCAGAATGAACATGCATATTTCCGAAACAGCACATCCAGCTGAGGGTTAGCATTACATTGATGGGTGACCACCCAGAGACTATACAGACGCCTTGGGCAGTAGCAAGTGCCACAAAATCAGAGTAAGGGTCCACACATCTTTGAGGACACAAGGGGACACTACATTTATAACAGCATCGGCAGAACCTTTATAATTCAATAACAAAGAAGAGGTGTAGAAATAACTGAAAGCAAAACACAGGAGAAAGCATTAAGAGACCAAGATAAAGAGGAACTGGTAAGTGCTGGACAGCTAATAATTGCTCAAAAAAATACCTAATACTAGCAATACGAATTCAGAATGACAGCCTCAATCATTAATAAAAACAAAGGAAAAATATCCTTAAATGGATGGATATATAACAACAAAAGACAGTAACAGCAGCACCCCAACTAAACTAGCAAACCCTAATGGAGACACAGGACAAGAGCAATCAAAGACGGCACCTAACTGGTCTGCGCCAGACCCAAAATAAACAAATCATCTGGAAGGTAAAGTTAAGCAGCATCACCTTAGTACAGTCACCTGATAAAGCCTCTGAGGGTAACACACACAAATCCCTTTGTAGGCCTGTGAAGAAGAGTGAACAGACACAGTTATAGAATTTACATCCAGTAAGGGGAGAAAAGAACAGAATATCAAAACCATGCTGCAACACAACAAAGTCAAGAAAATGAACACCACAGAAGCAGTGAGAAACTGAATGGGGAAAACCGTCAATGAAAACCACAGACTCCCAAAAAACCCGAAGCTCTACTGAGCAACTCCTTGGGAACATTAATGAAGAAGTAACAGTCAGAGATGAACTGCAAAAGGTTCTCATACATATAATGTTTCCTAACGTGGAGCAAGGGTCAATATGCTGGAAAACCGACAGATGGGCAGTTCTAGGCATGGAATATTACAGTTCCCAGCTTATAGTTCCAGAAGAACAAAACATTACTCTCCAGGAAAAGCAGGAAGCCTGAAAAATCATTCCAGGAGAAATAACATTAGGATACAGAAAGTTCTAAACGGAAAAGAAATACAAAATGGCAGCAGCAATCCTGACAGCTCATTATACAAACTGATGAGTCCCAGAGAGTAAACCCCAATGGCAGGTCAAACTGATTCCCACCAGACACCATAGAGAAATGTCACAACTACAAAGGTAAGTAACAAGTGATGTCTAAAGTCATGAGGAATTAACGTTTCTCATACAACAGAGTGCCACATTGCATCAATCAATATCTATCAAACGTGAACCTCTTAAAACATAAAGCCCTCCGTAAAGTGCCAGATGTTCTCAGAAGCCAGGACACACGATACAAATTGGTACCCATTCAAGATAATCTTTAACTGGAAAGGGTCACAGCAAGTAACTAAATCCGTTGAATAGGCTTGTCAGATACTTAGCATCCCAACTCAAGAAAGTTTATATTAAGAGGACAATGTCAAGAATAAGATCCCTAAATAACACCCAGAATAGCATAAGGTGCACCCACAACATGGGAGAGGACAGCCCTGCAAACGAGAATAGCAAATGAACAACACAAAGTCCTACAGCAGACAAGTCATTAAAAACAGCAGACAAGATGTATTAAAAACAAAAATGTAAAGCCACCTGAGAACGTGACATAGGAGCAGGCAGAGGGGTAGATACTGAACATTTCCAGTGAAAAGTTGATAGCTAACCAGGACTGTCAAGTACCCTTTTGAAGCTTGCTCAAAGAAGGTACAGGGTGGTGGGTGGCCGCTGAGGAGGCATCAGATAAAAGAGAAGTACGAACTCAGGGAACAGCGAACTCTAGGGATCAGTTGTAACACTGACTCATTAACTAGAGGTAGGGTGGAAGGGAAACATGAGTGTAGGAGAGAAGAAAGAAGTAGGCGATACAATCTCTCTAGTTGTGGTTTATTAAAATTTGTATGGCTCTAGACAGAGGGAAATGAAAGGAGGGTGGGATCAAGAGGAGGAAAGGACCCATGTTTGGTCTGGAGATAAAGGTAGTGGGTAAGTTAAGGGGAACTGGCCATCCTTGGGAAAGAGTTAACCTAGAGAATGGGGAGATTTTTGACAAGCAATACAAAATCTTAACAAGCAATATGATGACCACCTGTAACTTGAGAGGGCTAAACAAGCCAGTTAAATAATGGGGATAAAGATGGAGTTCAAACAGGGAGATACACATGCGAGCTTCATAAAAGAAAAACACATCCGTAACCAGCAGACCAGAACAGGCTCAAATCACGCTTCTTAGCTTATGAAGGAGAAACGAAAAGAGATGGAATGGGCATTATAAAATCAAGAAGTTTCCCCCATAAGGTGATAAGCTCACTTAAAGATCATCAGGGGAGATGGTTCTTACTAAATGGGACCATAAAGGTTTCTCCCTTGCCACTTCCCACGATAAACAGGCCAAAACTGGTTAGGAAAGGGTCTTCACAGACATTACAAATAATAACTGCAAAAGCTACAGGTTCGTTCATACTAGGTGGAGACATGCACATGGTCCTCCATGCAGGAATGGATAAAACCAATCAGTGATATGGGGGTATGTTGGAAATGGGGTTATTAATGTGGAAGTGGGTGCACCTTTACCAACCCAAGAAACCCACTCTTGTTAGGTCAAAACACCATTCTGAGAGAATCTCCGCTGAACCCCTGGTAGATATGGCACAAGCACCAGGCAATTAACCGCGTGCTACGTTCAAGCAGTACAAACAGATTCAAAGTAAGGAACAGAAAATATAAAATTCCCAAACCAATTTAGAAAAGTAGAGAAAAATGTAACGAGCAAAAAAGACACAAAGATCATCAAAACAGGTTAAGTGGAACAGGATATATTCGTTTTTCATGTTTTGAGGAAAAAGTGCTTAGAAAAAGTCAAGCATTAGGAAAAAACAACAGTCCACAATGGACAGTGACCTAGGCGCAATTTCAGACCGCTGACAAATACATTAAATGGGTTGTCCTGATCAAAGGTTTTACCGTCGGACGTAGTCGCCAACTACTGGGAAAGCGTCTTCTGATCATTATTGCAGCCCCTGCACTCCTCAGGGCAAGCTTCAGAGCACCAAGTCTCTCTCTAGCCAAGTCGCATGGAGGGTGCTAGATTTATCCTGTTCACTCGGCAGTGATTAGAGAGATGTTACCATCCAATCCTAACAATTTTCTTGCGGCCCTCCTGGTTTTTTGGCCGCACTCGGGCCTGAGGATGAAAAGGAGAAGTCCACCCTTGCACTTCCAAGTTAAACGAGGAAGTGCTAAAGCAGCCCTTTGTTCTGCCAGCTGCTTTTGTCTACTCACAGATAGCTAATCCCTGCTATGTGGTTAGCAGTTAACACCGATTGGCCTTTCCTGAGCCCAGAGGTAAGCCATTTTCCTCTTAGCCAGAAGCATTATGTCTCCCAGCCAAGGATGTGTATTCCAGCTCTGGAGATGGGATGACTGGCAGAACTGTTTTTAAGACAGTTATGGCTCAGGCAGTCTGTAGTACATTTTTCAAAAGTTATTTTTCAACTTAGGTTATCAAAAATCAGATTTCACCATTAAGCCAGTGTTGGGACGGTAAAGTCCGTCGCATGGTAATGGGCGTGCACCCTTGCCCTGAGTGCCCCAACTGTACTGATGTCTGGATCCCTAATGCTCATTTTTGTTCTCACAGGCAAACAAGGATCGCGCATGTGTGCCATGACATATGTCTGTCTTATGGATCATGGTCTTGTTAAACCGGGAGGGGCGCCCAAAGTGCTACCCTCATAGTGGTGAAAGGCTACTGCCTTTTATCAGGAGTTAAGCAGCACGAGCACAGCAGTGGCATACCATGTAGTGACCAGTAGGAGTGAAAAGGTCCTTTTAACCTGTGTCACTGGAGTGAGGACTACAGGCTCACTCATTTAAAGTTCTGCTGCTGTGTGCTTAACTCACAACTTGGCCTGTATCGGGTAGTTGTGAAATGCTGCGCAGCGCATGAGTGGTGTACATGCGCTGGGTGTATGTGTGCCTGGGAATGGTACAATAAAGGGATAATGAAGTACTGTGCAGTGCATGCATGTTTAATGCATTTCCAGGGTGTATGTGTGCCTGAAAGTGGTACAGTACATGAAGTATGTAGTGCCATGCAGTGTGTGCATGTTAAATGCATGTGCTGGTTGTATATGAGCCTGTGAACGGTACAGTACATGGAAAGTACAGTACTATGCAGTGCGTGTAGAATAAATGCATGTGCTGGGTGTATGTGTGCCTGGGAATGGCACAATAGATGGCAGTCTATGGGTTCCATTTTGAGAGACCCAGGGCTGCATGGTGAAACATGGAGAGGAAGTAGAGGAATCCTCCAGACAGATTTGTATATTGCTGCATTCCTGTAAGGTGGGTGGGACACCCAGGAGAAGAGAGAGCCAGGCTTTCCCCGGATACTTCAAAGGGTTATCTTTGATTTAGAGAGAGGTCACAGAAGGGGCCTGTGCACATCTCAGGAAGGAGATGGGGCTGATAAGGGAATCAAAGAGTAGGGCTGATGCCCTGGACTAACCTTTTGATACAAATATCACTGTGGCTGACATTCAGGTGTGAATCTAGTCACTCCCATGGAGTGTGTTGCAAGGCTATCAGCTTTGGAGTCATTCATGCTGTGACAGACTGCTTTCAAGAGGAAGAGACGGCAGAGGAGTGAGCGCTGTAGGAAGGTGGAATCTGACTATATGGTTGCCCCCACTTTTTTTATGGTGTTTTGCTGGTTTAGGACTTAGTTGGACTGGGATCCTGCTATTCAGGGCCCCAGTCTATCTGCTTTCTCTGTAAAAAGGTTTCCATGTGCCTTAGGCACATCTCTGATTGGAATCTGGAGTGCCCTTATAAGTCCCTAGTATATGGTATACTATGTACCAAGGACATAGGTACCTCAGAGGCCTGCCAGGGGCTGCAGCATGTATTATGCCACCCCTGGAAGGCCATCCAAACTGACACCACAGGTCTGCTACTGCAGCCTGGGTAAGGTGGTGCATGCACCCCTTACTGTGATATAGGTTACCTATATCACTAACTACATACACACATATAAACCTATAAGTCACTCCTAAGGCAGGCCTTATCAATCCTAAAGGCAGAGGGCATGGTTCCTATGTGAGAGGGTGCCCCTGCATGAGCAGGGCCCCTCTGCAGCGTTTGGAGACCATCTCTGATGCTGTTTGTAGTGCAGCCTGACCATATACTCTTAAGCGCATTATATCCTCGCGGTAAAATGCTAACTTTGGAATGGCTGCACCTAAACATGTCGTGTTTGGTGTCAAACATCTTGGCGGGGGTAGCATTCCACCCTTCTAGAGGGAAAGACATGTTAACTCTGACTAGTCCGGTAACTTCTTTCCAGAGCCCTGGCATCACAAAATGGATGCTGCTGCCACAGACACGAGTCTGGCCTCCTGCTGCTGGACGAAACTCCGGCAGGGGAGGCCTGGACAATAGGTTTCCTGTCCCAGGGAGGTGTGACCACCTCCCCAGACAGGATAATGTGTATTGGGGCTGGGCGGGAGCACTTTCGGGTGCTTTGAAGTCCTGCACTGGGGGCACATTTGGTGTCCCTGTGCATACCCCAGTTCAAACCGGATCAGGGGCTTGCAGCCCCTGCTTTGGCGTGAACTGGACAAAGGGAAAGGGTGTAGCCACCCTCTGCCCTGACCCACCCATAGGTGGGGCCACAGAGTAGTCCAACCCCTATCTTTAGTATAAAGATAGGAACCCAGTCCTTAGGACTTTAGATTATCCCTGGACGAAACTCTGTAACTGAATCCTGGACCTTCGACGCTCTACTCACGATTAGAGGACAGAAGAATCTCCCTTGGGGTCCAGGAGTGACTCCCCTGCTTGGCAGGCACCAAAGAAGCATCTGTCCGGTTCGCATTTCTGAAGCTCCCGTCGGACGCCGAAGTCATCGCATCACCAGAGGTGGATTCTCAGACTTCCCCGAGGCTACCCTGAGTCCCCAGCAAAGCTGAGGCCTGTGGCTATCGTGGGTGACTTGAGACCGTGACCCCTGGACACCGAGCACATTTGCAAGTGCATCCTCTTCTGGGTCTCCCAAGAAGTCGTGCTTTGGGCTCCGAGTAGCCCTAGCCTCCAGCACCACCTGCACCGAAGATCACTGGCCCCCATTCCACGAGTGTCCTGTGAGCCAGATCTACGTGCGGCGTCACGAGGCTCCTTCGCGGTCGCTAGCCCGTTGGCTAGTAGCCCTTAACGAAGGCCAATCCTTTTCTAACTTGGCATCCTGGTTGCTCCAGGCCTGCCCTCACTTACCCTCGCTGGGTGAGTTCCACAGACCTTGCTGGTCTGCACCATCGACGATCTACATCTTCACCGAGACTTGCCGTTGCCAAGGTTTGTTGGGTCCAATCCGGTCGCCGACACCTCAGCACTCGACAGACATCGTGTACCAGCCCGAATCCTGCTCCTGGTCGCCGACAACGCCTCCTGGACCTCGTGGCTGAAGAGTCAAGACGACCGTCAACGCACCTGAAGCACTCGACATCGGTGGGCATCTGTCCATCGCCTTCCTGGTCACTGGCTAGTGACCCAGACTCTGTCCCCTCTGCTTTCAGGTTCTTCAGAACTCCGATCCACTCTTGGATCCACCCGGACACTTTTCTCTTGGCCGCCAGCAGCACTTTGCAGCAGATCGCCATTCGAATCGACGACGAAACCCGACCCCGAAAGGCACCTATGCACCCGGCTTCCCTGGGTGAGGTAACACGAGTACTCCGGTGCTCCCGTGGGTAGAGACTCTTCAAAGTCCTAGATCTCAAAGGGTTTTGTCCTAGTCCTCTTTTAAGTGTCCCTTTTCTCTAATTTCCCGATCCCGACTTTCTCCATAGAAGTCAACGGCGTATCGCGGTTGTGTATTTACACTGCACGCGTCTCCCGTGGGTCCCCTGTGTCACTACCTTGGGTGGTTCCTTGTGGTCCAAGCAGTTCTAGAGGCTCTAGGCCTAGTGTCTAGTTCAGTCGTGGTTCGCATACCACTTTATTGGTATATGGTTTGGTACGCCCCTAGGGCCCAAACGTGTATTTGTGCTATTACTGTGATTAATAACTTCTAACTTATGTACTTCGAACTCTAGCCTCATAAAGAGACTAGAGGGGTGTGTTTAGCAATAAATACATATATTTTGAATATATACCTGGTGTGGTGCTCTTTCATTTGGTCACTCAAGAGATTATAGACTGGTAAAACAAGCTGCTTTACATTCCTTCAAGACTTAGCCTGAAGGCTGCTCTCCATAGCTACCACTAGGATAGCTTTCAATAAGGTTGTCTTTAACCTATCTCCAATAAGGGGTTGATTGGACTGGTGCAAGGTGCCCACTATAATTAGTGGACAGCATATGCCAGGCCAACTTCTCACAAGCGCTTCAAAAGAAACAGAACCCCAACATAAACTTCAAAGACTGAGACCCGAAATCACACTTGGTATCTGCAAATGGACTATAAGCATGAGCTTGAGACCCCATAAATGTTCAGCTGTGAAGCAGCCAGTCAGGCTGTGCGAGGAGAAGCTCTGCAAGACTTCTGCCAGTGCCAGGGATTTGGTTTGGTTTTAAAAAGCTTTATTTAACTATGACAGAAGCAGCATGAAACATCTTGAATGGGTACAATAAAAATACATTTTCACTTAATTAAAATTACATTTGCAGAGAAAACGCTTTTTAGGATTTTGCATGCTGGGTAAGGGGACATCACCTAGTGAATCCAGGACCACTCGCCCTGGAGACTGAAGCACCAGCGCCTGCTTGCATGCCAATACCAGTGTGCCCTGTGAGGAAGAGTAGAGAGTTGAAGGGAGCGGGTTTCAGTGGGGAATCCTGCTGAGTGGTTTCTCTGAGCAAGATGTGAGGAAACAGCTGTTGCACCATTCAGGTCATTGCCCGTGTGAAGGAAATGTTGGCGACCCCGGTATGCCACAAGAGGGCAACCAGAAAGGGTACTGTAACCAACGCTGCATAGCCTGTGTACAGTGAAGAATCGGACACCACATATTCCAGGAGGGGCAGCCATGGACGGAATGCCATGTGGAGTGGGCCGTAGCCCTTGCACGGTGAAGAGCTGGCAATCTCATATGCCAGAAAGGGCTACCATGCAGACCTCCGCTAGGCCAACCAGGTCTGTGCTCGTGTACAGTAGCAATACGGTGAATCCTGTATGTGAGAGGGGGTCACCAGAAATAGCTAGAAGTGTGACCTGACCCGAAACGTCGCCAGAGGAAGGAGGCTGTCGCTGGAACCCCTGCGCACCTGCACGGGGCGAAGAATCCACATCTGGAATTTTACATCACCTTTCCCTCCGGACCAAAGACTTACCCAGTGAGGATGAGCTGCCTGAAACAGCTGCTGCAGCTCCAGTGAACGCTGAGGGGGTGCTCAGGAACTCCGGACGCTCTGATCATGCAGGCGAGGATAAGACTGATTTCAGGCCAAGTCAGCCACTGGAGATCCTGCTTGCTTGCTTGATAGCACTGCAGCACTGGAACGCTTTTGACTTCACAGTAGAGCCAGAGTGGACACATGAGACTGACTACGAGTGGGGCTTGCCCTGGGTGTGGTCTAAAGTGAATGGGGAATAACCACGATCGCTAGAGCGAGGAGGGAGTTAGACACAGTCCTGACCTCAGGGGAGACTGCGAAGTGTGTGAATCTCGTATTTACCTTTGAGTTAGTAGTTGTAAAATAAAATACTTCTCTTTTTTCATGAACATTAGTATTTGTCTGGACAATAATTTATTGCTGCTGCTCGTATTTTGAGTTGTGACCCTGTGTTCACTCCCTGTATCCACCTCCTCTCAAGGGAGCCTTGGACTGCTCGGACAAGGTTATTACTGAGTCAAGTGTTGAAGGGGTACTCGGCCCAGTTGCTCAGAACCCATAGTAAGAAGGGCCCTGAGACATCAGAAGTAAATGCCTCAACCCCCACGGTTGGGCCCAGTCGCTTCTGCTGTCATGTGGCCCTCTGAAAGTGGTTCTGATTGTCAGGTGTTATAAACTAAGCAGGAATTAACTTTTAAGCATTTTAAAGCCTTTTACTAAGCAGAGGTGGAAAATAAAGATTATAATCCCACCTAAGCCAATTAGAGAAAAGTCTAGCCAGTCCTACTGGCTTTATATTCACTGTGAGGGTACACGAACACCAATATATAGTTTACTTGAGTTTAATATGTTGGCAACCTGCGCTGTGGGCATACAAGGCATACATTCAGGGATGTCTTATGAATGCATCAATATAGGCTTTTATTTCAAAACAAAGGTGTTTTCCCTGCCATGGATCACTGCAATACATTTAAACTGCAGCCCAACCACAGTAAAAAGAGGGGGGTGAATAACTTACGCCCCCGCAATGCTCTGCTTATGACCGCACATATTGCATCACTCATGACATGGTCAGTGAGATCACCGATTACATCATCCAGTGAGTGTTAGTGTTTTGTAAACGTTTCTGAGACTTAAAGATACATACTAAGCTACTTGAAAGTAAAATTACTATACTTTGTGCGCTATGAGTGAGAGGTTGTGTGAGTGGCTGTATGGGGGAGTGTGGGGGAGTAACTGTATGAGTTACGCATGCATGCAATTTCAAGGGTGCAAGGGTGTCAAAAGGACACCCTGTTGCACCCCTGAAATTGTAATGTGCACCCATGTTGCGCACACACATGGCCCAAAGGCATGTGTGTGTGTAACTTACTGTGCAAATTACCGACCTGTTTTATTTTTCGGTAATTTGCAACCCCTAAAAGCGAAATCGCTATTTTAAATTGCTTCTAGCATTGCATTTAAGGAATCGCAATTTGCGATTCCTTAATTGCAATCGCAATTTCCGATTTATGCATTTGGGATGATGCATCCCAAATGCAAAAATACTGGTCGCAAAGGGGCAGATTCTGAGAATCTGCCCGTTTGCGACCGGTTTTTACTTTGATGCATGGGGCCCTATGTCCTTTTATCCCCGAGGGTATGCCATGCCTGTGCGTGGAGAGCTGAAACCCAGCTATCCCGCCCCCGAAGCCAGGAAACGGTCCTGACATTTGGTGGATCGACCTTATTGGAGATTCACAAAGAGTGTGTTAAATAAAATCTGTTATACCCATTCTACATCTGTTGTTGAGGCTCATCCATCATCCTGTTACACTGTCTAGATCCGTTTCGATATCAGTGGGTTCAGGCAGTATGTATAAAGTTGATGTTGGTATCATATTGGGTTAAGTTTACTACTACCCTGTTTGGTTCTACCTTTGTCGGTTCTATCTTGGCCCTTATCCTGCATACACAGAGGTGTATGTGCCATTTTGCTTTCTCTGGGGCTACTTCTTGACACAAGTAAAGTCTGTCTGCGCCTACCGCGTGTGGGTTTAACGAACAGAGGTAGCATGACCTGGCTGATATTTGGGAGCCGACTGCGGTAACGTGCTGATACCAGGTGTTATGCAAAAGAGCGCTGTGTAGTGCATGTAGGATGCTGGTGCTCTGTTTAGTGTAATTGTAGGTGACATGCGAGAAATCCCTACGCAGGCGCTGTGGTAACCTCTTAGTAAACTCCTTTTTACTAGGCAGTTCCTCTGCAGCAATCAAGTGTGGGACTACCCATAGCAGGTAGATCATACAGAACCACGCAAGTATACATACCTTTTGATGCGATATTGCAGGTCTTGGTATGGGTCCCCTGGGAGTCATCTGTGCTCCTCCGGAGGCTTTGCCATTTCTGACCAGTCCATAAAAGTATGTAGTTTCTAGTCCTTGGGTGAGGATGTCATGAAAGGGCTCGACAGCACGTTGGAATGGCGCACCTACGCACTTTTCTCCTCCTCTTTGTGTGTCATGGGCGTTTCCTCCTTCCACTGGCAAAAGTTCAAAAACTGTTCTATTTCCCTTAGGTTGTAGAGGTTGATGACTATTTGACGGTGCACTTTGTTGTTCTTGCGGCTACCTGTTTCGAAAGAACTTTGTTGATTGTAAATTCAGTTTTATTATATGCGCTCCGTTCTCAATTGTGTTGGAGAACCTATATTTGCCATAGGGGTGTGATTCCATCAACCTACCAGTCGCGATCTGGTGAGGTAATGGGATGGCCTCCTTTGGGTACGCTTTAAGCGGTTTCAGAGAATAAGGGTGATCACAATAGATGTTTATAAATGTGACAGATCCACTGAGGCACCCCCCCATCCTACTATGGTGTTTTCTGATCTTTTCCGACATTTTAGCTCTGGGGAGTCTTATTAGCGTTTGGTATTTTGGGGATAGGTCCAATGAGTTTAGGAAGGTATGGTCTGGGGACTTTGGCAGGAGATCTATGGGCGATGCTAATTTCCCAAAATCTTCTCGCTTGGTGCATGTCTAAAGGCATGGTTGCTGCGCAGCCCCTTCCCGAGACTATTTCCTGCTGGGGCTACCTGTTTTTGAATATACACCCAGTTGCACGTGCTGCGAGTTACTTTGTGTGTAGGCCACAAGTGCAAGGAACTGTGGGGAAGAGGGGGCGTGTTAACGTTTGGTGCGCTGGTACTTACAATGTGTCTAGGGAACATGTTTTTATGTTTGTGTGTCTTCCCGTTCCCAGCACGAGGTGGGTCGCGTGGCCCTCCCTTGTGGCATTAGATACCTAGCTTTGGCTAATCTCAGCCCTGCTTTTGTATCTGGAACCTTCTTTTAGGGTTAACTTTAGCATTTTTTTCTTTTAGTTTTGGGTGTTTCCCCTGAGTCTCGCGTAATCTACTGCTTCCCTTGCCCTGCAGTGAGAGGGTCAGAGACAGATCTGTGACCCCCTTTCCCTCACCTATGCCACCCGTGGGGCCCGAAGTCAGGGCAAACTGTTTGGTGCTAGAAAGGTTGGAGCACCGTAAGTGGATATGCTTGGACTGGAGGTGAGTGCACCTGGTGCATCCTCCATCTCGGGCCCTCCTCTCTCCCACGGACCACACCCGCTTCCTATCAGCGTTACTAGTGGGCCCGATGTTCCTAGCTGGGGTCTCTACAGTTGTGCGTTGCCTAACGGACTGGTGAATATCTTGTCGATCTCTGCAAGGGTGAATGGCACGGTGACCAAACCTTGGAAACGAAAAATCAGCACAATTCACGAAAAATAGAAGAAGGCTAGCTAGTATATGCCTTGTAACACCAAAAATGTGCCTACACTGATTGCAGTTGGCCCACTCTGAAAACAGGGACCCGACTCAAAAAGTTGCAAAAATCTGCCGGGAAAGTTTGGTGAGAAACCGGGAATGCCTCAGCAAATCTGGGACCCTGGTCACCCAAAAGAACCCCCAACTGGGGTCTATTACTGACTTTCGTTTGTGGGGGCTGTGGAGTTTCATGGTTTACTGTGCCTGGTGCAAGAAAAACCTTATTTCCCATCACCGAGGATGGCATAGTTTTAGAATTGAAAGGAAGGCCTCCATTACTTCGGAGGCTTACAGAGCATTTTAGAAGGGCGCAGTTGGGACTAGACACCATGAAGGAAAAGTGAAGCGTGGGCATGATTTCCGAAAATGGAGTCCCTTTGACTTGGTGACTGGAATGGGTCCCATTAGACTTTGGCTGAAGGACCTTGGTGACTGTTTTTAAACAGTTTTTCTGAAGTGCTGTCCTGCCCCCCTCGTCAGACTTTCCTACCCCTGGGGTGTGGCTAGTGGACCCTGCCATGGGTGATCAGCAGCAGAGTGGGGCCTAATTCCAGTGGGTGCTTTAGGCAACCTGATTATTCTGTGCTCCCGTGGAATCTCCATTGGTGCCGAACTTAGTGTGGGCACCCGATCGGCATAGCCCCCAGCAGCCCTGAATTTCTAGATGCAAGTGAAACATTTTGGACTCCTAATGCTGTTTGGTTCTTTTCTGATATGATTCTTAAGAGGAGAAGGCAGGAGGATGTTGGTTGTCTATATCATCGAGGGGTGAACTACTGGAGGTTGTCGCTGTAATTATTATTACCTGTCTTCTTTTGCTGGGGGGGGACTATTTTACTGCGCATTTTGGCTCTGTGGTTGCGTGAAGGCGCTACCTCCCCACACGGTCACCCTTCCTTGCAGGGGTTGTGGCCCTGGTCTCTGTTGTGCTGGGTTCTCTATCTGTGGTTGCTGCTGCCACATGCTCACCCAATTAATTGATCCCTGCTGCGGCTGTGTGGCGGATTGCGGACCTCATTGCCACTGAGTGTATGCTATGTTCTGACTGCCCCGTTCTTGGTACTGAGTGTAGGAGAGTAGGATCTGCTTCACATGGGTACCCCCACTTTTTGCTGATGCTTCACTGTTTTCGACCTTAGTCTGGCTGGGGCCCTGCTAATCAGAACCCCAGCCTAGCTGCTTCCTCTCTAAAATGGTTTCCATGTGCCTTAGGCACATCACTGATTGGAATCTGGCGTGCCCTTATAAGTCCCTAGTATATGGTATACTATGTACCAAGGGCATAGGTACCTCAGAGGCCTGCCAGGGGCTGCAGCATGTATTATGCCACCCCTGGAAGGCCATCCAAACTGACACCACAGGTCTGCTACTGCAGCCTGGGTAAGGTGGTGCATGCACCCCTTACTGTGATATAGGTTACCTATATCACTAAATACATACACACATATAAACCTATAAGTCACTCCTAAGGCAGGCCTTATCAATCCTAAAGGCAGAGTGCATGGTTCCTATGTGAGAGGGTGCCCCTGCATGAGCAGGGCCCCTCTGCAGCGTTCGGAGACCCTTCTCTGATGCGGTTTGTAGTGCAGCCTGACCATATACTCTTAAGCGCATTATAACCTCGCGTTAAATGCTAACTTTGGAATGGCTGCACCTAAACATGTCGTGTTTGGTGTCAAACATCTTGGAATACTACCCCCCCGCCAATGCTGGCGGCGGGGGTAGCATTCCACCCTTCTAGAGGGAAAGACATGTTAACTCTGGCTAGCCCGGTAACTTCTTTCCAAAGCCCTGGCATCACAAAATGGATGCTGCTGCCACAGACACGAGTCTGGCCTCCTGCTGCTGGACGAAACTCCGGCAGGGAGGCCTGGACAATAGGTTTCCTGTCCCAGGGAGGTGTGACCACCTCCCCAGACAGGATAATGTGTATTGGGGCTGGGCGGGAGCACTTTCGGGTGCTTTGAAGTCCTGCACTGGGGGCACACTTGGTGTCCCTGTGCATACCCCAGTTCAAACCGGATCAGGGGCTTGCAGCCCCTGCTTTGGCGCGAACTGGACAAAGGGAAAGGGGTGTAGCCACCCCTCAGCCCTGACCCACCCATAGGTGGGGCCAAAGAGAAGTCCAACCCCTATCCTTAGTATAAGTATAGGAACCCAGTCCTTAGGACTTTAGATTATCCCTGGACGAAACTCTGAAACTGAATCCTGGACCTTCGACGCTCTACTCACGATTAGAGGACAGAAGAATCTCCCTTGGGGTCAAGGAGTGACTCCCCTGCTTGACAGGCACCAAAGAAGCATCTGTCCGGTTCGCATTTCTGAAGCTCCCGTCGGACGTCGAAGTCATCGCATCACCAGAGGTGGATTCTCAGACTTCCCGAGGCTACCCTGAGTCCCCAGCAAAGCTGAGGCCCGTGGCTATCGTGGGTGACTTGAGACCGTGACCCCTGGACACCGAGCACATTTGCAAGTGCATCCTCTTCTGGGTCTCCCAAGAAGTCGTGCTTTGGGCTCCGAGTAGCCCTAGCCTCCAGCACCAACTGCACCGAAGATCACTGGCCCCCACTCCACGAGTGTCCTGTGAGCCAGATCCACGTGCGGCGTCACGAGGCTCCTTCGCGGTCGCTAGCCCGTTGGCTAGTAGCCCTTAACGAAGGCCAATCTTTTTCTAACTTGGCATCCTGGTTGCTCCAGGCCTGCCCTCACTTACCCTCGCTGGGTGAGTTCCCCAGACCTTGCTGGTCTGCACCATCGACGATCTTCCTCTGCATCGAGACTTGCCGTTGCCAAGGCTTGTTGGGTCCAATCCGGTCGCCGACACCTCAGCACTCGACAGACATCGTGTACCAGCCCGAATCCTGCTCTTGGTCGCCGACAACGCCTCCTGGACCTCGTGGCTGAAGAGTCAAGACGACCATCAACGCACCTGAAGCACTCGACATCGGTGGACATCTGTCCATCGCCTTCCTGGTCACTGGCTAGTGACCCAGACTTTGTCCCCTCTGCTTTCAGGTTCTCCAGAACTCCGATCCACTCTTGGATCCACCCGGACACTTTTCACTTGGTCGCCAGCAGCACTTTGCAGCAGATCGCCATTCAAATCGACGACGAAACCCGACCCCGAAAGGCACCTATGCACCCGGCTTCCCTGGGTGAGGTAACACGAGTACTCCGGTGCTCCCGTGGGTAGAGACTCTTCAAAGTCCTAGATCTCAAAGGGTTTGCTCCAAGTCCTCCTTTAAGTGTCCCTTTTCTTTAATTTCCCGATCACGACTTTCTCCATAGAAGTCAACGGCGTATCGCGGTTGTGTATTTACACTGCACGCGTCCCCCGTGGGTCCCCTGTGTCACTACCTTGGGTGGTTCCTTGTGGTCCAAGCAGTTCTAGAGGCTCTAGGCCTAGTTCAGTCGTGGTTCGCATACCACTTTATTGGTATATGGTTTGGTACGCCCCTAGGGCCCAAACGTGTATTTGTGCTATTACTGTGTTTAAATAACTTCTAACTTATGTACTTCGAACTCTAGCCTCATAAAGAGACTAGAGGGGTGTGTTTAGCAATAAATACATATATTTTGAATATATACCTGGTGTGGTGCTCTTTCATTTGATCACTCAAGAGATTATAGACTGGTAAAACAAGCTGCTTTACATTCCTTCAAGACTTAGCCTGAAGGCTGCTCTCCATAGCTACCACTAGGATAGCTTTCAATAAGGTTGTCTTTAACCTATCTCCAATAAGGGGTTGTTTGGACTGGTGCAAGGTGCCCACTATAATTAGTGGACAGCATATGCCAGGCCAACTTCTCACACTGAGGAGGGACGTTGCCCATATCCTGTCTCATGGAGTTCTGTGGTGGCTGTCCCCTGATTTTCTGCCTCTGCTGCTTTTGCTGCTCGAAGTATGCCTTTAGCCAGCATACCTCTGCCAGGTGACCCCGCCTACCGCAATAGAAGCACTCTCTAGCGTCTGGTTTCAGCCAGCCTCCCTGGCCTCTACCACCGTTGCTGGTTTGTAAACCTATAAAATTTTGCAGTGAAGCTCCCCTTGTGACTGCCACCATTTGTATGGCTGCAGCAATCGCTGCTCCCTCTAGGGCAGTCTCTCAGCTTATGCTGCATTCATTTTGCTGTGTCTCTTTGGGTTTGCTCTTCCTTTTCCCTGTCCTTTTCTTGTTTCTTCTTATGGTAGTGGAGTATGTGGGCTTGTATTTCCTGCCAGGGTTTGGTGTCTAAACCAACTACGCTATCCAACCCGTTCTGTACCTCGTGGGTAACCCATTCTTCAATATATTGTAGAAAAACGTGACATGTAGGCCCGTGTTGGCCCACGGCTGTCCAGTTTCCTGTCACAATCTTTCCCTCATTCTATTAAGGAAGCCGTTTATGCTTCTTTCTGGCTTCATGGTTTTTAAAAAGGAAGAAATATGGACTCTGCTCTCACCAGGAGACGACAAGAAAGAAGTCACTCATTACATACACTACAGATCAGATTGCGCTCCAATAGATCAATGATGCATTCACTTCCATTTTAGGATTTCATATAATTTTTCAACGTGGAATATGAGAAGAAACACACTTGCTTTGCCTTTGCGAAGTCCAAGAAGTTAGGATCGTATGTGCTTTAATGAACTGGAGCTTCAACTGGGGCAACTGCTTTGGTTATATTTGAAAGTGTTTCCCATTCAGGTTTAATTTCTGTGAAATGAGCATCAGGGCCAGAACGGAACCTCATTCTTTCCAAGAAGAGTCTACTGTTTTAATGAAAATGTCTGCCCAACTGGGGTGGAGGAGGGCCTCGAGGCCTCACTCCCTGGGCCGATTTCACCCCCGGGGACCCCATTCCCCAGGGCCTGGCCTCTTCATGCTGGGTGGGCTCCAGGGCACCCAAGGGGCAATGTTGGAGGCCGCAGGGGGAGTCTGAATGCCCCATGGTCCCTGCTGGCTCCCCATCTCCTTTTGGAGCAGGCACTGTTCCAGCACACAGGAAGCTGCAAATAAATGCAGCTCCCTGCATGCAGGAGCAATCCTTTCATCTGTTTTCCTGCACGCTTAACAGGGGGCAGAAAAACAGATGAAAACTTTGCTCCCAGCAAGCGGGAGCAGTTTTCCTGCTCCCGCCCGCTAGGAACGGAGTTACGGTCTGCTCTCACTTGGCAGAAGCTGTGAAAGCTCCGGCCAAGCGACAGCAAACAGCTATGTCCCGGCGGTGGGCATCCTGGGACATAGGGAGGCGGCCCGGCCCTGGGGGGTGGTAGTCCCCACGGCCATTAATGGCTCCAGGAGGGGAGCCGCGTGGCCCCTCCATCAGTTTCTATGAGCCTGCCCCAGTGTTGGTCCCCGGGCCGTATATGGTCCGGGAGGAGGGCTGCGCTGCCGCCTTTCCTTTTTATCAGTACTTTTGTGCCGCGGGAGGTGGCGGTCCCTGGGACTTTTAAAAACCTGGGGGGGGGGCTCCTATTATAAAAATAAATCCTGGGGAGGTGATGGTGCTCCCTGGGGGTAAAACTCCTCTTGCGGAGGGGGGGCCGCATGCGCCCCCTTCAATTTACAGTTTTAAAAGCATGCCCCTGGGACCTGGTCCACCCAGGGGCTCATAAAAATCCAAGCGCAGGAACCCACGCTTGTTTGATTTTTTGGGAGGGGGATTTTTCACAGGATTCGCCCGCGCTTTCTGCCGGAAAAAAGGGGACCTCAGTACCAGGGCTAGGGGGGTCAGGGTATTACTACCCTGTCCCCTTTTCTTTTTTTACGTTTTATTTGGGGACTCGGCTGAGTTCGAGTCCCAAAATAGCTGCCAACTCTTCATGGTTGAAGTGTTGGTAGACAATCAGAATTCAGCATGGGGACTGTGAGATCCACGTCCCTAGATATACAAATTTGTTTTTCAGTTAATATCGCTAAAACTACTGAATGGATTTACATCCAACCACAAAAAGCACACTTTCGGGACCAAGAGCAAGCTTTCTGCCAAATTTGGTATAATTCCGTCCAGCAGTTTGGGCTGTAATAATGTTCAAAATCCCTATGGGACCCCCCCTTTTTCTCGGCCCCCGCTCGACAAATCACCCCGAAACTTTCAGGACAGCAGCTGAAGTGAGTGGTGTACCAGTTTTGAAAATTTTGTGAAGACTCGTCAATTTGTCAAACGCCGACAAATAAATATATATATATATATATATATATATATATATATATATATATATATATATATATATATATATATATATATATATATATATTGGTTCACTCAGGGGACAGGTACTTAAACGGAAAGAACACATTAAATAATGATTTGTAATATCTCTTGGTTCATACATCCTTTTGTTCGGAAGTTTCTCTCTTTTATATAAATAAAGGTTTTTGGCACCTCAGTGGTCACAAAAAGTACTGCACCGTCATAATAATTTTATGGCTTTCTAAAACATTATATTTGTAAGACGTTTTGGCATTCTCTTTTTTCTTTCTCTTCTCTGGTGGCTTAATGATAATCTACTAAACGATGACCAAATAATACAAAACATAAAAAGCCATTAAAGACTACATACACTTTAACATTGTTGATGAAGTCTGATTAGCGATCCCATGAGATGCTCTAAAAGCTGACCTCCAAGGCCATTTTTAAAAGAAGCAGCTCGTCTGAAAAAAGAAAAGGGAAGCCTAGTTGATGACAGTAGATGACAACCAAGGATGATAGAAGTAGTCCACAAATTCAACCAAAAATCATATACAAGGGAGTCGGACTTCATAGACATCTGAAAACAAAAAGACCAACTAAGCTGCCAAAAAAACCTTTGAAAAAGGCTAAATTCTTCACTCATCAAAGAAGAAATACTTCTAGCTATAAGACCTCCTCCAAGGCACCACGCCCAGACGTGTTCACAGACAACTTTCATTAGGTTTTTTTCCACTCCTCATAAATCTGCAGGAATGATTGAATTCCTTTAAATTCACTTGCTGTGTAACAAATAGCATTGAGGAGGCCGTCATAGCCCTGATATTAAAGCTGGTAAAGGATGCCATCCTCATATACACTGTTATATCTCCTAAACATTGACTTGAAACCATTTACAGGAGTACTTGTAAGTCTGTATGTAACAGATAATGCCCTAACTTTTCTATCCAGACTAAATCATAGGATTTATAAAAAGGTAGACAAATCAGTGGTAACCCAAAAAAGACCTGCATTAGATACATATAACAGAAAACCATTACAGCTGGTGTTACTATCCCATATCGCCTGGATCTGGAAAAGGAATTTAATCTGGAACACTGGTCATTTATGAAAGCAATCTTACAACATATAGGGTTCGGAGAAGAGCTGTTGGGATGGTTATTGACAGGATATTGACCTCCCTGAGCAAGAGTGAGGGTAAAAGGCTTTCTAACAGAGACAGTTTGAGTTAAAAGAGATACAAGACAGAGATGCCCCCTGTCGACACTGTTTGACATTACACCTCAAGTCTATAGCACAAAGGATTAATGACAACAAACCTACTAAGCAAATAACAGAGGATAGACAGATTCAAAATTACACTATTTGCTGATGATCACCTTCCAACTTTAGTTGACCTGGCCACTTAAACCACATACATAATGAGGGAATTGGAAAAATACCAACGGGTGGCACGATTCAAGTTGAACATGACCAAATCAGAGGGTTGCTTGGTCACAGTGGACAAGGAGACATCCTCTGAGCTACATTTGAGTACACCCTTACACTGGCCCTCAACACATATTAGATACCTGGGTGTCAACCTTACTCCTCTTATAAATAACATGATGCACTGGAAATACCAAACTATACAAGTCAATCAATGCACACCTGCAAGGCTGAAGGGATGCTGGGTTGGACATATAAGGAATCAAAATGACCATCCTCCCATAAAATGTTATACATTTCTCAAACATTACCGTTGTCAAAATTTTTTCCTGATAAGTAATTTTGGCAGAAAAATTATTTGATGAATAAGTAATTTTAATGATGCGTATGACCGTAACCGACAAACTAATGATTTTGCACTTAAAACAATATGATTATCTTATTTAGAAGTGTGATTAATCATTTATTAGGTTTTGGCACATTTTCGTGCGAGACACCATTATTTTAAAATGGATGCAGTTTCTGGTGTTCTGCTCATCTTGCTCCTGCTCATTCCCCCTCCCAATCAATTACTAGCTGCAAATCTCCCCCACAACGTCCGCAAAACATAGTACGCAATGAAGTAAATGGACTGTAGAGTTCAAAAGCATGTACTGTGAATGAAACTTTCCATCATGTACCTCAGTGGTTCCCAAACTTTTTTGACCCACAGCTCCCTTGACCAATGGCCATGGCTTCTCATTACATTACTTTTTTGGGTGGGGGGGTTGCGATGGTAGCACGGCCTTGGTAGCACTCCCATTTTAATCCCTGAAAACAATTGGGATGAAGGTATGGAGAATAGTGAGTGCAATACAAGGCTATGCCTACTCTCTCTTTTCACATTATTTGTGCGCCCTCAGGCCGTGCATTGAGTAAATCTGTTTGCTGTTAGTGCACGCTCAGCCTGGAGCTGGACACATCCCACCAAAACCAACTGGGGGAACTGAGGTGCCATGGCGCATAGTTTGGTAACTACTGTCATAATGGACTCTGCTCAGCAAATGTGACTGTGGTGCCCCTGGCTGGCTTTGGAGGCACACCAGGCTGCCGCGGTGCACAGTCTGAGAACTACTTAAGATAAGGAATTGATATCATGGGGCAGATTTACTAAGATCCATACAGTGAAACGATGCATGAAAATCTGCAGGATTGCATTTTGCCAACAGGAATGAATAGATCAGTGTCATATTTATGATGATATTAACAGTGACACAAATAACATGGCAGTCAGATATGTACCCGTGAATATCGAACCCACATTATTGGTGGAACATAATATCAAGGACAAAATATTGGGGAAAAACATCAACATGTAAGTAAGTCTTGATTTTCTATACCTAACTCCACATATATGTATCTACTCGGTACATATATGGACACGGTGAGTAGATGTAGAGTTAGGAATTGCAAATCTATACTTCCCTATATGCTCTTAGCTTTTGATGTTTTGTCCCTCATTATTCTTTCTTTCATATTCTTGTACCACGATATTGTTGGTGTCCATATTCAGTAGTGCAGTCAGGAATCGCTAAGTGGAGTTTTGCATTATACCAGAAAGCACAAGTTATAATCAAGCACCAGCGTTTGAGATTTATGCAGTCAAAGGAAATTCTTGAGAACAATTGTCACTCATATGACTGCCCTATGATGATAAAAGCTACATTTACTATGTTTGGAAAATAACACAATGCCACCCTTCCGACTCATGGCCATGTTGGGCACCTGTTTCCATTTGGCGTTAGATTTTTATGCAGCACTAGGTTCTGCTACTTTGTGTGAATTTTGCATCTGTGGGTTACGATGAAATCCTATTGCTGTTTGCGGTGTTTCGGCATGAACATTTTCATACATAATCAGGTGTTTTGCAATAGTTGATGCAATACGGCTTTACGCTCATCATGACTTCAGACACAAATATACTTTCTGCACAAAAACTAATCAACACTGCTATTTACACCGAGTTCTGTCACGAATGCTTTTTGAGTTATGCAAATACCTGTCCTATACTAAACAATAATATATCTGGGCCCACGAGTACCAGCCGTTGGGTGCTAGAACCTCTGTTACAGAGTTTGAGAACAGGTCAGCAGAGCGCGCTATAAAAATAACGCTTTAATTATTATCATTATCACTGTGAGACAGCAGACAGGGAGGCCTTGTCCGAGGGAGCTGTGACTAACCTGGGGCAGACATTAATTGTGCTGACAGTGATACAGCACCACCTGGGAGCTCTTGGCATGAGGCACCACGAATTGAAAGAAACAACTTTTTAAACCCTAAATGTAAAAACATTTGTAGAGAAGCAAAAAATCTTTCCTGACGATTGCAGACTGTTTAATGACTATGCTCAGCAACTGCGACCACGGTGCACTTGGCTGGTTTTAGCGGCACACTGGTGTGCCATGACGCACAGTTTGGGGACTATTGGGGTACCTGATGTATCATTTTGAGGGATTTCCGCTTCTAGTTCCGAAGCAGCACATGCATAAGAACATAATTCTACGACCCATTGTTAAGAAAATATTTCATATTGTGTTGTACATCTCTGGAGTGCAGTTGCTGAGGAAGCAAGCAGACGATTTCTGTTACCTTAAGAAATGGGTTGGTTTTTAGAACCTTTCCAATTTACGAAATTGATTTTGATTTGCCACTGTGACCTAACAATGATCGTACCATGCTGAATTTGCAATTTTATTAATTAATATGCATATATTTCGTATAAAAACCCTTAGTTTTGATAGATCGGGGAGACTTTACATTTTCCTCCTGAAACGCTGTCCAAATAATTTTAGATTTACTCACTAAGGATGCTGTCCATACTCTTTAAGAGTTTGACACTTAGAGAGATTTCATTGACTAACTAGGGTTTCTGTTATCACTTGTGATGCTGTATCGGAGCCTTCATGGCAAATTATGCATTTTTCCTGTAATGCTTTATTTAATGTTCTGTATTAAACCTTTTAAACCTAATTTTGAACTAGAAGTCAGTTCTTAAATAGTTCCAGTTTCTAATTATGATTTACTCTAAGTTGTGTGATTGATGGGGAGGGTAGTCTCTTACTGCCAGATCAGTGAGAAGACTTATGGAGTTGAACTGCCTAAGGTAAAATATGGGGCTCAACAAAATTGGGGTTCAGCTCCCACAACGCTATGAGTATTAAAGGGTGAACTAGTGAAACTCCAGAGACTAACTGAAGAAAACATAAGGGCAGGTAAGTGACCAAGAATGCAGAGCACTCTAATACCAAAATAGGGTGGGCTGGGAGTCCCAAATGTACAAACATACTATCAGGCATACACTTATCAAGTAAGTGGGGTAATAGTTCTGGAGTTATGCTGACTATTATTGGCTCGTTGGCAGTATTGATTGTCTACCCTTTGAGGGCAATACATACCCCTTTGCCCACAACTATGAAATATATTTAAGTGAGGTAGAGTATTCTCAATCATAATAATAAACGTGGTTTGATATTCCTTGAGTAAAATAGTGGTCAGAGATTACTTACTAATCGTCACAAACATTTATTTTAAAGCAGCTGAAACCAAAATAAAGCCTCTAATTGCGAGGGAGCAAAGAACTCCAAAGTCCTCCTAATTACATCCCTATTCTGTACCCTTCTAAAGTACAGAGTTACATTACTCTGCATTTACAGTAGAACATCATGCTATGTGTACTCCTACGTACCTGGGCACAGTTAAGAAATGAAGCAAGATTTTTCAGTCTCAGATTAACTATGAAACTGTCTGAAAAATCTGCATTTGGCAGATGAAATTAAAGGGGGAGGAAAAAAATGTAGATTTCATTTATTATTCATGTAAATAAAGCAACTTTCTTGAACAATCGTAGTGAAAGAGGAAAAATTGTGTTAGGGACAGTTAGGGATCGGAATCGGTCTAGTATACAGAAAACACCCTTCTGGGAATGTGATTCCAATAGCATACGTCCAGTTTACTAGTGATGATTGGCCAGCATGTCAGTATAGAGATGAACCAACAAACTTCTTTCTGCTGACAATGTTATAGAGTTCTACATAGCCTCTAACTTAGAATTATGGTTAACATAACATGTGAGGTACATTTTCTACACTGCAGGTTTGGAACATTCCTGTAGGATCAAAGAAAAATGCTTCAATCAACTCAGACTTGATTTTCTTCCATGAATGAACTTTAATTTTGTCTGGAGCAAGGGTTTTTACATCTGATCACAGAATATGAAATTTCCAATAGTATAATGATGTGTTTGCATCAAGATTAATTCTAAAGTGGCTATACTCACCACTTTCACTCGAGCACACCCTAAATTTATGGCTATTTTTATTAATTAAGGCCATGGGCGCAGTAGGACGGATAAGCATAAAAGCCCATCTTTGTAGATTTCTCAGTTTTTACCATCCATAAAGTCCATCAACATAAGTTTTACAATGATTTTTTTTTCCATTTGTTAAGTCTGTGGTTTATCTGTGAACTTATAGTGAAACAGATCACTAGTTTAATGTTAATGGACCAAGAGCCATTTGTAGTAGTTTGCAGATATATTGTGCTCGCACACCAGAATGGTTTCAAAGGTGTGCAAGCCACAGAAAGAGATTTACAGATTTTATGAGAGGATTCTGTGATTATGGTCACCATGTGACCTTTAGGGGTCTGCAGTTGTAGGGATAGACTGCAGCCAAACAACCATTTTGAGGAGTTCTTTTAGGGGACCAAGGGAATTCTGGACCCTTCTGGAGTGCCTTATGCCCCCCCCTCAAATATCGTTTTGTTGTAGACTTGCCCTCTAATAACCCTGAGGAAAAAAAATAACAGCACTTCCCCCCCCATGCTGGGTGTAGTATTCAAATAGCAATTTAGTCAGAGAAATGAAAAGAATGAAAGCCAATGTGTCATACAATCAGAATCATGTATGTTCACAGAACGCTCACCTGACATGGTGCCAAGCGATTGGGTTTCTCATAAATATGAAATTCCATTCTTCAGTACAGTATTCACATCTTAGCACCACAAATTTACCAAGCCTGTGTTGTCAATATTTTATTTGTACATTTTATTTGCATACAATTGGTAACAAAACAACACTTACAAAAGATGTAATAGGATAGTTTAATTGCAGATATCCTAAAAGATGAATTAACATATTTAGACTAAATAACATATAGAGTTTAAGCTGCATGAGCTCTGGCTTCGTGCTAAATGTTCTGTAAATCTGTCCATAACTTTTTGATGAAGTGGAGAATAAAAATGAACACAAGTGATTCTGTGTTGACTACCCTAAACCAGTCCTTCAGAGCCTTTGTGCCCAATTCACCAAAGAATACCAACTCTAGAACAATGAACCAATGAAATACAAATATATAGAAAGTAGAGACCATATAGACTGAAAAGCAAACAAAATAATACAACCAAAAATGTAATTAGCAGAACAACAGAATCAACAAATGTTTGCAATCCTCAACAGACTATTTCAGTTATTTATTCATACAGAGCAAATGTCGCTGGACTGCATCCTGGTACTATGACCTACATGGAGAAGGGTAGACTATAAACACAAGAAACAGGAGACTCACATAAGAAATATGGCTTCAGAGCCATCTACAACAGAGACTAGACAAACATCTGTCAGGGCTGGATCGGAAGAGCATTCCAAAGCTGCAGGACCAGAGCCTGGACGTTTTATCCTTACAGACAGCCATTTTGAAGCATAGTTGTTTCAGCACACAAAGGTGTTGAATGAACCTAAAGGCCAAATCGGCGTCAGAAAGAAAACCACGCCCACTGTTCAAAACCCAGCACAATGAATGAATGTGCTGCATAATCAGCAGCCAGAATATTCTTGTGGTCATATTTGCACAGTACACGTGCAAGACAGACCTCTATGTTCTGCAACTTCCTCAGCAAGGCTCCAGGAAGCACAATGCACACAGGGGTGAGTGTTTGACATTGTTCAGCATTCCACCCAACAATTGTTCTTTTTGCATTTGTCACTCTAAGTGGGACGGGGATGTTCAGACGTGGGCCCCGTGCTTGCCATGCCACTGGATTCAGGCTATCCTGACTGATGAGAGGTGATACCCCAAAACCGTTCCTAGGATGCTTGTTTCCAGTTCAGGGAGGACCTGGCCTGGCAGTTCGGGCTGGACTGTTCCTATGGGAAGCAGGGTCATGACTGATTTACATATGGCTGGGGTGGCGTGGTGAGCAAAAAAACGATGGACTTGGGCCCAGATCTCTGAACTGGGGGTGAGTGTTTAACATTATTCAGCATTCCGTCCATCTGTTGTTCTTTTTGCAGCTGCCTAGTTTTTAGCAGCTTCTAGACCTTTTTCAAGCCCACAAGAAATAAAGCATTACGTTAAAACCCTTCTTTCCCCGTAGTTACTTTAATAGTCTGTTTACTGCAACTAATGCAATGTCCTGTACAGTGTTTTTTTTTTGTTGTATTTCTTTTAAGATAAACTTGTGGGCGTAACGTCCTCCTTTACTGAAACACAGAGCAAGGGGACTTTGTGACATGCTCGGAGTGTTTATGCATTTGTTCCAACACTGCTATCATGACGTCGCTTTTGTCTCTCTGGCTGCCATGTATCCTGGGGCTCGTTGCCATTGCTATTTACCTCTTGTGGAGTTTTTAGCCCTTCATTCAGTACTACTGGTGTCTCACTTTCCCATGGCTGCCAAAACTTTCAGAATGAAATTCAATCTTTAGGATAGCTAAAAGGCATCATATCTCTGCATAATGCTTTCAAATTGAAAGTAAAATTTCTGCTGCATTCACTGATAAAAGTAACCCAAACAATATCGGTTAGACTGTTTATATACAGAGAATGGAAATAGGCAGCCTGCGAGAACTAGCTCATGAAATGTGTCTTTTTTTTATATTAATACACGTATTTTCTGTAAGAAAAAACTCCTTTCAGTCGTACTACTTCTAATGGCATAAAAAAATGTTTCTGCATAAATTTAAATAGATTGTTGCTTATGAATTTTATAAAAGAACTGTTTGTTTTAATATTTGCGCAGCCACGATTCGAGTCCCCTATATTAGGCCACGCCCTTTGTTGCAGAAGTCACGCCCCTTTAAATGAGTCCTAGTTATGTTTCATGGCCATGCCCCTTTCGAGACCCCACACCACCGCCTTTTCAATCCTTCTTAAAGCACTATTTGTAAATATTGAGGAAGTAACACATGAAGGATGAAGGAAGAAAGATCAGATAAGGAAGGAACCAAACAGTAAAGGGCAAGCCAACCATCAACAAACCCAGGAACTCTAGAAGGTCGTGGCGTCAGGTTTCATCAATTTCTATTCCTTAAAGTTTAAAAAAAGTTGGTTTAACTTCCTCTTGTTCAATCACCTGGAAGCCGACAGAATTCTTCTGTTATTTACGTTATTGGTACATTGCTAATGAATCCTATCTTAAACGACCATTGGTTTTCCTGACTGGCGCGTTGGCAGCTTGAAAATAAATTCACACATTCCAGAAACAATACATTTAACATGTAAATCCAGGCGCGAACAGTACACAATGGTTAAAGACGACTGTTTAGGTCATATGATAGTTTCCCTGCACAGCAACCTAACTAACAGGCAACAGCTTTGGTATCCTAGAGTTAATAATTAATACCCTGCTGGTACACCTGCAGCATACCTGCAGAGTAAAGTCAAACACTCGCAGGCACCAATTGTTTACTTAAACGCATCATTCAAGTGTTGCCGTCTCAAAGAGAGTATGGTATCAAGATATAAGCTGCCACCTCACAAAGAGCACTATCGGACTACGCTTTGGACGAGCAGCATTAGTCCTAAATATGAAATGCACAAAGATGTTCAATGAAAATGCCAGACAGTGCACTCCCCGCCCCCAACCCCGAAATAAATTCAAAATGGTGAATAGTATATAAACTTCTAGATGAAATTGGAACTGGTTGAAAAATACAACAGAAATTAAGATTTATTCACGCGGTCTGAGAAGCGCTGCCTGATGTAGTAACCTTCGCTGGAGCCATGTTTTATCTAGGAGCATGTTGGATCAATTCAGTGTACAACAACATAACTAGCCATCTCCCGAATCTCCGTGAGCAGAAGCTTACATTAAGTACTGTATGATCTCCAGTTCCGATTACCTATCGTGTCCTGCTCCATCCCAGTTTTCAAAAAGAACACTAAGGCGAGGAGTTCGAGTTGAACTGTATTATTTCATTAGAGTGAACGAAGTGTAATGATGTACTATCAAAGGCTACTAAACCAGTCAACCCGTGCTATTAAAGTGCCTTACAAACTGCATATGCCACGAGATACCCTTCGTCCCACCCTTCCAATTACGATCTCCCTTGATTCTTCTTCTGCTAGCTCCTCTCCTTTCTCCCTTTCTCCCCTCATGACCCCCCTATCGTCCTTCAGGCCGCTCTCCCGGGAGACACAGGGCTATCCCTTGTCCCCCCCTTCCCTTGCTCCCTCCTCTTCCCCCTTCCCAATCTGATCTTCCCCCTATCATCTGCTTTACCTCCGGCTTCCCCTCCCCACCCTGCATCTTGCCAATATTCCAATGCCATCTCCTGCCCCCTAATCCCCCTATTCCTACCCATCTCCCCCTACTTAATCCACCTATCTTACAACCTGGTCCACCGGTCAACTTTCCCTACCCTCCCCTTTCCTCCTCCCTTCTCCTTCTCCTCATCCCTTTCCGCTCCCCCTTCCCACGTATCTTTAATTCTTCTCCTTCACCTTCCATCTCTCTTCTACCTCCCCTTAGTCCTCCTATGCTTTGCAACCCTGTCTCCCCTATCGGTAATTCCACCCTCTTCCCTCCCTCTGACCCTACAGTCCCATACTCCCCCCCCCAACTTCCACTTATCCCAATGCCCCCATCTCTGCCTGGTGCCTCTTCCCCTACATACACCTTTCCTAGCATACGGTACCTATCCAGCACCTTCTCCTCTCCTCTCCCTCTGGCCTTCCTTTGACCCTCCTCCCTCCCCTCCCTGTACAGCCCAGTCTCCTCTCTTCTCCTCTTACCCCTGGCCTTCCTTTGCCCCCCCTCCTTCCCCTACTTGTACAGCCCCCTCTCCTCTCTTCCTCCCATATCTCCGGCCTTCTTTTGAACCCCCGCCCTCCCCACTCCACCCCCGCCTCCCCTCTCTACTCCTCAACTGCCTCCTCCCACTTTTGATCTCTACTCTACCCCTATGCTCAACACCAGTAAAAATATCACTAACACCATCCACTCCTCTCTACCACCATTGTCCCTTACCTTCGACCCCTGCACCCCAATACCCCCCCATTCCCCCACCTCTCCCTGTCCTCCCTCGCCTACTGCACTCCCTCCCTTAACCACCTCTCCCTGTCCTCCCTCGCCTACTGCACTCCCTCCCTTAACCAACGAGCCTCCCAACACTGCGTGCTCAGCCCTCCTCTCCCTGGAAAATAAACTCGATTCTCTCATCTCTTCCATTTCCCAGCTTGTCTCGTCCATCGCACTTCTAAGTGCCAAGTTATCCCCCTTCCCTAACAACCTCCCTAGGAGTTCCCTGCTCCCGCGCCCCAATAAAGCCAACCACAGTCTGTCCTCCGCAGACATCGCCAACTTACTGGCTAGCTACAAGACCACCAACATCAATCCCTCTCCACTTTCCCCTCCCAAGAATCCCACACAATTCTCTATTCAGACCATCTCCTCTGTCAGATCCTTCCAGCCCCCTCGTCTTCCCTGGCACCCTCATACAAGAATCTTATCCCCATCTCCCTTAATAGCCCAACCCCCCATCTCTAAAACAGTTGCGTCAGAGCTGCATTGTTTGCTCCACAACTGCAGATCTGCAATCAAGCACAAACTGGAAATTTCCGACACTATCACCCATCACAATCTTGACTTGCTCTTCCTCAATGAGACCTGGTTCAATGACTCCTCTCATACTTTGTTTGATCTTCTGATACCTACCGACTACTCCATCCTCAGAAACGACAGAACTGACAAAATTGGTGGAGGTGTCGCTATCATTTTCAGAAACTCCCTTCAAATTAAAGTCCTTCCTTCCATCCCCTTCCGTACACTCGAAAGCCTATCCCTAGAACTTCAAGTGTATCAGGGTTCACCCTTCAGGTTCCATGTCATCTACCATTCACCCGGAAACTGCTCTCCCTTCTTGGAGGAACTCACCGACTTCATCAGTGACCAATTGTCTCAAAGTGACAGACAGATCTTCCTGGGTGACTTCAATCTACACTGGGGCTCTTTGGAAGACTCGGCTGCCAACAAGCTTGCCACATTTCTCTCAGCCAATGATCTTTTCCAACACTGTTCGGAAACTACACACTCTAAGGGCTCAATTCTGGACCTGGTCATATCCAAAGCAGACCTGCTCACTATTGCTCCCCCTGTCCATGTAGACTGGTCAGACCACTTCCTCATTCCCTTCCGTTTTCACTTATCGCACGTTATTACACTCGGCCAACCCAAAAGGGCAACTACCTGGTTCCGCAACACCAAAAACATTGATCTTGACACTCTGTGTGACTCTGCGTTGCAATCACTTCCTAGACTAGACCCCAACGTGGATGTCAATGATCTCACCTCCCATTGCCTCTCAGTCCTAGCAGTCGAAATCGATATAGTCGCTCCACTCCAAAGCAAAAAGAAAAGACCCACCCCTCTGCACCTTGGTTCAATAAAGCTCTCTATGATGAAAGGAAAAACCTTAGAATCTTGGAGAAACAGTGGAGACAATCTTCGTCCACCACCAATCTCTCTCATTTACGTTCGGCAAGATCCAAATACCACAAGCACATATTCCATGAAAAAGCATCACATTTCAGATCCCTCCTCGACTCAGCCAAGAACAGACCCAAAAACTTTTTGACCTCATCAAAAACCCAAACTGCTCTCCCTAAACCATCAAGCCTGAGGATTCTTCAAAGAAAAGCAGCAGAATTCGCTTTATTCTTTGATGAAAAGGTAAAATCACTAGTGGATCAGGTCACCCAGCCCCATTGAGGAACAAAAATCCTTAGTCACTTGGCAGAACTTTGCAGCCATCTCGGAAGATGACCTCCTCAAATGCATCCTTGAAACCAAACCCTCCAACCATTCCTCTGACCCCATCCCCAGTGGCATCGCCATTGATTTCTACACCAATACTCTCTCTTACTGGACCAGACTAGTTAACCTCTTCCTTAGTCAAGGCTCCCTCCCTGCTGCCCTCAAAACAGGACAGGTTACCCCTCTTCTAAAAAAACCTTCCGCAGATGCGAATGACCTCAACAACTTCCGCCCCATCACCAACCTCCCTTTTCTTTCTAAAATCACAGAAAAATGTGTTGCGAAACAACTTTCCCTACACATTATGGACAATAATCTCCTTGACGTGTTCCAGTCGGGTTTCATCCAAAATTGCAGCACTGAAACAGCCCTGCTGCAAGTGATTGATGATGCGCTGCATATACTCGATTCTGGGGAATCGTGCCTTCTGATTCTTCTTGACCTCTCTGCAGCATTTGACACTGTTAATCACAACACCCTCCTCAACATTCTTCAACAGAGAATGGGCGTGGAAGGCACAGTGCTTAAATGGTTTGCCTCATTCCTCTCGGACAGATCACAAATGATCAAGATAGCGAACAGTCTTTCGTCTCCATTGGCGGTAGGTCAAGGCGTCCCTCAAGGTTCTATCCTTGCACCCACTCTGTTTAATCTCTATCTGGAACCCTTGGGGAACCTCCTTAGTAAATCTGGGATCCACTACCATCTCTATGCGGATGACACCCAAATATACCTCAAGGTGTCTTCCGCACACGATCTTTCACTACTCAACTCTACTCTCAACTCTATTCACAACTGGATGTTAGTTCACCAACTCATTCTCAATCCCACCAAAACTGAATTCCTCCTCCTATCTACCTCTCTCTCCCCTCCTCCGGTTCAATCCTGGATGGATCAGCTGAATTTACTCAACAATAAACCCGTCATTGTCGACAGCGCTAAATCCCTAGGTGTCATACTTGACAAAAGACTCAACCTAATCTCCCACATCAATTCCATTGCTAAGAACGCACGTTACCAGCTGCGACTTCTGTGGGGGATCCGTCGGTTCTTCCCGGAGAAGACCTAAAAACATTGGTCCAATCGCTAGTTCTCTCTAGACTGGATTACTGCAATTCTCTCCTGACTGGCATACCCAAATATCACCTCTCCCCCCTCAAATCCGTCCTCCATTCAGCAGCTCGCTTTATTTCAGGATCCAAACATAGTGACCACATTACTCCTATCCTGTCTTCTCTTCGATGGCTTCCCATCGAGGCAAGATCCATTTATAAAACTGCCTGCATCACCCATAAAGCCTTGCACACTTCTTCCCCTCGTTACCTGGCGAATAAACTGAAAATGTCAGGAGGCTCGAGACCTTCTCGGAATGCAGCAAAGTTTCTGCTTGAGCCCCCTCCTTCAAAAAGGAAAGATCGATGGCTCAATCGTTCTCAGGTAATGCGGTGAGAATCTGGAACTCGCTTCCGCCATTGCTCCGTGCCACTACCTCCATCCAGATTTTCAAAGCGGACCTCAAATCTCTTCTCCTTCAAAGACACTTCCAGAACTAATACCCTCATTCTCAGACCCCTCCAGGAAGCTAGTTTATCACTGTAAATTTGTAACATCTTTTTGTTCATTCCCCACCCTTGATTGCTGTGTCTGATATTGTGTTATTGCCTATATGGTTTTACTCTACCTCTCCTGTTTATTTTTGTAACGTTCTATTTTATACCATTTTTCTCATGTAACGTAACTGGTTCTATTGTACAGCGCTCTGACACCTTCGGGTAAAGTCCGCGCTATATAAAAATGCTAAATAAATAAATAAATACTTCTCAGCATGTCTTAAGTAGAGTAGGTCACATAAAGTAATGGACAGAAGTAGAACTATGGTTTGGAAGTAAAACTATGGTTTGGATAGGGACAGTAGATAGTGCGACGGTTTGAAGCGGACAGTAACTGTGGAACAGGATTGGTAGGAGTGACGTGTGGCTGGAGACAGAAGCTGCGCCGGGCTCTCTCACCCCCCTAAGACACGTAAACGGCAGTGATGGTGATTAGGCAGCAGCAGAAACTCCTCCCACCAACCCACCCCTCCATGACAGTTCCTCCTCCCTTCCTCAACTGTCCGAGTAGGTGTCCCTTTAAAGTCCTGCAGTGTCATGCTCTCCCCTTACAACTGGTCCCCAATGTCCCACCTGCTGAAGCCTTCAGCTGCCGCTCCAGTATGTGCTCCGTGGCGCCGTAAGCGGGGTAGCGCAGCTTCAGCAGTGCTCCGGCTCGGCTTACGCTGTTCCCAGTTGTGCCACGCGACCCGGAAGCGCATACGCTACAAACCGGAAAACCAGAGTGACAGCCGCTGGAGAGTAGACAGAGAAGAGGGAACAACAACAAAGTGACAGGGGCATAGACATAAAAGAAGGAAACTCCTTCGAGGCGTTGAAGTACTTTTCACCAGGCAGCACGCTGCTCCGGTACTCGATGTAAGTGGTTAGTCCAGTGGTGCAGCGCAAAGGTTGCTTATGATATGTATGTTGTTTGTTACGATTCTATTCCTTGAGCGTTCTGTGGAGCGACAGTTGTTGCGGGCAGTGGAACTGTAGAGACTTGTTTCCTATGTACAGTGCATCTACATTAAAGAAACGTATACAGACCTGCCAACCTTGGAAAATTTTCCACAGTGTGATCCTTTAGCTGATTCACGGGATTTGGGTATAGCAGCATATTCGGAGGATTACCTGGTAGTTTATTCATTGCTGCATGTGCATTAACTGTGCTTTAAATCCTAACCTTATTGTAAACATTTAAGTACTCTATTTATTTATTTATGCGTTTTTATATAGCGCGGACTTTACCCGAGGGTGTCGGAGCGCTTCACAACAGGATCAGCAACATTACATAAGGAGGAGGATACAAATGAGCATAATACAAAGGCAAGCGTTACAATGCATGAAGAAAACGTGATAATTGTCCAAAAACAAACAAACCAAATACAAAAAGAGGAATAAGTTCCAATAGGAAAAAGTGACAGATGTGCATGAAACATGGGATACCAAATACAAATGGAGGTATAATGCTGCAATAAGTGGCATTCACACTTGACACACTGGGAAGGCACTTCTATAGGCTTGGAGTACAGAATTTCCTATAGTGGAAGAACTTCCTTGAGGTAGTAGAGAGGGCGTGAATTCAGCAGGGGGTACATGGGGTACAAAATATATGATACAAGGGGTACAAAATACCACTAAAGGCATAATACTGTAATAAGTGGCAGTAACTCAAAGCACACTGAGAAGGCCCTTCTATAGGCTTGGAATACAGAATTCCTATCATGGAAGAGCTTCCTTGAGGTAGTAGAGAGGGCGTGACTTCACAGGGGATTTAAAATGGGGGAACACGCACATAAAAACCAACACAACACATAGAATAAGGGATGAACAGACAAAAGTACAACTTTATACTGACGAGCGAGCTTCCTAGAGGGGCCTGAGACCGAACGTATTAGTTCTGGAAGTGTCTTTGGAATAGAAGAGACTTGAGGTCAGCTTTGAAGATCCGGGTAGAGGAGGTGGCACGGAGCAGTGGGGAAGCGAGTTCCAGATTCTCACCGCATTGCCCGAGAAGGATTGAGCCATCGATCTTTCCCTTTTGAAGATGGGGGCTCAAGCAGAAGCTTTTCCGCATTGCGAGAAGGGCGAGAGCCACCGGACAATTTCAATTTATTCGCCAGGTAACAAGGGGAGGACGTGTGTAAGGCTTTGTGTGTGATGCAGGCAGTTTTGTAAATAGATCTTGCCTCGATCGGAAGCCATCGCAGAGAGGACAGGATAGGAGTGATGTGGTCGCTTCGTTTAGACCCTGAAATGAAGCGAGCTGCTGAATGGAGGATGGATTTGAGAGGGGAGAGGTGGGATTTGGGTAGGCCAGTCAGAAGAGAATTGCAGTAATCCAGTCTTGAGAGAACCAGAGATTGTACCAAGGTTTTTAAGTCTTTCTCCGGGAAGAACCGACGGATCCCCCACAGAAGGCGCAGCTGGTACCGTGCATTCTTAGCAATAGAGTTGATGTGGGCGATTAGTTTATATAAGTTTATATACATTAGCTGCTTTGCAGTGTTTCCTTTGCTAGCCAGTACTGCTCTGGTAAATAAACTGACAGTTCTGTTTTCTCCCCAGCCCCAGTCTAGGCTTTCAGAACCGAGTTGCTGCTTTTTTAAAATATTGGGAATGAATAATGCAAGACATTAAGTTTTAAGGCAGTGATACTCAAAGTACAGCCCGGGGGCCCCATGTGTCCCTCCTGATCTTCACATGCGGCCCCCTGCTGACTGACCGCTCTGGGCTGCATTTTACTTGAGAGAGAACTAACATTCAGCAATATATTAAATAAACGGGGAAGGGTTTATTTACAAGCTAACTGAAGTAAAAGTAAAGAGGCAAATAAGGCATGCTGCAGCGCATAACTTTAGAAACCTATTCATTTTTAAGACATCTTGCAACAAACGTTTAAAAATATGACAAATTCTCTTCATAATGCAAAAAAGTGTATTTCGTTAACATGCAGAAGTGTTTCACCTTTGTACAACAGATTATATCAATGCATTGAGAAGTATTTTTTTAAGTGATAGTTTAAAAAAATTAACAAAGTAACATTCATTCATCATTCCTACCCTACAACAATGCCAATATTGAACTAAGAGGCAAGTCATTTGGTACTTTAACCCATATAATACATAGTCACACCATCACCTTTCCCACAAATCACTTAAAACTTTGCTCTTTCATATGAAAGAGTGAGCATGTTTAAACATGAAGAATACAAATAAAACCTCTAGTGCAAAATTAAACACACCATAAATCTGCTGGATATCGTTGCAAACAGCTATTAGAAACACTTCAATGCAAGTCAGTTAAAAAAAAAAAAAAAAACATCAGCTCACACTCCTCCCCATCTTCCACACTCCACAGCTGCTGATGGAGGGTCTTTTGGGGATGCCTGATCTCTTATTGCCTTGGCAGGACCAGATGCGCTTAATTGATTCTGGTTAGATAGGGACCTACACACTACCCTGTGCCTGGTAAGACAGAGTCCCAAGGAGTACAGAAGGGTGTACCTGCACAGCAAAGTCAACCTCAGAAAGATTGCATGACAACAGGAACTCTAAAAATAATAGAAACAAGCAATAGGCAGTTGGGACCAAAGAGTACAACTGACAATTTTTGTTTACTTTATCTACCTGACACCAACTCAAGAGGACACAAAGGGGGGCATTAGCACTGGGAAACAACCTCAACACCATCATTTCTCTTTAGTAAATCATCTATGGACGAGATGCCACTCTGGACATCTCTGCCAAATGCACCGTATTTTCTCAGTCAATCAAAAAAGCTTTGTAGTGTTCCCTAGCAATTAAATCACATAGAGGATATAAAACCAGTACCCCAGTAACAAATTCAAATGTGGAAATAAAACATTACTGTGCACGGAATGCCACTGGGGATGAAAATAAATGTCACTGGGCTGGTAATAAACATTACTGAACTGTGAAATAACGTCAAACGACCAGTAATTAGCGTCACTTGGCTAGGAATATTAGCAATGGGGGTGGACCTAATTGGGTTGATAAACTCACTGAGCTAGTAATAAATGTCACTGGTCTGTAATAAACAGCTCTGGAACAGAATAAATGCGCTAGCATATGACAAATTCTCTAAGCCAGTAGAAAGTTAACAAGGTCCGAAATAAATAATAAACGTCACTGAGCCAAGGATAAATTAAATGGAATGGGAACAATCTTGGTGCGTTGTCACAGAGGAACTAGATGTCGCCAAGGGACCCACATCAGTGGACCAAGAATAAAACCATAGACAGATTCACTGGGCCAAGCATAAGCATCATTGGGCCAGGAATAGATGAGCTGGGGAGACAAGTTGTTGAACCTGAATTGCAGGTTAATCAGCTGTTGCACCTTGAGGGAGGTGCATGATGGAACGCATCTGTTTGGAACACTTTAGCACGTTGAGTGTGCAGAATGAGTAGATTGGAAACAGGTGAGGAAGGTACATTGTAATTCCACCTTGAGAAGTTTTGTTTTTTGGACGTAAGACTGTTTATGTGCAAGTGGTTTTCAAAGAAGACTATAGTTCTTATTGCGTGTACTGACTACACCATGGCTCAACAACATTTTTCATTAAGCTCCCCACATGCATTTTGGGTATCAGGTAGTGAACCATCTTTAAAGTGGGTTGAGTGGAAAGACTATTTCGTCAATTACATCAAGGCTGTGGATGAGTCCAAAAAGATGCCTGTGATCCAGACAAAAAAGGATACTCACCAATCTTTGGGTCCCGTGGGTTAAAAACGTATAGTCGCATGCCAAAAACAATGATTACAGGTAATATAAATGTTTTTGAGGTTGCCCTATGTGATTTAGAGAAGTACTTCACGCCTAAAGTTTGCATTGGCATTACAAGATATGTATTCTTCCAGTGCAAGCAATCTAAGGGTGGGTCTGTGGATGATGATGTTGCAGAGTTAAAGTTAGCCATTGACTTTAAATTTGAGACTTTGCATGATGACTTAATAAGGGGCCAACTGGTCATGCATGCAAATAACCCCACCATTCAGGAACGGTTGTGGGTTAATGAGGACTCACCATTGGAGGAGGTTTTGGCCATTGTGCGCAAGGCAGAGATCTCAGGGAGATGTGCCACTATTTTAAAGCAGGCAGACAAGGAATTGGACTGTGTGTGTATAAGGTGAGAACTCACACAGCACAAAAGGAGAAAAAGAGTAATTCCAAAGAAAAATATGTGAGGAAGGAAAGGAGATGTTACCGTTGTGATAGTAGGGATCACCTTGCTTATAGTACATCGTGTCCTGCTCTGAAGCAGAAATGTAGTCATTGCTGCATTGTGGGACATTTTACAAGGTTTGCAAAAAGAAGAAAAGTCTTATCAAGTGCATTTATGAGGACAGCAAAGGGGCGTGGCCAAGATGGGGGCGAGTGCGGACGCACAGTGATTAGCTCCGCATCAGGCCCTCCAAATGATCTTGAATATGATATGCACTAACCTGCTACTTGCAGCGATGAACACCGCATGATAACCCCAGCCATCGCACTGACCCTCGACAGTAAAGACTGGCTGCATCAGAGGCTGCTGGGCTCGGCTGGCAGTGCGCCGACTCGGAGCCGCTGAGCTCGGTTGGGGGGCGCCTGGCCGTTCGCGCTCGGTGATAGCAGCAGAAGACCACGCTTGCTCCTGCTGGTGAGTGATCGGCGGGACGGGGGCTCTACACCGGCCGCATTGTGCTTTCCGCGGATGGGTTGCGTGGCCCACTCGACCCCGACCAGACCGTTACGCGTAGGACCTGCAGACACTTTTGCCCACGAGGCGCCGGATGCTGGCGGCTTGGCAGCCTCGCGGTGCTCCATCCCCCAGCCGACTGCGGTGATTGTCGAAATCCTCGCCCGCTGCTGTTGTGCCCTCCTGTAAGCCTGTTGAAGCTGGCGGGATGAAGGCGGATGACTCCCCCGACCCTCTCGAAGAAGCGGTAAGCACAGGGGGTGGGCCGTAGTGCCGTGACCACATGGTGACGAGGGACTGAGAACAACATGGCCCACGAGCGTGATACTTGCATGCTGGTGCCCCCCTACTGCTCTTCCTCTCACGACGGGCAACCTCGGAGTTGACACACTGGGGCCCCCATATGGAGAATGCCCAGTAACCCGGTTCCAGTGTTACCAGAATTGATGCACTACATGATCGCTGCCTGCCGCCCGCCTGGTGTAACGTGGTGGAGGTTGAATCCTGGGGCCAGACCTCAGCACTAGGCTCTGAGTGCGGGCGCTGGGGAAGACGAGCACTGTATCTCGGTAAGCAGGCTTCTGGTCTGATGATTGACTGCTTCCACCGACCCCATAATCATTGCACGTGCCTTTCCCACCCCCCTCTTTTTCTTTCATCTCACTCGCTACACTAAAAGAAGTAGTGGGCCCATCACCGTCACCACACGACCTGTCCCGTTGAGTGCATGTGTTAGGACGATACTACCCGATACCGGAGCGGCTGATTGCGACCAATACCTCAGTTCCACTCACCTCCGGACAAACTGCCACCTCGGATTGCGCCCTATGGGAATTAATGTGCAACCCTGTCCCTCCGCGCCTCTGTTAAAAGGAGCACACGTGATACTCTAAGGCCAACACCCTCATAAAGAGTCATATTTGTGCTACTAGCGGCAGACTATCGAACAAGAACGCCCTGTGATCCACTTGACCGCATACATCTGAACTCTTAAGTCGTGCCCTGTTGCATCAAAGAAATCATATCCTTTTTAAATAAGAGCTGGATGACCGGGACCTTCCTGCACGCACTCCAACGAATTGAGCGATAGTTCTGTTTCTTTCAAGTGAGCCATCATCGCCAACACCATTAATCGCCCACATAACGTCCCACAATAAGGCCACGCAATGGGTAAACCCAGAACAGACAAGGCTCAATCTCAGCCGACCGATGCAATCTCTCAGGCAACTGGCGCAGAAAGTACCACGCAGTCAGCGGTCCTGAACCCTACAGGACACACAGATCACTCACATTGGTTCGACGAACTGATGGCAGTAGTATAGGACATCAAATCCACATTAGGCCCCAAAATAGACTTGCGTTGTGTAGAAATGGGGTTCTTGAGAGAAGATCACAAAAAGTTAAAGGACAGAGTGGAAGAATCCGAATTGGCGCTAGCATCCTTGCAACCCACTGTGTCCACTGCAACGGATCAGATCAAATCTCTCCAGAAAGAGGTGGAATATCTGAAGAGCCGGGTGGAGGTCAGGAGGGCAGGTCACGTAGGAACAATGTACGTATAGTGGGCCTACTGGAACAAATAGAAGGCCTAAGCATGGAGCTCTATCTTGAGACCTGGTTCTCCACGGATATCCTAAAGGGCACGTTTTCAGAATTTTTCTCAGTTGAGAGGGCACACAGAGTGCCGGGAGGCCCCCTTCGCCCGGGCAATCCCCCATGCCTGTAGTCCCGAGGCTGTTTAATTACCGCAATAGGGATTACATCCTTCAGGTAACCAGCGCTCGCGGCCCATGGCAAATTGAAAACGCTGCAATATACATTTATCCGGACTATACGCTGTCAGTGCAACGTTGTAGATCCTCCTACTTGGATGTCAAAAAATGCCTCCGGGACCGTGAAATACAATACTCGTTCCAATATCCTGCCAAGTTGCGCATCCGATACAAAGACAGCAACATCATTTGCTCCACCCCTGGCGAGGCTTGGTCCTGGATAGACCAGAACGTATTCGCACATGCCCCACCCACAACCTCGGCGGATCCCCGACAGACATTGAAATTGGCAGGCACACGTAGAAATCGAGGTAAAGGGAGAGTACAACGACCAACGAAAGCTCAGGCGGCAAGAGAACGTGAGAAAGCCATTAAGCAGGCGGAACACCTTGGTAACCCCACGTCCCCTCCAATATCTGAATCTGACACGGACATGGCCCTGGATCAAACACTGCAACTAACAGTCTCACAACGCACATCATTGATGGAAGGAGGCCCGATAGTCACCCCACAAACTGCAGAGGAGCTTGGGTGACGGGTCATGCAACCACTAAAGGGCCCCAGCAGTGCACTATATGTACATCACTAATACAAGGCCTGGCGCATTTTACTCTGGGTGTCAATCACAAGAATGAAGCATGGTTAAAGCAGGCATGAACTGTTATGGCTGCCAACATGCAGACGATGCGCAGAACTGCTACGCCCCCTCGCATGATAAGTGGCTGATATAGCATCCTTATGCTTTCCCCTTTCTTTTCTCTCTCTGCTCATTTATAACTTATCCTTTACAAAACATAATGTCGAGCATATAATTTTTCCTTCCCTTTATTGTTATTTCAGTGCAGATGGCCAATTGCCCGTTGGCAAGCCGGCCTGGGTTGGGGAGTTGGGTATTTCAAATGTTTATTGAGGTCTGTCTATCTCGCTATGCCGTACATAATGTGCAGTACGTGTGTTATTACTGCAACAACAATCGGGGGTGGGTGCCGGGGGGGGGGGGATCTGGCTGACATGGGTAGCAGTCTGGATGCAGACATATTTTCCCTCTTCTAATTGCTAGCAAATAGATGGCAAGCAATAACTATCTCCTATTAACCTGGAATGTTAGGGGATTAGCCGGATGTTTTAAACGTCATAAGGTCTACCAACATTTACGCAGTCATAGGATCTTGTTTGCATTGATAGAGGAAACACATCTCACCCCACAAACCCTCACATCACTCCACAAGCGTTGGAGGGGCACAGTGGTAGGAACTACATATTCGGGGTATGCGAGGGGCACCATGATATGGGTAGCGCCAGGAGCCCTCCTGCAGATACTACATACCCGGGTGGATCCTCCGGGCCGCTACGCAATCCTAGAGGGACTTCTGGACGGCTCCACACTGTCGTTGGTCTCCTTGTACACTCCAAACTCAAGGCAATCTTCGTTCTTACAAACAATTACACCGTCATTACTTAACGACCCAACGGCGCCAACATACTGGGGTGGGGATTACAACTGCGTTCACAACCTTGTTTTAGATCGCTCCCGCCTGCCGCTCCCGGGGGTGCAATCCATTAGTCTAGCACAACACATGAAAGACTGGGCTGATAACATGCAATTAAATGAAGCCTGGCTTTGTAAACATCCCACAACGCGTATTTATTCACACTACTCTACGATTCATGACCTTCACACGAGGATAGATGCGATGTACTGTTCTGAAAATGCCATGCCTAGGGTGTCGCATGCGGAATACTTGGCCCGCACGATATCGGACCACAGCCTGCTGCAACTGCGGCTCTCGTGGGGAGCACTAAGAGCCAGGATTCTGACCTGGTGCCTCCCCCTTGCGGCACTTAAAGATGTAGCACTTCGCACCTCCTTAACACAATCCATCAACTCATACTTTCAGACGAATGCTGGCTCTGCCACGAGTGCAGGAATAGAGTGGGATGCATTTAAATCTGTTCTCCGTGGACAGGTCATTAAAGCAGTCTACGGATCCCGAATGACACTCACGAAAGAACTTCAAAAACATGAGACGGAGGTGCAGCGATGCGAACGGCTCTCCCCCACAGACCCACATATTATTACCTCACTGGCTAAGGCTCGCCTAGCATATAAGGAGACATTGGATAGTCATTGTGCGTTAGATTATAAGCAACACCTGGCCCGACGGCACATCGAAGGGGACAAAGCGGGCAAAATGCTGGCATGGCTATTAAAAACTGACACCTCACAACCCCCCATCACAGCGATATATACCTCTGATGGCCGCTTGGTAAACACTCAGGAAACAATTAACGATTCTTTCTATAATTACTATATCTCCCTCTACAAAGCTCCTAATACTGGTGACCCCTCGATTATTCAGCACTTTTTATCCCATGTCAATCTCCCGCAGGTAACACAAACCCAATATGCACTGCTTGAGGATCCTATATACGCAGACGAGATCTCAGAATCTATCAAACAACTAGCCACAGGCAAGGCCCCGGGGGCAGATGGATGGCCATCGGAATTCTATTCAACCTACACTGAACAACTTACTGCCCGCTTATCCACCATGTATGAAGAGGCATTCGAAAGGGGGGAGCTCCCGCACTCCCTACGCGAGGCGATATTGGTTGTGTTACCAAAGCCGGGCAGGGACCCGCTCCAAATGGGTTCGTACCACCCCTTGTCACTGCTGAACGTAGACTACAACATTTTAGGCAAGATATCAGCTAATAGATTAACAGATGCAGTACAAATACTGGTTCATGAGGACCAGAATGGATTCATTCCAGGGAGAAATACTGGCCTGAACTTGCACCGCCTTTTTATACTATTGGAGTGGGCTCAAGCAGAAATTGAAATGCCTTGGATAGCTGCCTTAGACATTGAAAAGGCGTTCGATACCTTGGGAGGGCAATACTTATTAGCTGTGCTGACAAGATTCGGCATATGCCCTAACTTTCTGAGGTGGGTAAGAATACTATACACAAAGCCGCAGGCCAGGGTCAAGACCAGTCGTACCGTTTCTCCGTCGTTCGTAATAGAACGCGGAACAAGACAGGGATGTCCTCTATTGCCCATTCTATTTTCGATGGCCATGGAGCATCTGGCATGCAAGCTTCGCCACCGTGTATTAGACTGGGGCATACAAGTGTACAATCAATAGCATATAGTCTCTCTCTATGCAGACGATGTGTTAATCTACCTGTGTGGCCAGATTACAGTCCTGCAAGAACTAATGGAGTTGCTGAACGAACATGCCAGAGTCTCAGGCCTACGGGTTAATTGGCCCAAATCAGTAGTATTTCCAATGAAGCCCCTGTTAATGGATCAGAGACGCACTCTGCCCTGCACACCGCTGGCATGGGCTTTTGACACCTTCAGATATTTGGGAGTTCAAATTTACCACTCTCCGGCAGATCTAATAGATGGTAATTTGGGAAGGGCAATTACTAGAGCCTGTGCAGCCCTCCCATTCTGGTTGAGTCTGCCTTTATCCCCTATGAGGCGGGTTGCCGTCTCCAAGATGCTCTTACTCCCCCGACTCCTATACTTTTTCTCTACCCTTCCCTACAGACTACCTCAAAGGTTTTTCAAAGACTTAGAATCACTCCTTGCCTCCCTTATCTGGTAGGGCTCTAGATCCAAAGTGGCACTCCACAAATTATTCCTCTCCCTATCTGAAGGGGGCCTGGGGGCGCCGAATTATGAAAACTACTATTCAGCTGTGCAATTGCAGTGGCCTATGAGGTGGCTTGAGAACAGTAATCTAATCGAATTGGACCCTTGGGCGGTGGCACTGCAACAGCCAGCCATGATAGAATGGCTATCAGGCTCTAACACATCACTGCAGAAAACACAGGGCAACTTTCTAATGTTAGCAGCAAGATGCAGCTGGCTGAAATATGCATTGCCTAATGGTCAACCCGCACCATATGCCCCCAATCTGCCACTTAAATTGCTCCCGGGACCCTATACCTGTCACAAGCGTACGGAGCTTGAAACGTGGAGGGCAACGGAACTGGACATTTGGGGGGATCTATTTGTAGACACGAAAATACACGACTTTGCAAATCTGATGGACGACTATGGGGTACCACCGGGGACATTCCTGCTCCACGCAACGCTGTCGCAGCAATTCCTCCAGATATGAGGCAACACTCGCACTGAACCCACAGCATCTCAGGCGCTGCACACTTTAACACATGGACGGGGCAAACGTGCGATCACTGCAACTCGGCGCTGACAACCAGCATCACTGATAAGCAATGGACACAATGCAGTAGCTACCCTAAAGTTATATCTTCAAACGCTAGACTGAAATACATGCAATTTAACTACCTTCACCATACGTACCTAACACCACATAGGCTGGCACATATGTACCCTACTTCCGTTGATATTTGCCCCAGTTGTCTAGCCCCAGAAGCAACATTCCCCCACATGGTATGGACATGCCCTTGTCTCAGGACGTCCTAGAATGAGGTAGCTGCGACATTGACGGAGGCAGCGGGCACCCTGATAATAGCACAGGGTCCACATGTTTTGCTTGGAATAATGAAGCGCAATGCCCTACGTAAGAACCTTAATACATTTCTAGACCTGGCACTGGGGCTAGCAAAACGTAGAATAGCTGTATTTTGGAAATCACCGTCTGGCCCCAACACACAAGCATGGCTACTAGACCTCCGCAGAGCACTTGTTGCAGAACACGAGACCCAATTATCTAATGCACCACAGATACCCTCACGGGCTTACCCTGTACAATGGCGAGAGTACTTAACTGCCATAGAAACAAAAGTGAACACAATAAATCCAAATGCAACATAAAACACATCCTCACTCTGCACCTTCAGCACAACATGTCGTAACAGCGACACACATAAAGCAAACCCCTATTGAATGCATATCTCAACCCAGGATTGGGGAGGATGGAATTGCATATACAACTGCATGAATTGCAGAGCCCTCCCCCTCGGCACCTCTAAGCTCATACTTGGACGCTCATACCTGATTACACACGGCTAGATATAAATTTCAGATATAAGGCAGGCGAGATTTGACAACTCCGCACAGACATCAGTTTAGTTGATGTGTATAGAAAATCTAGAGTTTGTGGTTATAAAATGTCAATACTGGTTTAAGATTATTGTGTCTGTCACTGCTTGGCACCCCACCAAAGCTGCTCTTGTAACCGGTTATGTAACACTAAGCATACCATCATTGATTACGTTTATTTGTATAAATTGTTGAAAATCAATAAAGATTATTAAAAAAACAATGAGGACAACAAAAGCGCGGAGGATAGTGACATCGAAGAGGAGCGTACGGAACTGAAAAGCGTAATGAGTTTGAATGATAACTTTGTGTTGAATATCAAAGATCACAGAATCAGGAGTAAACCAGAGTGTGACATGACCATTGGGGGGGTGGGGGGATGCATATCAAAATATATGCATATTCTGGTTCACCTTTTCCCATCGTTAATGAAGAAGTGTGGAAAGACTAATTTGTGGGTAATATCATTTCACACTTGTTAGATCCAGATATAAAGCCCAAAAGTTATACTGGAGAAAAAATTGAGATGTTGGGTTTCAGGTGGTTGAACTTCTCATTTAAGAACAGGCATACCAGAGGGAAGTTGTACATTGCTAAGAAGGGACCATCAGTTTTGGGATGGTTTGACCAAGGGATTCTGCATATCATCTTGGATCCCAACAGCGTAAAGAAAGTTTTGGTGATTGATGATGGAAGTTCCACAGGTAGCAGCATGATAGGAATGTTTCCAAAGGTCTTTGGAAAGTCTTTGGGAAAATTGAAGGGTTTTGAGCATGACATTGCACTTAAAAGTGATGCTATCCTTAAAGTGCATAAATTGAGAGCTGTACCGATAATGGTAAGGGATGATGTCTCAAAGGAGTTGGAGAAACTGGTGGCTATGGAAGTTATAGAACCTACAGAGATTTTGGAGTGGATTTCTTTGGTTTTGTTGCATGCCGCAGCAATGGGAAGATCCGACTATGTGCGGATCTGTGCCACCTTAACTATAACATAGTTATTGATCGTTTCCCTTTACCAAAGATTACCAAAATTGTATCAAGCCTCAAAGGAGTCAAATGGTTTTCAACCATAGACCTTTCATTTGTGTACCACCAGATTTTGTTGACACCCACTTCCAGGAAATTTACAGCGTTTATTACACCATTCGGATGTTACCAGTTTAAGCGGATGCCATTTAGGTTGACATCGGTGGCTGCCATTTTCCAACAGTTAATGCACACGTCTTTTGGGAAGGAAAAAGGGGTGTTGTTCTTTCAGGATGAAATTCTGATTTTTGGGGATGAGAAGGGTGTGCATGAAGAGAGATTGAAGAAGGTTCTGAGTGTTCTGGAAGACTGTGGAATTTGTTAAATGCAAGTTTGCTGAAAGAAATATAACATACCTTGGGCATGTAATCAGTGAGGGTGGAGTTAAACCTAAACCCTCGTTAATCAATGCCATTGTGGAATCCCCAGCACCCATCAATAAGGACGAAGTAAGGTCCCTCCTAGGCATGATATGTGTATTGTGCTAAGTTTATTGCAAATTTCACAGAGACAATGTACAACATAAGACAATTCTTGAAAAAGAATGTTAGGATTGTATGGGATTGGCAGTGTGAGGAGGAATTCTGTTGGATCAAACAAGCCATAGCTAATGTACCTGCATTGTGTAGTCTTGATCCAGAACTGGAGTGTTTCATAATTACGGATGTTAGTAATAAAGGGTTTGGGAGCGGTGTTGGCACAAAGGGATGCTAAAGGAAATGAAACAATAATTGTGTTCGCATCAAGATCACTCTCACCTGCCGGCGAAAAGTATCCAATTATCAAAAAGGAGGCATTAGCGTGTGCATGGACTTTAGATCATTTTCATGCATGTGTGGGGCAAACCTATTGCGGTTCAATGTGACCATAAGCCTTTGGTGAAGTTGCTAACCACTGAAGGAAGCATGACTGCATCGGCGAGGATTACACGATTGTCCATGCAAATGAAAGACTGCGTTTACCTTATTGTGTATGCGCCCGGCAGGGACAATGTTGTAGCAGATTGCTTATCTAGGATGCTGTGTCCACTGGAGGAGTGTGAAGATGACACTTGGGATGATTTTAAGGTAGCTTTAGTATATGACAGTGGCATGTGATAAAAAAAGAGGAGTGGATGAGAGAGCATGGTAACGATGATGTGATACAGGAAATTATAAAATGCATGTGTGAAGGGTGGCCTAGGAAAGAACAACTCAAGGAGTCCCTCAGGCCTTTTTGGGAAGTTAGATCCATTCCATGGAACTGTATTACGGTTCAAATGCCTTGAGCATTCTGTGAAGACACAGTTGCTGGGGGCAGTGGAACTGTACATACCTGTTTCCTCTGTATAGTGCATCTACATTAAAGGAACTTATACAAGCCTGCCTGCCTACACGTGTATTTTATCGTGAGTACCTGGAAGTAGGCACCCTACAGCTGCCCACCCTTTATACGTCACAGACACTTAAGAAACACATAGTATGTAAGTGCACTTAGAACATGATTCATGTATGATTTAATGAACTAATGTAAGTTTTGCACTTGACATTATTAAAGAGTGCCTTCACTGTAGGATTAGAGAACTTTCTCACATAAATGTCTTACTATAACTACATGTGATTAATGAAGAACCATCCTCATCTAGTAGATAATGTGCTCACAATAGAGATGAAATGTGACGTTTCTAATGTGTGTGGTATTTCACGTGAATAACATTTATTGAATTGAAACTGTGATTAAAACCCTCCTCATATATGTAGAATGTAATTCTACTAGAAACAATAAAATATTTATGTAATGTGTACATTATTATTCCATATATTTGAATTAAATGCAGTTCAGTCATACTACATACTTACTGCTGACTATTTTAATGACTTATTGACTATTACATGTAGTGTGAAACCTAATGAATTTGAAACTTATTCATTTGTATTTAAATGTGCGCACACATATTAAATGTGCACCATTGAAATAAAAGCTAAAGATGTCATAAGTAGGCCTGTATTCCACCATGCTGCATAAAACTGATTTCATTTTTCAGCTAACTCAGCATTTCTTGCAGGTGTTCACATGCATTGTTAATTCTAAAACAGATATGTTACTGTACTAGAGATGGAGGAAAGAGCCTGAGAAGAAGACCTTGATGAAGGTACACGGAGAAACGGAGCGCTAATTGAATGGATTTGTTTGACAAATGTTACCATTTACATGTATCTGGAGGAGAGATGTGGGTACCATGTCCAGTGTGGGACAAACCAGCAATTTCAGCCTGCAACTTGGGGATTTGATGAGAACAATGGACCCCTGATGGTGTTCTCGAGGGGGTATTGCTTAGTGGAACTTGCATGTTATAATATACCGTTCCCCTTGAACTTTCATCACAGATTCCCTTACTTACCTGGGATTTGCTACGGTTCATTTGCCAAACCATCCTTTGGACTTTGAAATTCTAGTTTACAAATGTATATGAGAGAGAGCCTTCAATTGTTCTCTGATCACCTTATTTTGAGACTACTATTCTGCACTGTGGTCGCAGAGTTGCTTGTTTGTCTAATACTAATTTGCCTCAATTTCTTCAGCTGTCTGGGAATCCCAGTTGTTATTCTATATCTCTACAGCATGGGCTTAAGAGTTATGCATTTGAATTTGATTATTAATTTTTTTTTTTTTTTTTTTTTTTTTTTTTTCTTTTTGGTATAAATCATGGCATCAATATCAAGAGACAGAATACAAAAATACATATACATATAAATAAAAAACGGATATATACAGACTGAGTACTAAACACAAGTAAAGTTACTTTTGGTGGAACACTGAAAAGAGCAAGGGAGACATACTAGAAAAAAAATAACAGATTTATACAAACAGCTACTCCCTGAATACCCCACTATAAACCAACTTCATTCAATCCACTTAGAAATGGGAGCCCAGGTTTTTATCCCAATTTCCCGTCTTTTACGTCCTTTTAGTCTATTGACAGAAGATTCCATATTATACGTGACTAACAACTTTGCCCTCCACATTAAAAAAGTGGGAGGCTCAGTACTGATCCACTGCGAAGTGATACAAAATCGTACAATAGCCATTGCAATTAATACAAATCTCTGCACAAATCTTGCTCTTGTATTTCCTCTCATGTTAGACTCCACACCCAAGATAACAAGTTCAGCTGTTGCTACAAACGGGATCCCCAACGTTGTATTAAAGAAAAATTCGAGGTGCTGAAAAAATTGAGCTAAATAAGGGCATGAATAAAACATATGGATAGTGTCCGCTGCAGATAAGCCACACCTACTACATTTACCTCCCCGTGCACCCCGTGTACCACCCCATTTCGCTACCTTCCGAGGAGTGTAGTAGAGATCGAAGATGGACATATAATGCTGGGTTCTGAGACTTCCTGTAGTTAGAGTTTGATCTGCTAACTCGATTGATTCTTCCAGATTTATCCCTTCCTTCCCAAATTTCCCCTCCCAATTAGAATTCTGGCTACATAAGTCATCTGGGAAGGCTTCGAGCAATATCTGATAGATTTTTCCAATTCGAGACTTTTACTAATTGATTCAACCAAAGATATTTTAGCCAAATTTGCTCTGGCCCCATGTACATTAGTCCCCATAAAACTCCGAATCTGCAGATATTTGAAAAAATCCCTTCTGTCTAGCCCAAATTTTTCCTGGAGGGAAATAAATTTATCCATTTGACCTTCATCATATAATACCCCCAAAACGCTGATCCCGGCCCTCCCCCAACGAAAAGTAATTTGGTCTTGAAAAATTGGGGGTAACACTGCACACGCCGAGAGAGGAGTGTATAGATTTATATTAGTAACCTGAAACTTCACACGGATCTTTTTCCAAAGTCGATGGGCGGCCTTAAGAATTTTAAATTTCGTTTTTTTGTAATAGCTAGGTTCGAGATTTTTAACTAAGCATTGATTAGCTTCATGCCCCAATATAATTTCATAGATAGTTGGACGGACTGCCAAGGGTATCTCGGTTTTAATCCCAGTTATCAAAATCCCCATATGTTGCAACAATGATACCCAATGATACAATAGAAAGTTTGGAACCGCCCAACCCCTCGCGCTTTAGGAAGAATCATCCACCTAGTCGCCCTTCTTGCTCTATGGAACCCCCATAGAAACCTGGAACAGCCCCTTTCAATTTTGGCTAAGGATACTGTTGAGAATTCCAAAGGGATTGTCCTGAACAAATAAAGTAATTTCGGAAGGATCAGCATTTTTAGAACATTGTTTCGACCATGCATTGAGAGATGCAGGTGATCTAACCTCTCCAACGTCCGATTGACCATACCGATCATAGGGGTGATATTTAAATCCGGTATTTGATCAACCATCGCTGAGATCTTTATCCCGAGATATGTAGCTTCTTGAAGAATAGGTAGGTTGGCTGGAGGAGTAGAGTTTGATAAAACAATCTGCGTCTTCTCGATATTTAATTTATACCCAGATAAGATCCCAAATTGTTCTGCCTGTTCTCTCACTGCTGGGAAAGCCGCAGAGATATCACTGGTGAGTATTGCGATATCATCTGCATAGGCCAATGACTTAATTTCTATGTCGTTAATCTTCACAGGATTAATGTGCTTATCATTATCCAGTTTATTAAGAAATGGATCAATGTAGAGTGCGAATAGCAGGGGGAGCAAGGACACCCCTGCCTTGTACCCCTGTTGATACCGAATACCTTTGATTCTTGCCCTGAAATACGAATCTCAGCCTCAGGCGATATGTAAAGTGACTGTATTGCCTGAATAAATTCCGGGCAAAACCCTTTCCACTGTAAAACAGACCATAAAAATTTCCACGAGACCCTGTCGAACGCCTTCTCTGCGTCCAACAGGGCCACCCCCAACGGGGATCCCGTAGCCTTAGCCCAATCCAGAAGAGCAATCACGCGCCTTACATGGTCGGTGGTATCCCTCCCAGGGATAAACCCATGCTGGCGAATGGAAACTAAAGGAGTGATAATTTTAGCTAGTCTAGAAGCTAATATTTTAGAATATACTTTACTATCTGAGTTGATGAGGGAAATTGGCCTGTATGATGCTGGATCTAAATCTGGCTTGTTTTTCTTCTTAAAGACTACTATTGTATTCTTTCGCCAAGAATCAGGAATCTGCCCTTTTGAGCCAGCTGAAACAACAAGACCAAATCTTGCTGAAGCGCTGGGCGGAATGTTCGATAAAATTCTAAGGGAATATTGTCCGGACCCACCGCTTTGCCAACTGAGAGAGAGATTAAAGCACTCTCTATTTCTTCCCATATAATTGGGGCAGCAAGAATCTTATTTTGCTCGACAGTAACCTTCCTTGTTTCGAGGTCTCTAAAAACTCCGAACTCGCCTCTGGAGCAATTGTTGAAGCTGCCCCAACCTCTTCGGTATATAGTTGTTGATAAAAATTCCGGAATACCTCCAGAATTTTAATTGAAGAATCTTGCACCTGGCCAAGATGATCTTTAACTCTGCAGATCCCCGTTCCACTTCCCTTTCTCTTAAGCGCTTTGCCAGCACCCTGCCGGAATTTTCACCAAATTCATATGTTTCATTCTTAAACTGCATATATTTAATGGCTATTTCTTCCCCTAGATATTGCTGCATTTTAAATTTCATCACAGCTAAACGCTGCAGACACTCATCACTGTCCTGGCCCTCTTTTATTCGATTCATCAACTCAATTTCAATCATCCTGAGCTGATCAACCCAACCATTGATCTTTTCCTGTTTGGCCTTCTGATGGAATATAGAGAAACTAAGAGTCTCCCCGCGAAGAGCGGCTTTAAATGCATCCCAAACAACAATTGGAGAGGAGGTGTTCCTATTAAAATTAAAAAATTCGATTAACCAATTAGCCATATATTCACAATATACTTGTTCGAGTAGTAATTTCCTTTCAAAAGACCATCTCCTCTGCACCCTATATATGCCACTTAATGATAATTCTGCGACGAGAGTTTGTGGTCCGAGATAAGCCTAGGAAAGATGTCAATACTAGCTCTCTCCGCAATTTGATGAGACAGAAAGAAATAGTCCAACCGAACAAATTTGTTATGGGGGGCTGAATAATAAGTATAGCCTGGAATACCCGACTTATGCCGAACCCAAAGATCATCTAAGCCATGTTCCCTAACTACTCCTTGTAAAGCTTTAAACGTTTGGACTTTCCTTCCTGGATATGGTTTATTCCCAAAGAGATTAAAATTGCTATCCAAATGGATATTAAAGTCTCCACAAAAGACTAACGGATATTTCCATTGGGCCATTTCAATATTAAGAAAATCTAATATTGCTGGGTCGTCCAGATTAGTTCCATATACTGAGCAGATTGTCAGTAATGTATTATTAAATTCCAGCTCCAAAATGGCCCACCGTCCACATTTATCCTCCTTTATTTGATGACAAATACCAATACCTTTTTTGGCTAAAATGGCCACCCCCTAGTGGTAGTACCTTGACGTGTACAAGCCAAAAGTTCTAATCCTAATCCTTTCAGCCACCCCCGTTTGCCCCATGGTATATGAGTCTCTTGTAGACATAAGATATCTATATGCATAAATCGTATGACTTGCGCCAGTACATCTCTTTTCTTTCTGTCGTTCAAACCACATATATTCAGGGAGCAAATTCGAACTTTATCCCTTCCACCCATCTTGCTGGTTATTACTTAGTTCTCGCATCATATTATGAAAGTAGTTCCACCATTGCAAATAAGCACCCAAAATCCAACCAAAAAATACCATTTTCGTTACAACAAGTAAAAATGCCATGATTATATGTGATAAACCAAACCTGTGATCACATTTAGACACCCTTAACCTCCCTTCCCTACCCCCCCCTCCCCACCTCAACCCTGTCCCCCCCTCCCTCCTCCTCCCCCTACAACCCACCATCAGAGGCTTCGGGACCAGTCGTCCCTGGCGATGGGGAGCTGTATCAACTCCCTCCTCGCAGACACCCCCCCCCCATACCAGTTATCTGAAAAAACTCCCACACAAAAGAGAAAACAAAAAGGGATAATGCTATCCTTCAGTACTTAAATCGTCTGGAGATATTCTTTCGCTAATATCTCGGAAACAAAAAACCGTGTCTGTCCCTGGAAAATTGTTTTTAACTTAGCAGGGTTAAGCAAAAAGACCTGTGCCCCCTTTTTTTGAAATAATGGCATTAGTTGACGTAGCTGCCATCTTTTATCCACTGTGACAGGGCAAAAATCTGGCCTCACAAAAAAATCACATCCTTTCCCCCTTCTTTTTCTATCTGGCCTAGCCAGATCATACAAAGCTTCGCGGGCCAAGAAGTTATTCAAACAAATAAGGATAGCTCGTGGTCTTTCATTCCCTTGACCCATTTTTTTCTGTTGAAAAGGGAATCGATGGGCTCTCTGTAATTCTATTTTCCAATCCCACTGTAACTCCGGGAAGGCTTCCTCAAAAAGTTCAATCAGGAATTGGCGCATATCAGACCCTTCCTTCCCTTCCGGTATCCCTAAAATTCGCAGATTGTTCCTTCTAGCTCGATTTTCGAGGTCGGTCAGCTTCCATACAGTGTCCTCCTTCAGAGATTTATAGGATTCAGTTATGGTTCTCTGGCTGACCAACTCATCCTCTAACGTGGATATCCTTGTTTCGGCTTCACTGATCCTGACCGCAAACTCTGAGCAGGTTTTTGCGACCTTACGAATTGAATTTTGTAGTTTTCGGCAAGCCCCTTGATTACGCAAACTTTCCTGACGAGTCTCCTCACGGTGGGCCATTATTGACTGGTAAATGGTAGATAGCGTAATTCCTTCAGGGTTCCCAGGGTTTGGCCTCATGAATTCCTCTCCTGTGTCTCTTGTCTCCTCATTTGTCTCTCCATTTGTTGCCTTGACCCCTTCTAGATTTGGGGAATAAGAATAGTCCCAGAGCATTGTGCCAGCTCCCCCTGAGAATTGGCAGGTGAAGTATCTATCCGGTCTCTTTGTTTGCGGACAGTACCTGAAGTATAAAAGGGTTTATTTTGAGATTCTTCCTCTTCCCAACGTAAACTGCTTACTTCGCTAGTTTCTCCTTCCGATTCTTTCCCAAGGCTTTCATCTGCTGAGGAATTCGATTGGTCTGACAGGGAATAAAACTTCTCCCCTATATCCCCATCTCTTATGGCACCTTGTAATTCCATTTCTCCCTTTTGCAATTCATCAGCTCTTTGGGCAATGTGACTCCCGTCTGCATGATCCATTCCTGCTATCTCTAGGACTTTATCCTGGAAAACTACAACTCCCATAAGGCCATTCTGCTGAGTTTCTAGTACTTTATCTGCAACATCACTCCTCATATCTACAATACCCTCTGTTAGTTCATGACTAGCTTTTGTTTTAAAAAGCTCCTTCGTCTGATCCTTAAGCATAGAGGCCACCTCCAGTTTGTTTGTAGTTAAATCCAGGCTCTCGTCACTGACTGCACTGGTAACATCCAAAGAAGAGAAATCAGTACCTGAAACAGGCGCGAGCCCCTCCGTGACTGTCAAAGTCTTCTTGTGTGCAGCTAGTGCCGCTACATTGTTGCCTTCTGTAGTGCCGTCAGTCGACCGATCCGCGAGGAGCTTAGCCCTTCCTGTTTGGGCTTTGAACAATGCAGGCACTGTCTGTCGGCTTTTCCCTGCATCTCCGCTCTTCCCGCACAGTGAGCGGCGAGAGTCATCAGCTGCAACTGCCTCCGGCATCGACTTCCCCACAGCGGCGATAGTACTGGTCCCGGCAGGAGGACCGCGAGTCCTGGCTCCTCGGATAGACGCTTTAGGCGGCATCACTGCAGCCTGAGAGGGAGTCTGTGAGATGGCCGGTGCAGAACGTGGACACCGAACGCCAACCAATCTCCCAAGCAGCGGTGAGTCACAGAAAAAGAGCGCAAACAGCCAAATCATTCCAGGGTACAGCGGAGTTTCCGATTCTCCTTATCCCTTCAATTTTGCACTGCTTCGGACATGTAGTAAATGTTCAAAAGAGGGAGAAGAGGGGGTCAGCCAGGAGGAGAGAGTATACCCAGCTCACTCGGCCAGCGCCACGGCCGCCATCTTGCCTCTTGATTATTAATTTGTAATAAACCTTGTTGAACTTGGCTACTGATTCCGGAACCTCATTCTGTAGCCAAATGGGTTGCACTGTTAATTGAATTTTGATTGATGTTAACGCTAACTCCCTTCACCTCTCAGGCGGAGAAAAAGGTCTATTGGAGGACCAATGGTAAGCAAGTAGGCCAAGAAAATGCTGATCACCAGTATAAGGTTATTGTCGGCTGCTGGGACTAGTGTTTATTTTAGTTATGTTTGGGATTTTATATAGCGCCATCATGGCCCAGAGGCAAGAGTGTGCTTTACTAAAAGTACTGTTACCAACAAAATTCAGGAGTAGTCGGCGCTATATAAATACAGTTATCAAAATAATATATTTGAGATACGGCAAAGGAAAAGAGAAACAGGCATTTGAGAGTGCATAGGAGGCAATAGATTTAGCTTAAGTGTCTTTCAAAGAGAAGAGTCTTAAGTTCCTTTTTAACGGTATTAGGGCATGGGGTCATACGTAGAGCCGAGGGAGGGAGTTCCATATTTTTCTGGCGCTTCCCATGAATAATTGGCTTATGTTTCTTTATAGTATGAAGTTGGGAGGCTCCAGGATAAGTGATTGTATGTTTCTTGAACCTGGTATTGCAACTGACATTTTCAATTTTCCATTTAGGTAGATAGGCGAAGAGAAATGGAGGGCCTTGTGTGTGGTGCAGGCAGTTTTAAACTGAGCTCTCGCCTCAACAGGAAGCCATTAGAGGCATAGCAGGATAGGTGTGATGTGGTCACATTTCTTGTGTCCAGTAACAAAGCAGACTACAGCATATACAACTGCTCTGAGCAAAGCTAAGTGTGCTTTGATGATGCCTGAGAGGAGCGAGTTACCGTAGTCTAATGTGGAGAGAGCCAATACCTAAACAACCAATGTTAAGTCATGCTCTGGACTGAGCTGCCTGATCTCTCCCAAACCGGTTTAAATAGAATCAACTGCTCTTGGACATGGCCACAATTCGACTCTGAAGATTGAGCTGATTAACTAGGATGAAATCAAGCGACTTGCTGTTCTGAACAATGGTGGGTTGGCACTCCAGGCAGGCAGAGAGTCTATCCATTCTTGTACAGGTAGGTTGATTTTCTTCGGAGATATAAGAAGGAATTATATGTTTTTGCAGGGTTAAGTTTAAATTCTTACCAAGCTGTTGGAGAGAAGGGTAATGTCATCTGGGGATGAGACTTTCAGCTAGATCGGGGTATCATCAGCATACAGTTTAAGGAGGATCCCAGCATTGTTAAGGGTCTCACAGAGTTGCTCAAGATTGAGGTTAAATAGGGTTGGAGAAAGGATCAATTCTTGAGGAGCTCCTTTTTGGAGTTTGACTTGATTAGAGACAGAGCTTCCAATTTCCACTATTTGTGAATGGTTCATCAGATAGGAGGTAAACCAGTCAAGAACTATCCCCTTTGATGCCTATTTGATTCATCAGGATGCTGATCAAGGTGTGGAGGTTGACCGTAGCGTATGGCAGCCAAGAGATCAAGGAGAACAAGAAGATATGAGTTTCCATTGTCAAGGATGCGGCATATGGGCCTGACTTAGATCTCGGCGGATGAGTTAGTCTGTCACAACGGTGACGGATATCCCATCCACCGAAATATGAATCTCATTATATTCTATAGGATTTATATATCGGCAGGCGGTATATCCATCACCGTTGTGACGGAGTAATCCGTCCGCCGAGATCTAAATCAGGCCCTATGCCATCAACAATCTGCAGAATTGCAATCTCAGTGCTGTAACCCTGTCAGAAGCCAGTTGGACAGTGTCTGGGATGTTGTTTGCATGGATGTGAGATGACAGTTGGGAGGCTACACAACTTTCTGTCACCTTACCTAAATTAAGAAGGGAAGGGTGAAGACTAGATCAAAGTTGTTAAGGGGTCCAGTGATCATTTTTTTAAAAAGAGGAGATATTTGGTCAAATTTTGGACAGACGGGCAAAGTACATTGTTTGAGGAGCTGTTTGGTGAGATCCTTACTGATAAAACCTGGGATAGCATCAGAAAGGTGGTTTGATGGTTACACCTTAGTTATGGTCTCCAGTAACTCTGACTCCAAAAGTGGGACAAATAGAGACCAAGACTGCATCGGCTATATTGTCAGAGGTGGCCTCCAGGGAAATATGTATGGCATTTACTTTATTGTCGAAGAACTCAACAAAGTCATTGCTAAGGACCTCAGAAGGCATGGGTGCGGTTTTAGATGGAGTGATGTTTGCCTGCTTGATTACTTCGAATAGAAGTTGAGGTATGTTCTTTGTCGTGCTCTGGAGGGATGTTATGCATTGATTTGGCTTAGAAAATGGGGTCTTTATAACTTTTTCTCGCTGGTCTCAGACTAATCAGACTCTTAGGAGAGGGTGATTGTCTTGATCCTTTCTCAAGCTTTCTGAGATACTTCTTTTCCTCATAAAGATCTATTGAGAGCCAAGGTGAAGAAGGTTTAGGTCTGCTGCACTTGCTCTTGGGAGTACAAATTTCTCTATCAAGACTTCCTTGCAATTATGAAATGTGTCTGTGGCAGCACTGATGTCAAGTTAGGGAAAGTTCAGAGGCAAATTTTGGGTAAGCCTTGTTCACAAGCGCCTTAACATTCCTGTTTCTTGTGTCCCTAAACCAGATTCTCTCCTTCTGTTGTTAACCAGAAATTTTAATGCAGGTAAAGGTCTCTGTGAAGGGGATTAGAAAGTGGTCAGACCAATCTACCATGATCGGATCATCAGTTGTTAGGTGAGGAACTTTGGATGTGATCAGATCCAGAGTGGAGCCCTTGCAGTGCGTAGGTTTCTGGCAACGCTGCAGGAGATCATTGTCGCTGAGAAAGTTGGAGAATGTATCCATGGGTTTGCTGCCCTTGGTACCCCAGTGAAGATTGAAGTGACCCAGGAAGATGATGTTGTTGGAGCTGATTAATTGGGATGCTATGAACTCTATGCATTCTTCGACAAAAGTTTTAAGTTTGCCCGGAGGGTTATAAATAACGTTCACTCAGACTGGAAGCTGTCCGGCAGGAGATTTCAAGACACATGCACTTGAGGGATTTAAAGCAATTCAAGGGAAGGAACCTGCAGCTTAATGAGTTTTTGTGAATGACCTCTAAACCCCTCCGTGCCTGTTTTCCCGGTCGCAATGAAGAATGAAGTAGAGTGGAGGCAAAGAAAGGTCAAGTGTAGTGTTTGACATCACTGAACCAGGCATCAGTGAGAAACATGATGTCCAGTTTGAAACCTATGACTGTTTCCGAAATCTGAAGGTAGTGTTTAGCTGCTGAATGGCATCTACGAAGCATGCATCTGAGTGAAGAGTTTAGGAGCAGGGTGCCCAGAGGGTGCAAGGGACACTTGGAGCAGTTGTATCTGGTAATACTGAGCTTCTGTGAGTTGTTACTCCGAGAAGGGTATTGATGCTGTTGATGGAGCATGATTTTTGCAAATAAAATCTGCTCAATCTAATCTGTCCATGAATTAACCAGGAAAATTTACTAATTATGAGATTTACTAACATGGAAAATACACAGTGTACAACGTGAAAATGTGCAGAGGAAAACTCGACAATGTTTCCTAAGTGTTGAGAAAATGAAAAATGGTCAAACGTAATGAAAAAGAGAGAAATGTCTTTCAGAAAATAATGAGAAACAAGTAACCTGCATAATGCTTGGAAACATAGACAATTAGTAATAAATGTTTAATGAAGATTTATTTTGTCTATCTAACGAATGTGATTCATGTCTCCTAATATGCAGAAAATATGACAAGTTCTGAAGAAAGTGCTTTTGCCTTCGTGAAAGACTTTATGAATCCTTTAGAAATGATTTACTTTCTGCTAAAATAATGTAGGCCTTAGATTATGTTAGAGGATGTGCATTTGTCCTTCAAATGTTTCTAGGATGCTGAACATTAGTCTTTTTCTGAATGAATTTGTCTAGGCTTTTCCTGTGTAGACGAGAGATGATGTTTCTTTTAGTATAATTGTTTCAACGTTTTTAACAAGTAGTAGTTTAGGAAGAACAAGTACATATGCTTTTTTTAGCAATGATTTCCTTTTCTTCCTCGGAAGCTGATGTAATGTAGTTTTTACAATAGTCTTACTAAGAGATTTGACAAAGTGAGCTCGAAAGACTATCACCTCATGTGAATTGACAAATGAAATGTAAGAAGAAAACCTGAATGATACAAATTATTAGAGATAGAACAATTCTGACTCATATAAAATAAGATCGGGAGAAAAACTGTGAGAAAGTCCGTTCCCAAGCCCATTCTCTGAGAGCGTGTGTGATGTCATGCTAATCCTGAATCTCTGGCTGGCTTATCTCCTGCAAATCCTAAAGAGACTCTTACCTAAATGACTTTGCACATCATCGGCTGGTGATGCTGCTTTTGCTATACCCTTTCGGCCAAGGGGTTAGCTTTTCAGACCAATTGCACGCTGTGCATTAGTATTTTCGATTTCCTAGGTTCGTATGAGAACTGATAATCTTACGTATTTGTCATTGCACTGATATTTCTCTCTCTCTCCTCTATACCTGTTGTTTGATGTATTTTGGAATAAGTTGTAATATGTTTATTGTGATTTACCCTGTAACATTGTGAACTAAGAGATGACATTCTAATTTTTGTACTTGTGTTTGACCATTCATATTATGAAATAACAGAAGAAATAATAAGATAAGAATTAGTGTATGTCTTTATTCATGAGTTATTACATTATTTTGACACGGTTATAATGATACAGATGTTTAGCCTATTTCTTCATTGTAGGTCCTCATGAGGGAATAGCATTCAGTTTTTCATTATTTAGTCCCTTTTAGCTCTACCAAAGATCCATCGGAGGACCTTTGATACTGCTTTCTGAATAATAATGACTTTTAGGCCCGTCAATAGAGTTACGTTTACACTAATCTTATAGTGGTTGGTGTGTACGTGAAATGATAAAATCCCTCACCGCTTCCCCTGCATCAGTTTTTGGTAGTTGCATCGGATGGTTTGTTTAGACTAAAATACTGAGTAATGAAGAGGCGGAGTTAAAGTCAGGACAGATTCAAACATTTTCTTTATATATGTTAGGTTCGTACCTTTATGTCACGTTGTGGTCTGTCTGACCTCAATGGAAAGAAGTTAGCGGGTCCGCCTTAGGCCCAAGATCCCTGGATAAGCCTAAGGGCAGTCTTAATGTGGCATACACTAAGTTTATGTGCGTTGTCTGCTGTTGATGCGGTACTAGGCGGTCGTCGAACTGAAAGTTACTGCACAGGGAACTTTGTTGAATGAAGTAGTGGAGGTTTATTTGGGTCACTTCAGAAAGCGCAACTGGGGAAGTCCCAAAAATGTTCAGCTTGTAAGAGAGCATAATCACGCTGGTCGAGGTTTTGCTGGAGTGCAAAAATTGTTAGAGTACATGAAAATACTATCATAATTTTCTTTTAGCGGAGCAGACAAGCTGTCTTTATGTAGTTCATTTCTTTTTTTTTTGTTCGTTAAAGACTTGGAAAGACGCTGATTTTGTAAAGGGTGGGTCAGTAGAAGGAGCTGTACTGCCGTAACAAAGTGCCACGCTGGTATTGGTCTGTTGGTGGGAAACGTCACCAAGGTGCCGCGCTGCTATAGGTCAGTTAGTGTGAGTTGCGCTGGGATTGAACAGCGTAAATAACTTTGATTGGAAATAGAGGAAACATAACACTGAAGAGAGTTGTTAAAGATTTCTTTTACTAATACGATTTACAATTAGTGTAGCGAACATGAAGTTATTAAAATTGTTGAAAACATTGTTTAGTAAAGATGAGCCGATACCCATTAGAGAAGGAATTCCTGTAGCTCCTGAAGGAACGCCTGCATCATACATGGCGTTATAAAAGGGTTATCATACGTGTACATCATTAGAAAATTGGATGAGATATACAGAGCAAGATGGAAATCTATCCTTTCCACAAAATGGTACTTTTAATCCCAGAATTTTAGAAAATTTAAGAAGACAAATGAATAATTTGAGACCTAACCCAAGACCTATGCAGTACGAAGCTCTTGAAGAGTGGGATTACGAGGCATATAAAAGAGAAAGAGATAGATATAAGAATACAGTGAGTAGGTATTCTGAAGCAAAATGGGATGCTCGTAAGAAAATGTGGAGGAGAGACATTGCTGATGGAACTAGAATGTTTCCAGTTATGGTAGCTGTAACGAGCGAAAGGGGAAAATGTAAAGAAAAAAAGAAAAATGCTGAAGCACAAGAAAAAGATACAGATTTAATTGGAAATACAGATGAGATTGATGAGGACTTTTTAAATGAGTTATTAATGAATAGACCTCCACCATATCAGGAAGAACAGATTAATACTAATACTAGTGTTTCACCGAGTGCTCCTTTGATACAAATTGAAGAGCAAGTGAATAAACCCTCTGAAGATGTGAGACAGATTCAAAGTGTAAATAGAGAAGAGTCAGTGAGATTAAAAACGACCATGAACCCAGATGTGTTGTCATTTCCAGTGACCATAGGTCCAATAGTTCCATTATATAATGATGGACAAGGACTTACTCGAGTACATGCTTTAACGGTCCCAGAAAAGAATAATGAACTTCTTCATACAGTTTATAGAGAAACAACAAGAATTAATGAAAGATCAAATGAAAATAGTGGAACAAATGTGAGTGTAGTCCCAGGAGAAGTAGGACAATTGATTGACATTTCAGAAAAGACAAATGAAACACCAAAACAAGTTATATATCTTGATCCCAAAAGACTAATGCAGGTTGAAAAGAGAATAATACATCCACAGACACCAAGTAGACCCAGAGGTGAAATAGGTGAAGATATACAGAGATCATTAGGTCCATAGCGAGAAGAATGAGATGAATGTATTAGAGAAATAGCTCCTGATTGCAGTGGGCAAAATAGAGATGCATATATAGACGAGAGTAAATTAAAAGCAGATTTGGAAGAAATTATTTCAGGTACGATTAGCCCAGAAAGTCTGAGTAAATATCAGGAGGATTGTTAGACCTGGCATCCTTGGCGTGGTTTTCCCTGACTTTGTGCCTCTACCTCCTATGTTTTTGATGCTGTGCTGGATTTCGTTTTTGCTGGCTTAGATGCTTTGGGCACTTTGCCACTGCTGATCAGTGTCAAAGTGCAAGTGCTCCCTGTGTAAATTGATATTGTGATTGGTTCTCCCTGATTGGCATATTTGTTTTACCAGTAGGTCCCTAGTAAAGTGCACTGAGTGTGCCAGGGCTGGTAAATCAAATGCTACTAGTGAGCTTGCAGCACTGATTGTGCCACCCACATGAGTAGCCCTGAAAAGAGGTCTCAGGCCTGCCACTGCAGTGCCTGTGCGCAGTTTGTTAACTGCCATGTCGACCTGGCAAGTGCACCCACTTGCCAGGCCCTACCCTTCCCTTTCTTTGCACATAGGACACCCCTATGGTAGGCCCAAGGTGCCCCCCTGGGCAGGGTGCAGTGTATGTGAAAGGTAGGACATGTACTGGTGTGTGTAACATGTCCTGATAGTGAAATACTGCCAATTTCGTTTTTCACTATTGAAAGACTATCTTGCCCATAGGACTGAATGGGGAATGCTTTGTGACATTTTACAAGCATATCTTCCCATAGGAGTAAGATAGAAAATTGGAGTCTGGTATCCCTGAACTTAGACTTTAATAACACATCTTTTAGTAAAGATGGTTTTTAAATTATGTGTTTGAAAATAGCACTTTTAGAAAGTGGCTATTTTCTTGTTCAACCTTTCTGTGTGCCTCTGCCTGTTTGTGGATTGACTGTCTGGTTTCAGTGAGACAGAGACAGAGGATGTGCATTCCCTGTAGACAACCTCTGGGGGGTTGAGGTGTGCCTGGCCCTTCCTGGATGACCCAGCCCTGAGCTGAATAGACCCTGGCTGCATATAGAGTGGTGGGAGGAGATTTACCCTGCACCTAAATAGGGCCTGTCTCCCTTGCACAATGCTGTCTACACCTCCTGTGGTCATGTTGCACCAGTGAGGGCAGAACTGGTTTGAACTGGGCTCAGAGCCCCCTGCACAAAGGGAACAAAGACATTTTGGGGTATAAGTATTAGACCCAAAATCCCTGAACTTTAGATCATTCCTGGAATTCAAGAGGAACTTTTGCCAAAGAGAAGAGCTGGAGAAACTGAGAAGTACTGCCCTTGCTGTGTGTCTGGGGTTGGCCTGCAGTTTCTGTTTCTGCCACGGAAAGGTGAAGGACTTTGCTGTGTGCTGTGTCCCCTGCTTGAAGGAGATCTCCAAGGGCCTGAAGTGAGCTGGCCTCCTGTTCAGAAGTCTCAAGGACCCAAAGACTTCACCCCCAGCTCCCCTGAACTCTGCTGTTGTGAGTTCTGACCTGCCTTGTGGTGCCTGTGCCAGTTTTGGACCTCTGGAGGTTGTTTCTGCTGTTGGGAGCTGGAAGAAACCCAAGAGAAGCAAGAAAACCTTTTTCCGACGCCGTCAACGACGCTGCTGTGACGCCGCGACCTGCACCGAGGCCGGGGAACCGCTCGCGAAGTGAACGACGCATCGCCCGGCCTGCTCCGCAGCTCTGACGCCCTACGTCGCCCGCCGGCAGCGATCGGCCGTGCCCGACGCCAGCGCTCACATCGACTCCGTCATCTCCAGCACCTACCTCCTGTTATTGCAGCGCCGATAACCGCCGAGGGCGACTCTACGAACTTGCCGACGTCGCATCGTCAACTGAGCCGACATCGGCCATCTTCAACGCCGTGCATCGTCACCGACTTTGCTTCCAAGGCACTGTTTGTTTGGGGGTCTGTGTGACTCCACCCCCGACGCCGCGATCCCCGCTGTCGGCACCGTACTTTGGATTTCTTGCTATCACGACGTCGCAATAGCCCCAGTTGGTGCTATTTCATTTCTACAAGCTTATGTTTGCAATATCCTTTTGAAAGTCATTTTTCTGAATATCTGTATGTTGGATTTTTGTCGTTTTGGTCTTGTTTAGTTTAGATAAAGATATTGTATTTTTCTAAACTGGTGTGGTGTCCTTTTGTGGTGCTTTCACTGTGTTGCTGTGAGTGTTGGTACAAATACTTTACACATTGCCTTTGGGATAAGCCTGTCTGCTCGTGCCAAGCTACCAAGGGGGTGAGCAGGGGTTATCTAAAGTGTGTATCCCCCTTACCCTGACTAGAAGCAAGGGTCCCTATTTGGACAAAGGTACCTACCTCTGCCAACTAGAGACCCCCATTTCTAACAAGGATGAATTGTTGTTTATGTGTAAAAATATTACGAGGAAAGCAAGAAGCTTGCATGAGCAGTTTGCTGAGATTGTACAAACATATGGAGTTGATATTGAAAAATCTAAAGCTTTAAAAAAGACATGTAGATTAGATTTTAGTGACAAAGATTTGGAGAATTTGAATGTTTTAGGAAGGCGATTGCAGATTAAAGAATTGATAAGTACACTGAGACGTTGGGGGGAACTGGATAGATGGTAAGGAAGATGGGCTAAAAAGAAATAAGATGTGAATGCAACAGTGAATACTGTATTGCCATTGTAAACTGTGAGAGAAGCAGGGAAAGAAACAGTTGATGCGGTTACAGCATACCCAATGAGAGAGGTATCAGGAGGTGGTTTTGTTCACGCTCCATGGTCAAGGCAGGATATACTATCATTTACGAATGACTTTCCTAGATTGAGAGAAAAGCCTGTTGAATGGTACAAACAAGTTGAGACATTTGTGAAAGTCTGAAAGGTTTTATGGAGAGATTTGGATGGTCTTTTTGATATTGTGGTACCAACAGATTTATGGATTGAGTGTAAAATTGCTGTAGATTGGCCAAAAGAAGAATATCCAAGAGATCCAAAAACAAGAGCACCTTCAGAAGAACTTATGAAAAAATATAATCAGGTCTTTACATATTAGAAGGGGAAGATTTCTCCAAAAGAAACAGATTGAGTGAGGATTGATAGGACTACCCAAGAATTAAAAGAATCAGTACATGTGTATTATGAGAGGCTTCTTCAGGTGTTTAAGTAATTCAGTGGTATAGAAAATATCACAGAGAAAGGTATGGGACATTTTGTATACAGATTTGTGTATGGATTGAGACCAGAAATAAGTGCCATGATCCAGCAGCATTTGATCTGTTGGCAAAGCAAGTCAATCGACGAAATACTTCGTTATGGGAAGTACTGCGGAGATGACATAGAAATGAGACATAAAAAGTTAAAAGAGAAATTAATGTTAGCCCAAATGAAAGCAGCAAAGAAAGGAGGATATTTGAATGGTGATTTGACAGATGTTTACAAAGGGAATGGTCAGACTACTACTGGTATGAAAGGTGTAGTTTCAAATGGAAATACTGTGACACAAATGATACCAATGTCTCAGGGAAGAGGTAGAGGCAATTTCATGTTTGCGGTAAATTTGGACATTGGCGACGCGAGTGTAGGAGTCTATTGATTAATACAGGAGAGGCAGGAATAAACCATGTGAATCGGGTGCAGAATCAAAATCATCAGGTACAGGTGAATCAGAGAAACCAGATGCAAAATCACAATCCACAAGTACAGGCATCAGGTGGTAGGAGTCAGGGTTTACAGATGCCTCAAGCTCCTATGCCAAATCAGAATGTGAATGGTCAAGTACAAAGATACAATGCGAATGTGGGTTTTCATACTAATGGTCAAATAAATTCAAATGTGCAGGTGGCTACACAATATCTGATGCAAACAGAAGAAAATGATTCAGATACATTGCAATGACAGTGCCTGAGGGGGGAGGAAGTGTGCGTTCTTGGCGCATCTCTAGAGGTAGATCAGTCAGGTCCTTATGTGGATGGCGAGGTAGATGGTAATGCCATTACATTCCTCTTAGACACTGGTGCTACCCGTTCCACTGTGAGAACTGTGGAAATCCCAAATCTACCCCTCTCGGGAGAAAGTATCCAAGTTGTAGGAGTTTCAAACAAATTGATTAAAACGCCAGTGACAAGACAAATGAAGGTTCAAATTGGAAATTTCCAAGAATTGCACAAATGTGTTGTGTGTGACACAAGTCCAGTTAATTTACTAGGAAGGGACTTATTGTGCAAAATGAATTGTTCCATCTATTGTACTCTGGATGGAATAGCATTTCATACAAAAGATGAGGATGTTGTCTTCAAAATAGCGAGGCAGGGAACAGAAGTGAATGATTTGTATCCGTTATTTACAGCGAATGATTTGTCTGTTGAGTTGAGAGATACGGTATTGTCTGATGTGTGGGACTTTACAGGGAAAAACATTGGATTAATGAAAGGAGTAGCTCCAATTCAGATTACAGTAAAACCAAATGCAGAATTTCCAAGAATACCAGCTTACAAAATGAGTCCTGAAACCATTGCAGGAGTAACACCCGTGATTGTTATGCTGATCGAACAAGGAATACTGAAAGCGATCTTAGGGAGACCATGCAATTCGCCTATAATGGGAATTCGCAAACCCAATGGGAAGTATAGGATTGTACAGGACCTAAGAACGGTAAACCAAATTGTTATACCTTGTTGTCCAATTGTTCCAAATCCATCCGTGATCATATATCAAATTCCATGTGATGCAGAATGGTTTTCAGTAATCGATCTGTGCCAAGCATTTTTCTCGACACCTTTACACTCGGATAGCCAATATTTATTTTCGTTCTGGTTCGGAAACCGTGTTTTGGCATGGTGCTGAGTTCCTCAAGGGTATACAGAGAGCCCCTCCCTCAATCTTCAATCAGATATTGAAGAAATGTTTGGAGTCATTGATAATGCCTAAAGACTCAGTTCTAGTGCAATATATTGATGACTTGTTGGTCGCTTCAAAGACGAAAGAAGACTGTGTGACAGATACAGTTGCTCTACTGAATCATTTGGCAGTAGGTGGACATAAAGGGGTCGATTCCGATTCGGGCCGGAAATCTCTCCGACCGAGCCGGACCCGGAGAGATTTCCGACCGAATCGGCCCCGTGCAGTCCGACCGAACGAGTCCGATGCATTCGTATGCCACCGGACACGAGTCGGTCGGACTCCCATTGAACTCAATGGGAGCCGGTCGTACAACGCGTACGCGGGCTCCCATTGCCTCAATGGGTGCGAGGCGGACAAGGGCGCCCCTACAGCGAGTACGCCGCGAATCGCTTCGCGGCGTACACGCACAGGTAGGGGACCCATGGGTCCCCCTGTGTGCGCCTGCGCGGGTACGCGTACAGGGGGTCCGACACGGACCCCCAAAGTACGGCTCCGACAGCGAGTTCGAGTCGGACGGCGCGAGTCGGTCGGAGCGGTCGAGGTGCGCATCGTACTTACCCGGCCGGAAAACGTCTCCATTGCGCGGTGCGAATCGGGTCCGAGCGAGTCGGTCGGAGCGGTACGATCCGGGTACGAGTCGGTCGGAGCGGTCGGGTCGCCCGGACGAGTCGGTCGGCGACTCGCATCGTACTCGCTCGGCCGGACCCGCGTACGATTCGGTCGGGAAAAAGGGCTCCGAATCGGATCCGGTAAAGCCGAATCCTATTCGGAGCCCTACCGGCCGAGATCGGAATCGGCCCCAAAGTGTCACCAGCGAAGTTACAATTTTGTAAAAAAAAGAGGTTCTTTATTTGGGTCATATCATTGAAAAAGCAATCCGGAAAGTCTCTCAAAATCGGATTAATGCTATAATGCAAATAAATCCACCAAAAACGCAAAAAGAAGTCCGAATGTTTCTGGAAATGGTTGGATATTGCAGGCAGTGGATAATGAACTTTTCACTGATAGCCAAGCCATTACAGAGGTTGACTCACAAAGATGTAACAGATCCGATACATCTTGATGATGAATGCATGAAAACATTTTTTGAGTTACAAGACAGTTTATGTCGAGCACCAGCATTAGGAATGCCAGATTTTGATAAGGAATTTGCGTTATTTTTTTTAATGAACGCGACGGTTGTGAACTGTCAGTTCTAGCGCGAATGCATGGAACAGAACGGAGAGCAGTGGCATATTTCTCCGCCACTTTGGATCCTGTAGCTGCAGCATTGCCAGGATGTTTAAAAGCAGTTGCTGCTACATGTGTGAGTCTTGAGCAGAGTGAATTGATTGTAATGGGACAGCCTTTAAAAGTGTATGTACCACATTCAGTTGAGGTTTTGTTAACACGAACTCGCACACAGAATCTTACAAGCAGTCGGTTAACAAAATATGAGCAAGTGATATTGGGTGCTGAGAATGTAACAGTAGCAAGATGTACAAGTCTGAATCCAGCTACTTTGTTACCGACTCCAAGCTGTGAAGCTGTTCTGGATGAAGCAGATCATGATTGTCTGGATGTGACTGAATTGTGTACAAAACCGAGGCCTGATATCAAAGATACACCGTTGCTTGAGTCTGATATAGTGCTGTTCGTGGATGGATCGTGTTTGAGAGATTCAGAAGGAGGCTTTTGAACTGCATATGCGATTTGCACAGTGGCAAGTGTAATTGAAGCATCATGGTTGAAAGGAGTGAGTTCAGCTCAAATTGCTGAACTAAAGGCCCTAACTAGAGCTTGTTGCCTAGCCAAACAAATGAGAGTAACCATATTTACGGACAGCTAATATGGTTTTGGGGTTGTACATGATTTTGGGCAGTTGTGGTCTCAACGTGGATACTTGACCTCTTCGAGTTCATCTATATGAAACGGAGAGTGTGTAAAGGATCTACTGATGGCACTACAATTGCTGGCACAAATTGAGGTGGGGAAATGTCCAGCACACAGATCTGGTTGTGAATATATTACTGTGGGCAACCACTATGCAGATGAAATTGCACGTTTTTGTGCTTTTAAATCATATTTAATTAATGTGGAATAGTCAAAGGAACAATTTGATCAAACAGAATGTAAATTGATGTTCTCATCTGTTCAAACTTGGGATGAAATAAGAATATTGGAAGATGAAGCAAGTGATATAGAGAAAGAGGGGTGGATTAAATCAGCTTGCACACGTAGATCAGATGATGAAGTGTGGATCTATACTGATGGAAGACCAATAATGCCAGATAGTTTGTTGTCCCAGATGGTGAGATTGTATCATGGACCAACACACATAGGTAGAGATGCAATGATCAGGCTTTTTAGGCAGGTATGGTATAACCCGAAATTTAGGGTTATTGCAGAAAGTCTCTGTCAAAGATGTGTAATATGTCAGCAACAAAATGCAAGAAGGAAAACAGTTGTCAGTATGGGACGAATTGGCAAAGCTGTAGGTCCATTTACTCGAATGCAGCTAGATTTTATTGAAATGCCTCCTTGTCCAGGGCTAAAATACGCCCTTGTGATCGTTTGCCTGTTTTCTCTTTGGGTGGAAGCATATCCAACAAGACGTAATGACAGCCTAACAGTTGCTAAATTACTTCTTAGAGAGATAATACCTAGGTTCGGTTTCCCAGTCTCATTAGAATCTGATAGGGGAACGCACTTTGATAATGAAATAATTTGGATGATTTGTGCAGCATTACAAATTGAACAAAAGTTGCACTGTGCCTACCGACCTGAGGCTTCAAGTATGGTTGAACAGTTGAATGGCACAAAAAAATCTAGATTGGCTAAAGTTTGTGCATCCACAACACTAAAATGGCCTGATGCATTGCCATTGGTGTTAATGAGCTTAAGAAGTATCCCAGACAGAATAACAGGACTGTCCCCACACGAGATTGTGATGGGAAGGGCTATGAGACAGCCAATAGTCCCAGCAAATCATCTAATAAGCATTACTGATGATTTAGTACTGGATTATTGCAAAGGATTGGCTGATGTGGTGCGTTCTGTGTCTCACCTGGTTGGAGAAGTTGCAACAACAACACAGCAAGAACAGGGGCACAATCTATGTCCTGGGGACTGGGTGCTTATCAAAAAGCACGTAAGGAAGTCTTGCCTAGAACCTCGATGGCATGGTCCGTATCAAGTAATACTGGTGATGACAACTGCTGTTAAGTGTGGTGCTTTAACAAATTGGATACACGCCAGCCACACCCTTCGAGTCCCAAGTCCACTTGAAAGTACAGAATGTGTACAAAGTGAACAAGGAAGAGTTCCTGAACCAGCTGAGAATCAACTAGAGTGGGCACAAGCTACTGGGTCTCATGAAGCTGATATTGTCACTGTCAATGCTGAGAATGAATTGATCCCTGAAAGAAAGGAAGAGAAAAGAAAAAGGGATTCATCAAGATAAAATGCTGAGACAAATGCAAGTGAAATAGACAGTGCATCTGGAAAAAGAACAAGAAAAGGCGACAAGTGGCCAAAGGGAGTTAAGAAATTGAGATACTCTCTGAAAGAAAAGATTCCAACAACAGTAATTGAAATATCTAGCCAATCTTAACAGAGTGAGACAGAAGAAGAAGGAAATCCAGTGCGAAGAACAAAAAGAATAAAAATACCAAGTAAAAAGTACACTGCACCAGAATGGACATATTTGGCTGCAGCAACTAATGACTGGGAAAAAGAATTTATTGAGTTCTGTTCAAAAGAAAATCGTTCATAGGAGCCACCCTAAATGAACTGTTCTTTTTTAAAAGGGTGCAGAAAAAGAGAGAGGAGATTTATGGAAATAAATGAAAACTTTGAAGAAGAAAAAGCAGTGAAGAAAAAATTCTGAAGAATTGTGAAGAGCTTAAGGCTTTAAAGGAGTTGGGTGCACAACCTAAAACTAGTTTCGCATATTTTTATTAGCATATTTTTCTTTACATTTTTTTCTTTTTCTTTTTATAAAATGGATAGAACTAAAATTGAGACTGGTAAACAGAATCAAGGCTTATTTAGGCGAAGATGTCTTAATGTTTGTTTTGCATGTGTTTTCGTAACAATGTTTGTGTGGTTGATACTAACATTTATAGTACCACACTTTCCCTTTATTGATGTAGTTAATTCTACTAATAATAATGAGCATGCAACTATAGATATTAAAAGAGATCTTAAAGAAGATCCAGAGACTAATATAAAAGAACTAACAGGAAGCGATTTATATAAAAATAAATCAATTAATGATTTTTCATTAAATGTCTTTACTAAACTACTCTATGTGTACGTAGACACTATGGATGCAAGAGATTGTTATGTGTGCATGCAGTTACCTACGTCTGTGTCCGAAGGGGTGACCTATCACCACCTTACAGTAACATATGGAATTTCGTGTAGTGTACTAACCAGTTTGTTTTATGGTAAGGAGGAGTTTCAATACTATTATTCTAATTTAGACCTAGTATTTTCTGAAGTTCCTATTAGAAAGACCATGAATATAGTATATAGTGCGAGGTATGCAGAATATATGGGTGACTTTTTCCATACTACTAAAACGATAGACATAGTATATGCGCATCGAAATAATCTGACCTGTAAATTACATAGGGTAGAAATAGAATTTATTAATACTGTGGAAGATAGGCGAAGAGAATTTAAGAGATAGGCTGCACAGCAGAAAACTAGAGAACCTCCTTTGGCACACAAAGAAGGTAATTACAAAAAGAGTGAGACTTATGCTGCAATGACTCCGGATTGGCCTCATAGAGGAAAGCTTTGATTATTAAGGCAGAAAACAGAATATAATAATTATTTCATTGGTTCCAGTGAATGTGAACATACCTTCCTAATAGGGGGTTGGGGATTGAGAGGTGGTACTGATCCTGTTTATCCTGGAGTTTATTATGTGTGTGGAAAGAATGCCTACTATAGGTTGTCACAACATCGGTATGCGTGTTGTTATATGGGGATCGTCTTCCCTAAAATTTATCATGTAAATTAGAAACATGAAACCAATGAAAAGAAACTAACACGGAGTAAAAGGGGAATAAGTGCTGCAGAAATTGTGGGAGATATATTTGGAGCATTGATACCTTCAGTAGGGGTGATTCTAAATTCATAAAAAATTAGAAAATTGTCTACCGTGGTTGATCGTTTATCAACGGATACCGCTGGTGGGTTTTTAATGATTGATACTGAAATGGTTGCCATAAGAACCATGGTTTTGCAAAATAGACTTGCCCTAGATGTATTATTGGCAAAAGAGGGCGGAGTCTGTAGTATGCTGAAAATTCAACAATGTTGCACTTATATTCCTGATAAGAGTAGAGATTTTTAGGGATATATCAGCAACATTACACATTTGCGTGATGATCTAACTGAACTGAAGGTTGATGGTGCTTGGGAGAAACTTGGTAAGGGTTTTTAACATTTGCTAACAGCTTAGTAGGATGGATACTAACTCCAATAGTTGCTATTGCTACTGGTATACTAATGGTAATTATGCTTTACAAATGTTGCAAAAATAAGACAAAAGATGTAAAACGGAAAGCAAGAAAAAGGAAGAGAGAAGAAATAGAAATGGAAGATCGGAAAGGTGCTTACTATGATGTAATGAAAGATATAGAGGGTGTTAGGTTGAAACAGATGAGAACAATGGCAACAGCATTCTGAAATTATCAGATCGTAATCTGATAAGTGATTTTGTGATGGTTTAAAATACCATCAGATGGGGATTGATGGAGCATGATTTTTGCAAATAATATCTGCTCAATCTAATCTGTCCATGAGTGTGAATTAACCAGGAAAATTTACTAATTATGAGATTTACTAACATGGAAAATACATAGTGTACAACGTGAAAATGTGCAGAGGAAAACTCGACAATGTTTCCTAAGTGTAGAGAAAATGAAAAATGGTCAAACATAATGAAAAAGAGAGAGATGTCTTTCAGAAAATAAGGAGAAACAAGTAACCTGCATAATGCTTGGAAACATAGACAATTAGTAATAAATGTTTAATGAAGATTTATTTTGTTTATCTAACGAATGTGATTCATGTCTCCTAATATGCAGAAAATATGACAAGTTCTGAAGAAAGTGCTTTCGTGAAAGACTTTATGAATCCTTTAGAAATTATTTCCTTTCTGCTAAAATAATGTAGGCCTTAGATGATGTTAGAGGATGTGCATTTGTCCTTCAAATGTTTCTAATGTTTCTAGGATGCTGAACATTGGTCTTTTTCTGTATGAATTTGTCTAGGCTTTTTCCTGTGTAGACAAGAGATGATGTTTCTTTTAGTATAATTGTTTCAACGTTTGTAACAAGTAGTAATTTAGTAAGAACAAGTACATATTTTTTTGTAGCAATGGTTTCCTTTCCTTCCTCGGAAGCTGATGTAATTTAGTTTTTACAATAGTCTTACTAAGAGATTTGACAAAGTGAGCTCGAAAGACTATCACTTCATGTGAATTGACCAATGAAATGTAAGAAAAAAACCTGAATGATACAAATTATTAGAGATAGAACAATTCTGACTCATATAAAAGAAGATCGTGAGAAAAACTGTGAGAGAGTCCGTTCCCGAGCCCATTCTCTGAGAGCGTGCGTGATGTGTCATGCTAATCCTGAATCTCTGGCTGGCTTATTTCCTGCAAATCCTGAAGAGACTCTTACCTAAATTACTTTGCACATCATCGGCTGGTGATGCTGCTTTTGCTTTACCCTTTCGGCCGAGGTGTTAGCTTTTCAGACTAATTGCACGCAGTGCATTAGTATTTTCGATTTCCTAGGTTCGTATGAGAACTGATAATTTTGGGAAACAGCCTTTACATCGACTCATTGACAACGAAGGACCTGAACCACGACTCCTTAACAACAACCTCAACCTGAATCACGAGTCTTTTAACCACTAATGCATTTACAACTACCTCTGGCCAGTAGATGGCACTCTTGGATTGTATATGACAGATGTATTACTATTGATAAAATGGTGGATGGGCGCATTTTATATGGTTTTGTAGAGTGGATGTGTTGTTTTTTTTAACAAAATAAGTTTAGGGAAATAGTGTTTATTATGTGAAAACGTGTTTGAATTTTGTTGTAAATGCATTAAAGGTAAAGGCATACTCGCAGTAAAAAAAAATTACTTTCAAATGTAAGTATTTTGGTAAGTATTACGCATATATATATATATATATATATATATATATATATATATATATATATATATATAAATATATATAAATATATATATATATTTGCAAGTGTATTTTTAAGGGTTTAGGGTGAGTATGGATTTTCAAGGGTATTTTTAGGGTTTAGAGTGGGTATGGGTTTTTGGGTGGCAAGGGTATTTTTAGGGTTTAGGGTGGGGATGGGTTTTGGGTAGCAAGGGTATTTTTAGGGTTTAAGGTGGGTATGGTTTTGGGTGGCAATGGTCATTTTATGATTTAGGGTGGGTATGGGATTTTGGGTGGCAAGGGTAATTTTAGGGTGGGCATGGGTTTTTGGGTGGCAAGGGTAATTTTAGGGTGGGTGTGGGTTTTTGGGTAGCAAGGGTATTTTTAGGGTGGGTGTGGGGTTTGGGGTGGAAAGGGAATTCATAGGGTTTGGGGTGGGTGTAGGTTTTGCGGTGGAAAGGGATTTTATAACATTAATAGTGAGTATAGGGGTGTGTGTGTGTATATAGTGTTAATACTTACCAACATTAATTTTACAACACATGTCTTTAGCATGCATGCCTTTACCACGAAATGTAAGTGTTTTACAGGTACATACAAACCCATAACACATACATACATGTATATATATATATATATATATATATATATATATATATATAGGTTTATACTTAGCTGTAAAATAGATACATTAATGGGGTAAAGGCAATCGTGGTAAAGGCATAGTAGTTGTAAAAAAATAGTTGTTGTTAAAACTGTAGTGGTTTAGACTAAGTAGTGGTTAAGGAGTAGTTGTTTAGACTGTAGTTGTTCAAGTGGTAGTTGTTCCATCATACAACCGATAATTTTACGTATTTGTCTTTGCACTGATATTTCTCTCTCTCCGCCTCTATACCTGTTGTTTGATGTTTTTGGAATAAGTTGTAATATGTTTATTGTGATTTACCCTGTAACATTGTGAACTAAGAGATGACATTCTAATTTTTGTACTTGTGTTTGACCATTAATATTATGAAATAACAATATAAGAATTAGTGTATGTCTTTATTCATGAGTTATTGAATTATTTTGACACGGTTATGATGATACAGATGTTTAGCCTATTTCTTCATTGTAGGTCCTCATGAGGGAATAGCATTCCATTTTTCATTGTTTAGTCCCTTTTAGCTCTACCAAAGATCCATCGGAGGACCTTTGATACTGCTTTCTGAGTAGTAATGACTTATGGGCCCGTCATTAGAGTTACGTTTTCAATAATTGTATAGTGGTTGGTGTGGACGTGAAATTATAAAATCCCCCACTGCTTAAGCATGCATCACTGTTGTAGGTAACATTTGTGGTCTGCAAGCAAAACCCTAGGTGGAGAGAAATATTTTGTGTTAGGACACTGGTTTTCTTTGTCAGAGGGGATAAAGAAGACAGGATCCAGGAGGGGGAAATTTGAGACTCAGGGGTTTGTGTTCAATTGTTAAATCAGGTTTCGAGTTAGGATTGTGATTCAGATGCACTGTTGGTAGGGAAAATGAGGAGGGGAAAAGGGGAAGATTCCAGCATGGGAAAGTGGAGAAGGGGAGATATATCCAGAGTAGGTAGTTGTAAATAGGTGGAGCGTAGGTGAGGTAGAGGGAGAGCTGTAGTAGGGAGGCTAGCTAGGTAGCTGTGAGAGAGATGTCGGAGTGTGGGCGAAAAGGGTTGGAAAAGTTAACTGGTTAATACCGGGTAGTTGGGGGAGAGATATCGGAATGCGGGAAAGAGGACAGGAAGGGGGTCAAAGGGTAGGAGGAGGAAGGGAATGATACAAAATCTGGGGGGTCCCCAGAGCCGCAGTGGTTGGATTTCTAACCCTTAGATGCAAGGACTTAGTTTCGTGGAACAACATTAAATTAGAAAGCCAGTACCACCCGTTTTCCATCCAACGTGCCTCTTAATAACACATATTTACCTTGGTCGTCAATTTTGCTATCGATCACAGAGAATGGGACCCCTGCGCGTATCCACACAGCTGCTCCACATGAAAAGGCTGAATAAGCAGTCGAATACAATTATCCCCTCCATCTTCTATGTAATTTAAGGGTTTCGGTGGGCATTAAGTGTGGTTCCTGCAGGCATACTATTTGAGCGTGGCGTCGGTGCAATTGGGCCAATATCCTGTGCCGCTTGTGGATCGAGCTTATACCCCATATGTTCCAAGTGACAACACTGTATGGATTAATCACAGATGCCATTTATGAGATAACATGGATATCAGCGGCCCCACAACCCCCCAGCCACCTGCCCAAAATGCGAGCGTCCAGACCAATGTCAAGCATAACAAATAAGCGATATCCCAATACTCAAACTAGTCAACTTCGGTCGACCAAACTGAAACTTAAACGATAACATGGTTAACTGCGCAATAACAAGTGCTTTCGCTTGTGGGGTAGGCTACTAATGTGGTGGACGTGTAGGCTATGTGCGGTAGGTGGTACAGCCCAGTACGAGCCGGGCCTCGGGGGATTATAGTATAACATGTTGTAGTATCCCTAGGCTTATATATCAGCAGCAATGTGCATTGTGGGAACCAGGTCGTGACCTCACTTACAGGATCTATGCATCTTCTGGACCATAGTAAACTAAATTAGTAGAACCTACTAGCAATCACAGAGCCCCTTCAGGATAAACAAATATAGGAAAATACAAGGGGGAAGGGCCTTACCCCTCCTCCCAATAGGGCAACATCACAGTAATTCTCAACCCAACGGGTCATTACTTAGCTGTGTGGACACTGAGGGAAACAATGCAACACACCCCCCCCCATGAGTCCGAGTCTGATGTCGCCTCTCCTGAGGGACTGTAGCTAATAGGTGGGCGTACAGACCTCAGAGCAGTCGTCGATCGGAGAGCCTCCTGACTCCCCTCCAATACCACCATAGGAGATGGGGCTCCCGCCATGCTGTTTTTTGTAGTTAGTCCCTTTCTGCACCTACGTGGGGGTCTCTGTGATTTTGGTTGTGACCGTTCGTGGCGGCCAATGTCCCCCGTTTCCGGGAAATTTCTGTCCAACCAGTCCCATGCACTCTCAGGCATTTCAAAAAAGAAGGAATGCTGGTTATGAAGGATTTTTGACTTGTCTGGGAATAGGAGAGCAAACGTAAGGCCAGCTGGGCGGATTCGAGATTTGACCTCCAGGAATGAGGCGCGTTTACGCTGGACTGTCAGTGTATAGCCTGGGAAGATTGAGACTTTTGCGTTATCGAACTGTAATGGGCCGTTGTCACGGGCTGCTTGCAGTAGAAGATCTCGGTCTCTAAAGTTTAGAATTTTGGCTATGAATGGCCGAGGGTTTCCACCAGGAATGGGTTTTCTAGTAGGAACCCGATGTGCTCGTTCCACCGTAAAGAGTTCTGACGGTCCTGTGGGAGCCACTTTTGTTTTGAGCCAGTCCTCGATAAACGTTGTCGGCTGCGGGCCCTTTGACCCCTCAGGAAGTCTTACTATTCTCAGATTGTTCCATCAGACCCTCCCTTCTCCATCGTCGGCGCGGGCCTGAAGGGTCTCCATTTGCTGGCATAGTTGTACGAGCTGCACATCATGTTCTCTCACCTTAGGTGCCACTGAGTCCAGCGTTAGTTCAGAGGCCTTGAACCTATCAGATAGTTTTCTGTGGTTGTCTTTCAACAAATTAAGTTCTGTAGAGATAGTACCCAGTTGCTGAACAATGGCTGATCTGGACTCCCGTATTTCCTGTAATATCATGTCCAGTTGTCAAGAACCCTCTAAACTGCTCCTGTGTTACTTCTACGCATTCTACTTTACTTTCCAAAAGAAAGCAATTGGCCAAATATCCGCTTTGGAGGCGTTTGGGCCTCAGCTGGAAGGCTTCCCTGCGATCCATTTTATATGGATTGCGAGATTCCCTTCTCTTGCAAAAAAGACCGTTTGCGCATACTTCTTACCAAGGTGCGCGGTCTAGTTGTTTTATCTCGAGACATCTCGGTGATTCCAATGCGTCTGCGCGAGCTCCGCGCGGCGCACTTCAACTGTAAAACTACAGTTGATGGACGTTTCCCCTCAGCGCTCTGCTTGTGAGGAAGATTTGACGAGAACAGAAGTCAGCGCATTTCAGCCTATATTCTCAGGGAAGTTTATGAGGCTATTTATGTTCATTTTTGAAGGACAATTTTTGACCTTTTGAATTTATTTCAGCGGTAACGTTTCAGTCCTGCTTCGCGTTGAGAGAGAACAGTGAGTCAAAGAAGTGACGAGTCTGGTTTCTGTGAAGAGAAGCCGGCTCGAAGTATCTCAAGTAAGCGTGTCTATTTATTTCGAAAGCATGGTGTTTATGAACTAATTTTTGGAGAACTACAGTTCAAGTTTCTGCAGCTAACCTTCGTAATTCTGGCAGAACTTGTCGCAGTTTAAGGAACTTAAGCCACAGCTGTTGAGAAACGATTTAGTTTTGTGAGACTTTACTAGACTGACAAATGGAATATAATATCAGCGTTCAACTCTTCAGCAGCTCCGAATTTCAACTTCAGGCTTAATAATTACATCTTTACAAGGAGCTCGTTTTCAATTTCTAAAGTGTGTTACTAGAATGCCTGAAGAGTCTATCTACTAATGAATGAACTAATAATCGTTGTACCAACTGAAAGTATATAATTCTTCTAACCATCAATCCATAATAAAAGAAAAAGGACGTTTGTTCTTGCAGTTGATCAAATAACGATTTAAGACAAAACTACATAGAGAGGGGCAGTTTTCATATACACACAGGTAAAAAGAAATAAAGAAGAAAAAGAATAGTTGTGTTAGTTTAAGAAGAGAGTAGGGAGAAGTAATAGGTTGTGCTTATCTCTTTTAGGGTTCACAAGTGAAGTTCAGAAGAAGAACCGTGTCCTGAGGCAGTCTCTCTTGTTTTGTCTTTCCACTTCCCCTTTCCCCCAGTCTGGAGCCAGATTCAGTGTTTTATTATTGACGCTGGTTACGGTCGGAGGGATTTGGTGAAAAGTCTTCTGCTCCTGAGGAGATCGCCCTCCTGATCTGACAGATTGAAGTGCCATTAAAAAGGCCTCTTAATTGAGGCTTAAGATCTCCTCTAGGGCAGTATGGCGGAAGGTATAGATTTAAAGACCTTAGCCACCATTTTAGAAGGAATGCAGTCACAATTAAATAATACCTTAGAAGAAAATAATTCCCTTAGGGAGGAAGTTAAGAGGGCGAGTCAAGAATCTATTCAAACTAGGCAGAAGTTAGATGAACTCGTAGCTTCAGGTTCAGTTTTTAGGGGAACACAAAGTTTGCCCAGTATCCCGTCCCCTTCTGATATCTCGACTCAGGTTATCCATGCAATCTCACCCATTATTCCTTTGGCGCCTCCAGAGAGATTTAGTGGCGACGCGCAAAAGGCACAAATATTCTTAACTCAATGTTCCTTACATTTTTTGTGCCGACCGGTTATAGTTGCTGAGGATCAATCAAAAGTGGCATTCATGCTGTCGTATCTGAATGGTGACGCTGCAGCTTGGTCAATGTCGCTGGTCACCTGAAATGAACCAGTGTTAAATAATTTTGACAATTTTAAAATCGAATTTTTGCGCATATTTGATCGACGATCAGCTTCTCAAGCGACAGACAATGAGCTATTGGAGCTTAAGCAAGGCAACAAAGATCTGGTGGGATATTTGGCTCAATTTAATAAATTGATTGTAGAGACTAATTGGCCCGAAGAGAAAACAGCAGCCATATTCTACAGGGGCTTGAGAGATGAGCTTAAAGACGCACTTGCGCAAATTCCCAAGAGACCTACTGAAGTCTCAGAGTTGATTGACCTGGTTCTGCAGATTGATCATCGCTTGAGTGAGAGACGAAATGAGAAGAGAAGGGATTTTCGTCCTCTGCCTCCTCGTTTTGATCGTGCTAAGATTAAAGGTCACAAATCATCTGAGCAAGCATCTTCCGAAGAGCCCATGCAGATTGGTTCAGTCAGAGGACCTTTATCTAAGGAAGAGAAAGAAAGACGTAGATCTGGTCAACTTTGTATGTATTGTGGTATAGCTGGCCATTTTGTTAAGGATTGCCCCTAGAAGCCGAAATCATCTCTGCAGGGAAAAGGTCGGCTTCACCTGTAGAAGGAGTTGCACAGGTGGAAGCGAATGTGAAGTCAGCTCCAGTTTCGCAGCAGGTGGCGAACACCTTACAGTCTTCGGCACCTCATTTGGTGGTCACCTTTACCGCAAGGTTCCAAGATAAAATTGTGAGTGAAGTTTCCGTAATGATAGATTCAGGGGCAACTGGAAACTTTTGTGATCTTAAATATGCCCAACGAATAGGAATACAATTTGTTGAGAAAAAGGTTTTGGAAGCGGTCAGAGTAGTGGATGGGACAAATTTATCCTCTGGACCCATCACCCATGAAACGGAAATGATCCAATTGTCTGGGTTAAATGGTCATACAGAATTGATTGCATTAAAATTGATTGACACACCCCAATTTCAGCTCATCCTTGGCCTTCCCTGGCCAACAGAGCATAATCCCTGTATTGATTGGAGTAAGAGAACAGTTGTAATGGACTCCTCCTACTGCAAGGAGAATTGCTTCTGTGAGCATCCCAAGCCTTTGGAAGAATCTCCAGCAAGAAGGTTAGCAAGTCACCCAGTCCAGATTTGTTCCTTGGAAACAAAGGAAATTCCGTTGGAGTACCAAAATTTGTCTTCAGTGTTTGATAAAAAAGAAGCAGAGAAGCTTCCCCCCCATCGTCCTTACGACTGCAAGATTGAGATTGAGCCTGGAGCAGTTCTGCCTTGTAATCGTATTTATGCTTTAACCGAAACTGAGAATCAGTACTTGAAGAATTATTTGGACCAACATCTAGCAAACGGATTTATTCGCCCATCCAAATCCCCTGTCTCCTCCCCTTTATTTTTCATTCCCAAGAAGGATGGAGATCTTCGAACTTGTATCGATTATAGGGCATTAAATCAAGTGACAATAAAGAATCGCTATCCTCTACCTTTGATTTCCGTCCTACTAGACCAAGTGAAAAATGCAAAAATTTACACCAAACTGGATTTACGCGGAGCGTATCATTAGATCCGAATCGCTCCCGGAGATGAGTGGAAGATGGCGTTCCGAACCCACTATGGCCTGTTCGAATATCAGGTGATGCCGTACGGTTTGTGTAATGCGCCTGCGGCCTTTCAACACTTTGTGAATGACGTCCTTCGAGAATTTTTGGATAGAGCCGCAGTTGTCTATATAGATGATATTTTGATCTTCTCCGACAATGTGGAAGAACATGTGACTCATGTGAGATCCATATTAACTAAGTTACTTGAGAACCATCTATATGTGAAGCTGGAGAAGTGTGCTTTTCATGTGGAGAACGTTGAATTTTTAGGCTTTGTATTATCCCCTGAAGGAGTGAGTATGGATTCAACAAAGGTCAAGGCAGTGCAATATTGGCCTCCTCCAAAAAGCGTCAAGGAGATTCAAAGTTTCATTGGATTTTCGAACTTTTATAGAAGGTTCATTCCAGATTTTTCTCATAAAGTGAGTCCCATTACTCATTTACTTAAGAAGGGAGTGAAGTTTGTTTGGGATGAAGAAGCAGAGAAAGCCTTTCAATTTTTGAAGAGATCTTTTACTCAGGCCCCCATTTTACTGCATCCAAGAACTGAGGAGCCATTTTACGTTGAAGCTGATGCCTCGGATGTCGCAGTAGGTGGAATTTTATCTCAGCGACACAGGGATACTGGTCAACTTCATCCTGTGGCTTATTACTCTAGGAAGTTGACTCCTCCAGAATGTAATTATTCAATCGCTGACAAGGAGTTGTTAGCGGTCAAATGTGCCTTTTTGGAATGGCGACATTATTTGCTTGGGGCTAAGCACAAGGTCACTGTGTTCACGGACCACTGAAATTTACAGTTCCTCAAGTCTGCTCGCACATTAACTGCCAGGCAATTACGTTGGTCATTGTTTTTTGCGGATTTTGATTTCGTGATTACCTTTAGACCCGGAGTGCATAATGTTAAAGCTGATGCTCTCTCCCGAATAAATTCAGATTTTTCAGAATCAAGACCAGAAAAGCAAACTATAATTCCAGAGGAGAAGTTTGTGTTAGCCACTCTCAGTACAAACTTTTCAACTGAAATCAAAAAGGCAATGTCATCTGAAGAAATGACAAATTGGGTGAAGGAGCAATCAGAAAGAAGAATTAGGAGAGGTCTTCCATATCAAGGTGATCAGTTGTACCTGCCTACCAAGGAGCTTCAGGAAAGAGCATTGAAGTCTTGTCATGATGAATTACTTGCTGGACACAAAGGAATACAAAAAACCATGGAGTTGGTGGTGAGAAATGTTTGGTGGCCTAACATGAAACCGCAGATACGACAGTATGTGTCCACTTGCGAGAGATGCTTAAAAGGGAAGATCGTTTGGCTCCGCAAGGGTTATTGATGCCAATGTCTACCCCACCTCACCCTTGGCACACAGTGTCCATGGACTTGATTGTGGACCTTCCTCCTAGTCAGGGATTCACTACTATTTTAGTCATGGTAGACACATTTTCTAAAATGGCACATTTTGTTCCGTTAAAAAGTATTCCTCAAGCATCTCAATTGGCACAATTGTTCACACATCACATTGTGAAATTGCATGGAATTCCAAAAGTTTTAGTTTCAGATCGTGGCTCACAATTTGTTTCCCACTTCTGAAAGTCTTTCACTAAGAGATTAGGGCTTGACGCCCGGTACTCCACCAGTTTTCATCCTGAAACAGATGGACAGACGGAGAGGGTCATTCAAGACCTAGAACAATATCTTCGGCTCTATTTGTTAGATCAGAAGGCTGTTTGGTCAGAGTTAGTGTGGGCTGCAGAATTTGCTTATAATAACGCTAAGCATTCCTCTACAGGATACTCTCCTTTCTATCTAAACTATGGTAGACATCCAAGTTTTATCATTGAAAAAGAAGGTTCAGTTCCTGCTGTAGAAGAGTTTGTAAAACAGATTCAGAATACATTAACTCAAGCAGAAGAAAATATAATCAAGGCTAAGAATTCCTATAAATCTCAGGCTGATAAGAGAAGGAGAGAGAGTCCAGTTTTTAAGTCAGGGGATAAGGTCTGGTTGTCCACCAAAAATCTCAGGCTAAAAGAAAACCGAAAATTCCAACCTAGATTCATTGGTCCTTTTAAGGTAGATAGAATGCTAAATCCAGTGACAGTTAAGATTCACTTACCCACCTATCTTAATGTGCATCCAGTATTTCATGTTTCTTTACTTAAGAAAAGTCCACCTCATTTGAGAATACATTCACCTCCAAAGCCAGTTTTGCTAGATTCATTAGAGGAATATGAGGTTCACAAGATTTTAGACTCAACCTTCAGAAAAGGCAAATTGTATTATTTGATCGACTGGAAGAATTTTGGTCCAGAAGAGAGGTCTTGGGAACCTCATGCTAACGTTCATGCTCCAAAATTAATTCGAGACTTTCACAAAGCCAATCCAACAAAGTCAAGGTTGAGGGGACGCATTTTGGAGGGGAGTACTGTCAAGAACCCTCTAAACTGCTCCTGTGTTACTTCTATGCATTCTACTTTACTTTCCAAAAGAAAGCAATTGGCCAAATATTCGCGTTGGAGGTGTTTGGGCCTCAGCTGGAAGGCTTCCCTGCGATCCATTTTATATGGATTGCGAGATTCCCATCTCTTGCAAAAAAGATCGTTTGCGCATACTTCCTACCAAGGTGCACTGTCTAGTTGTTTTATCTCGAGACATCTCAGTGATTCCAATGTGCCTGCGCAAGCTCCGCGCGGCGCACTTCAACTGTAAAACTACAGTTGATGGACGTTTCCCCTCAGCGCTCTGCTTGTGAGGAAGATTTGACGAGAACAGAAGTCAGCGCATTTCAGCCTATATTCTCAGGGAAGTTTATGAGGCTATTTATGTTCATTTTTGAAGGAAAATTCTTGACCTTTTGAATTTATTTCAGCGGTAACGTTTCAGTCCTGCTTCGTGTTGAGAGAGAACAGTGAGTCAAAGAAGTGACGAGTCTGGTTTCTGTGAAGAGAAGCCGGCTCGAAGTATCTCAAGTAAGCGTGTCTATTTATTTCTAAGGCATGGTGTTTATGAACTAATTTTTGGAGAACTACAGTTCAAGTTTCTGCAGCTAACCTTTGTAATTCTGGCAGAACTTGTCGCAGTTTAAGGAACTTAAGCCACAGCTGTTGAGAAACGATTTAGTTTTGTGAGACTTTACTAGACTGACAAATGGAATATAATATCAGCGTTCAACTCTTAAGCAGCTCCGAATTTCAACTTCAGGCTTAATAATTACATCTTTACAAGGAGCTCGTTTTCAATTTCTAAAGTGTGTTACTAGAATGCATGAAGAGTCTATCTACTAATGAATGAACTAATAATCGTTGTACCGACTGAAAGTATATCATTCTTCTAACCATCAATCCATACTAAAAGAAAAAGGACGTTTGTTCTTGCAGTTGATCAAATAACGATTTAAGACAAAACTACATAGAGAGGGGCAGTTTTCATATACACACAGGTAAAAAGAAATAAAGAAGAAAAAGAATAGTCGTGTTAGTTTAAGAAGAGAGTAGGGAGAAGTAATAGGTTGTGCTTATCTCTTTTAGGGTTCACAAGTGAAGTTCAGAAGAAGAACCGTGTCCTGAGGCAGTCTCTCTTGTTTTGTCTTTCCACTTCCCCTTTCCCCCAGTCTGGAGCCAGATTCAGTGTTTTATTATTGACGCTGGTTACGGTCGGAGGGATTTGGTGAAAAGTCATCTGCTCCTGAGGAGATCGCCCTCCTGATCTGACACCAGTTTATCGGGGGGTTGGAGCCTCGCTCTCACCCAGTGTAGAGTGCATGGAGGAGGCCTCAGAGGGTGGTGATCGGGATCAGGCCCTCACCGATGATGCAGCTGCCTTTGCCTTTGTGCACCCCATTGTTAATGGCAAAGTAAACTTAGAGGGGAATGAAAAGGAGATGGTAGTTCCACTCCCCTATGTGCCAGTGATTTGCAGGTCTATTGTCAGTTTTCCAGGCTTTTTGCAGAGACACTGCGCTTCGGGCGGTTATTCTCCCTTCGGAATATGCCCCCATGAGCTGGCCCGGGGGGAAATGTTGTGCGGACATGTTCGGGCCGTTGGTGGGGGGGCCCTTCTCCCCCAGGCACTACCCGGTGGGTCAGTGGTTAATCCTTGGTTTCAGGTGGCTCAGTTAAACCACCAAGGTCGTCTTGCCCCTCTTTGTACGTTAATGAACGGTCTGCAGGAGACGTCCGCTACAGACTTCAATACATGTTCATGTCCAATGCTTCAGGCACCAGGTCCTCGGTCGGCCCACCTACTGATCGGGCTGGGATCCGCCATCCGGCACGGGGGTCCTCATGGCTGGCAACAGAGGGTATCCACAGCAGGCGCCTCCCCACCCTCCGCTCACGTCACTGGGACCACAACAGGGGAGGCCACCGGCTCTGGCCGCGGGGCCTTTAGTTAACCTGGACACCTCTCGCAGCTCAGGCTATGGCAGTGGTGGTAAGGGCTGATCCACCCTCTGGCCCGCCCGCAGCTCTCCGACCAAGGGGAAGGAATCAAGGAGAGCCCCCGGTAGTATCCATCCAGGCCTCAGCATGCGCCAGCTGGGCCACCCCCTCAGCCCCTCAGGGCTCCCAGCCTTCGGCCCTCAAGGGGTCAGTAGAAACTCACCAAGGGGGTCCTCGAGTCCAGTACAGCAATGTAGCTCTGCCCCTCCAGGCAGTTCCCGGGGCGCTCCAGCCGGTATCGCCCTGCGCGGCGGTATTGGTCACAGTGTAGGCCAGGAAGTGCCTCCTCAGTGCCGCAGGCCCGATGTGACGTGCAGGACTGCGGTCCTTCAGGAGCGCTCAGTGCATTAGGCCACATCAGCAATGGTATCGTTCAGCCACCGCGGCGGGGCCGGTCCGCCCCCGATCAACCAGCAGGGTCCACTCTGATTGTTGAGGGGGTGAGGGGGGAGCAAAGGAAGGGCAGATCCACACTCGACTGAGCACAATGCGTCTCAGCAAGGCTAGACGGACCGTCACCGCTGGACTCCCCCCCTCTCCCGGGCAACGTCGATCACACCAACATCCCAGGTCCTAGGAGCTCAGCAGGGGGGGCTCACCTTGAGGCATCACAACTTCAGCGCCCATGTCATTGCTCCGGACATCCGAGCTGCCATCCCAGGCAGCCCTCAGGGGCACTCCAGTGGCCGCCTCCCACTGGAGGCGGCGCCAGCCGCAGCACAGGCCGAAAGCAGAGCCTGCGGAATCGTAGGCCCCATTGACGTCAGTAGGCCCGGAACCTGTCGGGAGGGCTCAGTGCCCGCAGCCACACCGGCGCCGACCCCACACAGCACCAACGCACTAGCGTAGGCAGCAAGCTGGCCCCCTATCACGCTACCGGGATCGCAAGTATATGGGGATATTTGACGGATTCTCGTCCCGGGCCCGGAGCTCGTCGCTTATGCGACCACCATCTTGGGCTGCTAGCCACGCCCCCCTTGGCAGCCTACACTATGAGGGGCTATACTCTAATGGCTTTGTCCATTTAATAAAAATATGTCAGGCTACAGAGTGGGCAGCCATGCTGATATCAGCATTTTTGTGTGTGCTCTAAGAACTTCACGCTTTCTATCAGAGATACAAAAAAGCAGGCAAGGAATGAAAACAGACTAAATGAGAACTGTCACAATGTTCACGACAAGAGAAGCTAGCAAGCGCGATGTTGGGAAAGAGGAACGTGGAGAGGGTATGTAGATGAAAGGTAGGGGGAAGGCAGGTATGGTATAAGCAGTGGTCAAGGAATACAAGTTATTGGTGTGAAGATAAGATGTTGGGGGTATTTTGGTAGGGGTGAGAGGACTTTGATAGATGAGCTTTGAGAAAAGGGGGTTGTTGTTAGTGACCGGATGCCGGGAAGTGAAGGAGCTGGGGTGAAGTAATTTGGCTAGTGGACTTCCTGGAGTAGGAACTGTAGTAGGAGCTGAAGGGAGGGGGGTGATGAGCTGAGCTTGTGAGGTATTATCCATGGTGGTGGGTGGGTACCTGGAGGGGGTGGATCTTGAGGCAGTGGAGAAGGGTCTAAGTTTAGGAAAGAGATGGTCGACCATGACCAAGGTTGTCTAATTTGCTTTGTACATGATTTCCTATTGTTAAAGATGGAAATCAAAAGGTTACTGTTTAAGAGGTGGGGTGATGCACATTTAGACTTACTTCCAAAGGGAATGTTTGTCAATGAGGTGGCATACAGATGCTTTTGTAAAGAGCTGGACTATTGGTTGGTGTTGTGCATGAAGATGAGGAGGTTTTGAGGGTTCCTTTCCAAATGCAATGGTATTAGTATGCAAATACGGTTTCTGGAATTTCTCTCAGGATCTTAAGTTTAAAGTTTTTCATTAAGCATTTCAAGATATTCGGAGGATAAGTGATCTTAAATGCATTGACTCTGGATTTGGAGAAGCGATTGAGGTGACACAAGAGTAGGTCATCGTCAAAGTTAATGGGTAGGAGTGTTGGTATTAAAAGCCACGAGGAACACTGGGAGAAGAGGGGACCCACTGCTGGTGCCCTATATGCCTCCCTTTTTTTCTCCCAACCCGCACTCCTTATTCACATTCCCTAATTAACCCACTTTTCTCTCTGCCCATGTCCTCCTCACTTTTGGCAGCACTTTGTCAAGTAACATCCCAGGAAGGCGGTTCAACTTAAGAGACAATGATATCCAAAGGCGCCTATCTTGTGTCTCCATTCAGGCCCCCTGGCGGGCTCCATCTCAGACTGGTGCAGAGCGTCAGCCAGCTCAGATGGCCCAGCTGCAATTATCCTCCATCAGGTCTTGTGTACAACTTCAGGGGACACTTCAGGTGAGGTGCAATCGTTCTTGGCCTCACCACTTGCTGTTGATCATTCGTGGGTCACTCTTTGCACTGGGAGCGATTGGGCACGGAATGGCCTGATGAAGCTAAATGCAAGACTCATAGAAGCGTTCAAGATATGATCATGTGAAAAAAAAATCAAGGGTCTTTTATTTATCTGCAATTTCAGCGTTTTCCATCAGTTGGCAACCCTTGCTTTGGAACCATAACTGTAGATGGGGGATTGCCCACAATAAAGATGTTCATATACCAAACAGCAAGAACCAACCCTTACACCCAGACCAGAACCGGGGTCAGGTATGCAATACAAACACAATGGTTCCCTTGGGCAACACTTTAAACTTGACCAATCACACCTATGACATCAATTCCACAGTCGGTATAATAGTATATTAATGAAAGAAGCACAAGGGCCCAAAATATCTTGTTGGTGTGATATATAATCTGATAACATCATCCTGATAAAGTAGAACAATCAATGTAGATGGTGGAAAGGTGCAGAAAAAGTGCTCAGTGTAAGAACAAAACAATTTTACTTATATACATATATACACATCCTATATATGCCCTCGGTCAATTCTGTATGCTCAAGAGATGGGACCCAATTTATTATGTGAGTCTATGTATCAACAACAATTGGGTGACTGCCCTTTTAGAGTCAGGGTGTCGGCAGTCCGTTGTTTGTGATGAACTGATCTTAGCCTCCCAAATTGTCCCTGATAAATATATGGGCATTTGTTGTGTTCACGGAGATACAAAAACGTACCCGGTAGCACATCTTGTCCTAATCAATCAGTCAGGACAGAAAAGCCTAGTTGAGGATGGCGTGTTCTCCACTCTTCCTGAACAAATAATCCTAGGGACAGACAACCATTATTTCTTTGACCTCTTACAGAGGAACTTAAATAAAAGCACCAGCAAGTATAATCCTATAGTAGAACCTCAAGAGGCAGCTTTCTTAAAACCCGAGTCCTGGTCCTTGGATAGGAGATTCAGGATTTCCTAGTTGAATGATGCCTCTTTACAAAACGCTTGGGAGGCCATCAGAGAGAGTCAGAATGATCCTAACCCACCATTCCCATGTTTTGAAATCAGAAAGGGGTTATTATATGGTATTGGGGGTTCTAATGAAGAACCTCACCTTTTTGTACCCCCAGAGTTTCGAGACCAGGTGATGTTCTTTCCTCTTTCCCACTTGCTAGCTGGTTATAGCGGATTAGAGAAAACTAGCCAATCTATATTAAAACATTTTTACTGGCCTGGCATTTATGCACAAATTAAACAATACTCCTAGGAGTGTAGCATATGCCAGAGCAAAAATCCATACCAACCCCCATGCCTTTACAAACCATGCCTATAATAGGGAAACCGTTTGAAAGAATTGGCATGGATCTTATTGGGCCTCTACCCCATACAGCTAGAGGGTACCAACAGGTATCAGTCCTAGTGGACTTTGTAACTGGTTACCCGGAAGCTATACCTTTAAGGGCTATCACCACCAAATCCATTGCTCAACACATCATCGAGGTATTCTCCCGCATGGGGTTCCCTTGTGAAATTCGTACTGATCAGGGTACCCCCCTTTGTTTCAAACCTCATGAAACAGGTGTGTAGGCGGTTGGATATTAAACATTTGAGAACATCAATATACCATCCCCAGACAGGTGGTTTGGTCCAACGCTATAATGCCTCAAACTAACCCTTAAGAAGATGCTGTCTCGGGATGGAAAACATTGGGATCAACTGCTACCATTGGCCCTTTTTGTCCCCAGAGCCAGGTACAAAGCAGCCTGGGATTCTCCCCTTTTGATCTGCAATTCAGCAGACAACCTCGTAGTTTCTTAAAAATTACAAAAGCGCTTTGGGCAAAGGATACTGAGGATGAAACAGATACCCTTCTAGACTATATAACACAATTAAAATCTTGCCTGGGAAAATTTTGGGCCTTGGCTCATGAGAATTTACAAAAGAGCCAGAAGAAACAAAAATATTTCTATGATAAGGGAAAAAAGTGGAGAGAATACATTTTAGTTGATTGGGCTTTGGCCCTGTTACCATCGTCCAGTAACAAGATGAAAACAGAGTGGCAAGGCTCCAATAAAATAGTAAAGAAAATTGGGCGAGTCACCTATCAGTTGCAGCTATCCCATAACAAGAAACAAATTTACCACATCAATCTCTTGAAAAAATGTTTAGGCCCACCTCCCCAGGACATACACGTAATATCAGGGAGTCATACCTTTGGAGAAACTACTATCAATGACGCCCTCACTAACAAAGAGAAGGACGCCCTCCTAAGAGTCCTTAGATCTTTCTCCAACATCTTTTTGGATCTGCCTCTGTGTGCATTCCATCCCTACCCTGGAGGGGGTTGTTATAAAACTGTGTCCCTATCAATGCATGGAGGCCTGTCGCAAGGCATTCTAGGCCGAAATTGACAAGATGTTAGAGATGGGGATCATCGTCCCCTCTACTAGCAATTGGTGTTCCCCAGTAGTGTTAGTACCGAAACCAGATGGGAGTCTGCGTTTCTGTATCGACTTTAAGGCTGTTAATAAGATCTGATTGAGAGATTAGGCAAGGCACATAACATCACCACAATAGACTTAACATAAGGCTATTGGCAGGTCCCTTTAAATCCCTATGACCAGGAAAAAACAGCCTTTGCCACCCCTGATGGTCTCTAACACTTTACAGTACTCCCCTTTGGCCTTCATGGTGCCCCAGCCACCTTTCAGAAGCTCATAAACTCCCTATTACAATAACATCAGGGTAATTCATCAGCTTATCTTGATATCATTATATACAGTAAAAGCTGGAAGGAACACTTACACCATCTTCACTTAATTCTCACTGAGTTACAGAGGGCTCATCTCCACATTAATGCAAAGAAATCTAAATTTGCATTTAGCAAAGTTAAATACCTAGGACATCTCTTGTTGGGGGGAATTATTGAACCCCAGATTGATAAGGTCAAAGCAATAACAGATACCCCTTTTCCTACCACAGAAAGAGAAATAAGGGCATTCTTGAGTTTAATAGGATATTACAGACAACTTTATTCCCCAATATTCAGCACTATCTGCACCATTAACAAATCTCTTGAAAAAATCAGTCCACTCGAAAGCTTTTGAGCAACCCATAGAAACGGCCCTCAGGCATTCAATAGGCTAAAAACGACCCTTAATACCAGCCTTGTCTTGATATCCCCTGACTTTAATAAACCTATCATAGTACAAACAGACTCGTCTGGAATGGATATCGGGGCTGTCCTATCTCAAATGGACCATGAGGGCGAAGAAAGACCAATTGTCTACATTAGTAGAAAATTATTCCTGCGTGACTAGAAATGCCCACCATTGAAAAGGAGGGTCTTGCTCTTCAATCGAGAAACTTCGATATTACCTCAAAGAACGACAGTTTGTATACGGACCATACTCCTCTTATCTGGCTATACAGAAACATAGGGAATAACAACAGGATTCTATGGTGGTTCTTATCCCTACGGCAATTTCATTTTGATGGACAACATAGGAAAGACAAAGATCAGGGCAACGCCGATTATCTATCACATTTTCCCCAATCGGGAATATTCTAGGGGGGGGGTGGGTGACCGGGAGTCCTATTCACCTGCAGTCGCCTTCTATCCACTGCCTGACCCCTTGGTAAAATGGATCAGAAGGTAGTGATTATTAGAGAAAAGAAATCATAATCTAAAATGATAGATGAAAGTGAAGCTATCCAAATTGGAGGTGTCTGTGGAACACTCACCAAGGAAAAGAGACAGAGACATCGAGATCAGAAACTTTGCCTCTTTTGTGGAAAGGGGGACTACTTCCTTAGTTATTTATTTTAATTATTTATTTATAAAGTTTTATATAGCGCGAACAAGATCCCGAGGGAAATCAGAGCGCTTTACAACAGGATGGGAGGAAGGATATAAATGCAATATCGACATCATATAAGACTACCCAACAGGAATAGTCACAAAATTACAAGACAAATGAATCAAGGAGAGTAATACAATAAACCGGTATATAGCGGTCTACACAGGGGGCACACTATGCAGTAAGGAAGAGCCAAATTAAATACAGGTACAATGACTGTAGAATCAGTGACTTCGAGCAGGTGAACCTAGCTAAATTAAGGTAAGAATTTGTTCATTAGGAATCTTTTAGCCTCCAGTTTGAAAGCAGTCGTTGAGGAGATTCTGCGAATTTCCGGTGGAAGAGAGTTCAATATCTTTGGGGCAGCACCGGAGAAGGCTCGGTAACAGGTTCTCTTTTTGCTAAGGATGAGTGGTTTCAAGAGGAAAGTGTTAGCGCTTCTTGAGGCTCTGCTACCACAGGATAGTTCAAGCTTTTGCGCTAGGTACCTTGGAGTTTTGAGATGCAGGGCTTTGTGCGCCAGAACAGCAATCTTTAACTGAAATCGAGCTTCGTAGGGCAACCATTTAAGAGATTTTAGGACTGGGGATATGTGCTCATTTCGTTTGGTACCTGTGACCAGCCTAGCCGCAGCGTTCAATGATGCCCTTAGTGGAGCCAGGGTGTATTTGGGAAGGCCACAGAGCGTAGCGCTGCCGTAGTCTAACCTTGGCAAGACAAGCGCTTGGACCACCTGCTTGAAATCCTTTTGTGGAAGGAATGGTTTGATATTTCTAAGTGTCCTCATCAAGTGATTAGCTCCCTTACACACATTGCTGATATGGTTTTTCATATTCAGGTGTTTGTCCAGGGTGATTCGAGTGATTTGGCTGAGTCTATGATGAGAGGGGTGCAGTTGAAAGCAGTGAGGTGATTCATCCAAAGGTCTAGCTTGGGGATGTGGTTCGGGAGAGATGAGAAGGAATTCAGTTTTGGAGGTGTTGAGCAGGAGATGGTTCTCAGTTAACCAATTTTGAGTAGACGTAAGGGTAGTGTTGAGTGAGATGATGTTATACGGGGATGAGATTTTCAAATAAAGTTGCATGTCGTCCACATACATATGGAAGAGAATGTTCATGGAATTTAGTGAATTAGCTAATGGTTCCAAGAAAAGGTTGAAGAGGATAGGAGATAGGGCGGACCCTTGGGGGACACCCATGAGTACTGGAGAGGGCTGGGAGAGGGAGTGGTTTGCCTTGACTCTTTGTGATCTGTGGTGCAGGAAGGACGAGAACCATTGTAACACCCGACCCGAGAAACCCATCCTGTTCTTCAGAATGGATAGGAGGTTGTCGTGATTAACCGTGTCGAATGCGGATGAAAGGTCAAGGAGAATCAGGAGGCAGGACTCATTTTGGTCAAGCATTTTTAAAATGTCATCTATAACGTGCGTGAGAGCAGATTCCTTAGAGATATACCAGTAAACCCAAAGGAAAACCCAGGGCAGTTTCTGCTACTGTTGAGGAGAAGGGAAACTTCAGAGCCAGATAATTGTTAAGACCCAAAATCCAGGTGTGTATGATTTAAAGGTCTTTGAGGAGCTGGGAAATGCCTCTTTTGAAAATTCTATGTGACATTTTCACTTACCTGTGCAACTTTAATGGATACCTAACAAAAAAGCTTCCGTTAATATGTTAATTGACTCTGCGGCGACGGGACACTTTATGGACTTATCCTTTGCTAAAGATTTGAGCATTCCAATCCTTGCTAGAGACTAGGTGTATAGGAAGGTGGAGTATTATGTGGTGATTCTTGTTTGGCTTCACCATGCAATACTTTCACAATACTTCAAAGATGGTCCTTGGATTCACAATAATAAATCCTTAGATTAGTCCTGGTCAAGTGGCAAAGAGCAGTCAGGCTTTACTAGAGGAACATGTGTGATGCACTTCAGAGTACCAACATAGACAATAAGTAATTGACACGACTTGATAGAAATCTTATGCCACTTTATAAAAATAAGCAGATTTTTATATTAATTTAGACACCAAATTGAACAAAATCAGATACATATATACACGGAGTTATGGATTTTAAAAGAAAACATAAATCACAGCAATTAATCACTGCAGAACTATTGCATTGCGGTCAATGAGAAAAAGTGGTAGGGACAATCGGTCAGTTTCAGGTCAGGTTGTGTGAAACCCAAGGAGGCTAAAGGTGGCTGTCCATGGTGCTGAAGCGGGAGCTGTGGGAGAGCTGGTTTTTCTGCTTACGCAGTGCTGGTGGGTAACAGGGGGCAAAAAGTCTAGAACGGGCCACTGCTGACATCGGATGAAGTTTTTGGGACGTTCTCTCGAGGTGCAGCGTTGAGTAAAGGGGGTGTTTGCTGGACTGGCGACCAACAAGCCTTGGCAGTGGTAAGCACAGCAGAAAGTTAATTCGACGGCAGGAGGTCCTGGGGAATACGGTAGCCACCTGAAACTTCATGGAGTCCAGGGCTACGGTTCCCTTGATGCACTGGACCATCTACATCTGGGCGATCCCTTTGAGGGTCCAATGGCCAGAGATTCATCGGTTCTCGCCATTTACCTGCGGTTGCAAGGGACTAGTGTCACTAGTCCAGGGGAGTCTGGTGATGTCTTTGGCTCTCAAAGGAGTCCCTCTGCCTGGGGGAACCGAGCTTTGGTCCTGGTCGAGCTGTGGTCATGTAGTTCTAGGAAGGTTGCCACAGGGGCAGAGTATCACTCCTTTGGTTTGTGCAGCTCCTGTTGTTGCAGACACAGGTCTCTTCTATTGTCCTTGTTGCAAGTCAGAAATGAACTGAGGTTCTGGTGTCAAGGGTAACCCTTAAATCCTAGATTTAGGTGCATTAGGGATGTAGGTGCAAGTGGCTAATGGGCTACTAGTCCTAGCAGCTAACCAGCCCGAGGTGACCACATCCGGGGATGTAGTCACCTTTTCTGCCCAGAACCCACTATTCTACCCCTTTTAAAAATGGCAGAAGCCTTCCTTAGCTGTACAGACCAGGTTGCCCACCGTAGAGGTGTGGAAAGTCTTCTGGGGGTGTACACTGTATAGACAGTCTCAAGCTAAATAGATAGTTCCACTTTGCCGAAACCTGGGAGCAAGAAAGTACCAGATGGCATACAGAATACTGAAGTCAGATCTATCTCGTATTGTTGTATTCTGCATGGCCAAGTTCCTAATGGCAATGTGGATTAAACACAACATATTTAGGTGGTACCATAATGGAGCTGCCAACCTCGGGTTTGCCCAGGTGCCAGCCCATGTTATCCTATGACCAGGACAAAGAGTTTGTCTAGGTACTCCCTAAGAGGCAGATTCTCGTGTTCTGTAAGGGCATGGATTCTACTGCAAGGACGTTGAGCTCCAGTTGAAGATCTATTAAACAATCAAAGGTTTAATGAGGTGGTAACACATTAGCTTTCAAATACATTTTTAAAGTCCTGATATACTTCAGGGATCAACAACTCTCCATCTTCTAAGGTACACTGAGAAAACCCTTAATTTGATTCTGCTTCCTGCAGACACTGCTTCAGACACTAAGGTGACCTGAAATTGAAACTCCTTGACAGCCAATCAATAATTGTATTATGTTGTTATAATCAGGAAATCTCAATAATTGCCCTAAATTGGGGTGCTGAAATAAAATCAAATTTTACCTGTTCTTGATGACCACTAAAAATCATATTAACTGGATCGGACAGAATTGCCCTACTCTCTATAGTCCAGATTGTATCCACCTTGCAAGAAAACAAGCCTTTTTGCAGATACCCCCAACTTTTTGTCCCCATTTTGACTACTAGATGCTGAATTCTGACTCTGACAGTGCACTGAAGCCTGCTAACCAGGCCCCAGTGCTCTCTCCCTAAAACTGATATGTGTGAATTGGTAACCCCAATTGGCAAAATACTTTAACCCCCTTATAAGTCCCTAATATATGGTGCTGGTGGTACCCAAGGCATGGGTATAGAATGGGGGTCAACTTCCCAAAATAAAATTATAGACGGAGTGTTGAAACCTTTCAAACACTCACCCACAGTCACAGATCTGTGTTTAATCCATCCTTATTTTGCTTGCCACGTCACCCCAGTTTGGACCTAGCAATATGCAAATTAGTCTTGACCCTGCTCCCCATGGGAACAGTCCAACCCGAACTGCTAAGCCAGGTCCTCCCTGGACCGGAAATAAGCATCCTGGGATTTATCCTGTCCTTTCATTGTGGAAGCAGATGCTTCACAGCGTGCAATTAGGGGAGTATTATCACAACGTTATCCCTCTACTGAACAACCACACCCAGTTGCTTATTTCTCTCATAATGTGAGTCAAACTGTACTGTTGCAGACAGAGAATTACTGACCATAAAAGTGGCGTTTGAGGAATTGCATCATTATTTATTGAGGACTCAACACACTGTAACAGGTTTGACAGGCCATTGCAATCTACAGTTCTTGAAATCTTGCAGAGCTTTTTGCATCAACAGTTACGTTGGGCACAATTTTTCAGTGATTACAATTTTATTACCTTCCAACCCGGGAAGAGAAATGGAAAGGTTGATGATTTGTCACGCTATGGTTAACTTCCTATTAAACACCCTGTTCACCACACACCCATAATACCCATTGATAAACTAGTGGGACGCATGTCAGTTGATGAATTTGTGGTTCAAGTGCAAAAAGAAAAAGACACTGAGGGGAGTAAGGAGGTGTTAACACAACATGGAGGTACCAAGAACAAAAACTTATACTATGATAATGAAGCTCTGTTCCTTCCCACAAACACCTTGCAAGAACAGACTTTACATTGGAGTCATTCTAGTCGATAAGCGGGTCATCTAGGGAAAAGAAAAACTTTAGACCCGTTAAGAAGACACTTTTGTTGGCTTACTACAGTCAAGATTACAAAATGATTTGTTGAAACCTGTGCAGTATGTGGTCAATGCAAGATTTCCCAAGCTGCAGCCACTAGTTTGCTTCAACCTATCCCAATTCCTCCATATCCATGGCACACAATTTCCATAGATTTTATTGTAGAACTGCTTGGTAACAGTGGACCATCTGACAGAGATAGAACTTTTCACCCTGCTAAAGGGGTTACGTTCCGCTAAGACTTTAGCCAAAGTTTTTTTCAGTCCATAATTCCATTCTATGGAGTTTCTTAGGTACAGATTTCAGGCTGAGGTTCACAATTCATTTCACATTTTTGGAAATTCTTTTGCAGTTTAAAGGGTGTAGAGATTAGGCTGTCCACTAGTCCTCATTCTCAAACAGATGGCCAAATTGAAGGGTAAACCAATGTTTTGAACCATTTTTAAGTTGTCAGACTTTACAGGATAGCTCTAATTAAGGAAATTCTGGAATGCAGAATTCACCTATAATAATTTCACTAGTGAATCATCAGGTTTTTTGCCTTTTCTGTACTTATGGTCTTCATCTGAGGATGATGAACACATAAATTCAAACACCTAAGTTAGTCCCTGTAGCACACAAATTCCATGAACATCTCAAAGACATTCAGAAAACTACACAGGATAATCTAGAACAGGTGAAGCAAAACACAAATAATTTGCAGATACACACAGAAAACCAGAAAAAGTGTACAACATTGGGGAACAGGTTTGGTTATCATCAAAATACTTGTGCCTCAAAGGTTGCAATAAGTTTCAACAAAAATTTATGTGGCCCTTTGATTATTCAGCCCTTTAAAATTCTCAAAGGAATGAATCCTGTGACTATCAAGTTGGATCTACCTCCTACATTACCAGTACATCCAGTTTTCATGTGTCTTTGCTAAAACTATTGGCTGAAGCAACATGTTTCACAGTGGTAGAAGTAAAATGTCAAGTAGAATATGAGGTAAAGACGTTCCTAGATTCTAAAAGGGTCACCAGTTTTATCTCATTGATTGGAACGGGTATGGTCCTGAAAGCAGATCCTGATCATGTACACACTCCCTGATTATAAAAAAGGTTTGACATGCAAAATCCTACTAAACCCAAACCTGTGGGGAGAACCTTGGGAGGGGTGTACTGTCATGGCTGGTACATGAGTCGCGTTGCTGAAGCAACCGTAACTCTAGTGCGGGTGCGAGCACATGGGAGGCGGTCTAGTCTTTGACTGCATTCTGTGCATTAGCACGCCACGTCAGGAAGCTGTGCAAGTCATGGCCATGACTCTGTGGTGCGGCTAGAGTATAAAAGCTGCCTCTGAGAGATCTATTGTGCTGCTATTAAAAAAAAGGATTTTTACTTACCTGCTGCTTGCCGTTCCTGTTCCGACGCTCTTTGGTGGTTCTTGCCCATGACGCTGCAACCGGATCTCCTGCTGCTCCTCGCTCGCATCATTTGTCACCATAACTGCACTCTGAAAAATCTGTCAAAACAAGATAAGAGAAATCCTTACCAACAGTGGACTTCTTCTTTTAAGGTGGTAAGGCGTATTATAAAAGTACTATTGGGATTTATACTTACTGCAATGGATATCACTTGAGTGCTTTTTTAATCTGGATAGCGAGCTCATGGACGGAAGAGACAATAGTTAGCTTTTGGGAGGAAAGGAGCGCTTTCAACTCCTTAAAAGAACTGTGTTTAATACTTGTTTTCTCTTGGATCTACAAGACTTAATTTGTAGTTTTCTATCTGGTGTCCCCCTATTTTTGATTGTCTTATTATTTGGGACTGAGGAACCTTGCAAATGGTTTTTTTTATTTCCCAATATCCAATTGTTTAAAACAGATGTCATATCAGGTAATCTAGGGATTACTTAAAAACGAGTACTTTTCTCTATTACTTTTTGTCTTAAAAAGGGCACATTTAATTAATTTATTTTCTTGTTTAGGAATGACTAAAAGTCCATGTTGGTCTTCTGCCAAATTACAAAATTCAAAGTGGGAAATAGGGGATTTTTAAGTAAGCGAAGTGCAAAAGGAAATGTCAGTTTATAATAAACATTGTGTCACGCTTTTCTTGAATTTTACACACTGTTCTTTATTTTTAGCTATAGGAGAATCTATTTCCCTTAGCGGTTAGCAGAAACTCAGTTGAAGAGGATTTAGACCTGCCTACGTTGAGAAGGACTAGGATGAATTGAATACGCTGTGTTTTCTCTTATCCACTTCTTCTTTTCCACTACAAAGATAGTATTTGAGTGGTGACAGTGTTTGAGTGGGATTGGGAAAAAATGTCTGTGATTGTGTTTTGCTGCTAGAAGATTGGACGATCTAAAAAAAAAGAAACAGGTTAGTGCTCAAGTGTTACAGTTTAATAAACCTAGTAAACAATTAGTTACATATTTCTATGTTAAACATTTATGTAAAATAATTCTATATATTTATTTTAAATATAGACCAATAGAAGAAAATGCTGCTGTATTAATAACTTAATTTTTAATTAAAAATGTAATCAATTTAAATATAATAAATTGAATTAAAATAAATGTTCTGAAGTTTAAATAAAAAAAGCCAGGTAAATTAAATATGTTTTTTAATTTCTAATTAGTAAAAGTGATGTGTAGCATTATTTAAAATGAATTAATTATATTTTAATAAAAATGTTAGTCATTTAAATTAAAAAAGTTAATTACAATATGTTAAAATATAAAATATGTTTTATTTTCAGATAATTTTTTAAACATTAAATTATATCAATTTATATTTGTAACTATTGTAAATATATTAATGTAAGTTAAAAGTGTAACTCTGTACATTGTTTATGAATGTGCATTAAATAAAACAGCCAAGTTAGCTGAATGAACATTCCAAGTTATTTTTGAACTCTACAGAATAATTTTCCAATCCAAAAGGATGTACCTCTAACATAATTTAACATCCCCACATAATTATCAAATCATTTTCACAGGTTTCAAAGAGTTTAAAGTTTCTCAGAATATAACATTCATAGGTGTGAGTCAGTTAATACCCTCAGTGACATAATTTTCTGCAAGTACAGGAGATGTCATCACATGTTGGTAGCCATGATAACCTTTGGTATCCCATATGATTTAGATTACAATAAATTGAGTGGGAGGTAAGACAAGGGTGGATTTTAATCTATGAGAAATATTTGCTTCTCCCTTGGAAAAACATAAAGCATTTTTAGTGACCTGTTCACTGAATGAGTGAGGTGCATCGCTTTCATTTAGCTGTGCCCTTTATAAGCAAACCACAAAAACCTGATGACCATAAAAGACCAGCTGTTCGGACTGCACAAAGTTAACTTAAATAAAAACACGGGGCACTGGCAGGGTTTCTTAAATCAGTTTTAGAATCTCTAAAAATCTTGTTTGAATCCAAAATTCTAAGTACTTTTAGTTGTGGTGGTGTGTCTGCTTTTTAGAAAAAAGTTATAATTCTTATATGGGTACAATAAAGGTGAAATTGCTTTGTTGGCCCTGATATCCATAGCTGATGGTGGTTTTCATTGCATGCCACCAGGGTATGCATGTGTTGCATGCATGTGGGCATGCTAATGTCAGTTAGTCATTGCATCTTTATTTCGGCAAAATGCCATAAAAGCATGTAACACATAACATGAATAAAATTCAATATAAAAACAGTAATGATCAATACAACACATCCAAAATTGCATTAAATAATGTCTCTGAAATTTAGGAAAAGTTTAATTCTCATTTAGAATAAGGCCGCAATTGAAATTTAGAAGCTCATATCGATTTCTAATTGAGATCGCACTCCTAATAAAATTTAGCACTGCATGGCACATGTCTATCGTAATTCAATTTTGCAAAAATTCCATTCCTCGCTGGTATTGCCTGATCTCAACCTGGCACAAGAAAGAAATCAGAAAGGTTCTTCTTGGGCCTACATAAAGTGGACAAAGTAAGATAAAGTGGCATGTGCTTTGTTTGGTGGCGTTATCACAGTGACATGGGGGTAATTTCCGCTGCCAACCGCATTGAAACGAAAAAGCCACTTTGAAGTGAGTTAGATTAATTCTGAAATATGTTAAGAGGAGCCGGTGATTTGTATTCTCAATCTATCCCAGATATCGTTCAATTAATTTGACTGTGGAGATTGGCAAGTAATGTTCAACTGTTTTCTTCTTATCCAGTGTGCCTCGTAACCTTTCCTCCACATAATGGTTGGCATACTTGGATTTCACAATCGTTTTAGCATTCGGTGGGAGATGGGAGATGGGGAGGAGATTTGAACATTTATATTAAGTCCAATTTATGAAGACCTGATTTTACATACATCAGCCACTGTATCTTATTCACATTATCTAGGGTGCTACGGCTAGTGAAAGATAAGTTCAGGTCATTATTATTTATCTGCATGACAAATTCTTTTACAGATTTCTGGTCACCTTTCCATAATACAAAAAGGTCATCAATGTACCTAAGCACATTATGATGTTAGATGACCAGTTATGTGCTCCAGTGTTAAGGAGCACCTGCTCCTCCCACTGACTAGCCCATATGCAAATTTGCATAGCTGGGGGCGAAGCAGGTGCCCATCGCAGTCCCTTGTAGTTGCTGAAACAAGTCATTGTTGAAAAAGAATACATTACTTTTCAAACACCACTCGATCATGCTCAACAACATTTCATTATGTTTATAGCAATAAATCGGTCTGGTTTTCAGAAAGTGTTGTACTGCATTCATGCCATCAGTGTGCCTAATACTCGTGTAGAGGGAGCTGACGTCTAGGCATACCATCAAATAGTCAGGTTCCCAATGTATGTCAAAAATCCACTTTAAAAAAATCACTGCTATCCCTAATATAGGAAGGCAAATCTAATACAAAGGGTTGCAAAAAATAGTCTACAAACATTTTCTAATAAACTGCCAATAGCTGAAATAATCGGTCTGCCTGGAGGACATTTCTTGTTCTTCTGGATTTTTGGCAGAAGATATAGTATGGGCAATTTTGGATGTGAAATTCGCAGAAAATTGTATTCCTCAGAGCTGAGTAGGTTAGCTTCTCTCCACCCTTTCAGATCTATGTAAAAATTCTCTTTGAGGTTTTCAAAATCTTTTCTCAAAATGTTTTGATAACAACTTTGATCATTCAATTGGGTATATGTTTCTTGTAGGTACATTGCTTTGGGCCAGATGACAATATTGTCACCCTTGTCAGAACTGCGAATAACATATTAATCACTGTCAGACCATTTTCTCATTACTCGATTGTACTTCAAGTTCCAAGGTGTATCCTTTCTTACTTGTTGTTTTTTCAATTTCTTAAACTCTTGAATAACACTATCACTGAAGGCATCTATATTATCATCCGACATGGCAGGATTAAAACGTGACTTGGGTTTGAATGGGGTCACCACCTCTCCCCACATTATAGGTTCTGTTCAGAAATGAGTTCGGCCTCCGAGATATCATCCAATGTTTTCTAATTCTAGTTCTGTGAGTTCTCTCATTAGATCAATATCTGCTACAGAAAGGTTGCTGCGGGTAGTGATTTCTGGCGGCTTCTTAGCAATCTTTTGTTGTACTTTGAAGAATTTCTTTAGTTTCAACTTGCGTATAAACAAGTAAGATCTATTCAATTTTGTTCATAGTTAAAAGGCGCACAGGGGCAATATGATAAGCCTAGCCCAAGAATTTCTTTATCTTCATCAGTCAAAATTTCTTTGGAAAGATTAATTACCATGTTGGTGTTATTTATTTCTTGCTGTGGCTTCTTCTTGTTACTCCAGTTTTGCCTCCGTCTTCTCTTCCCTTGTCCGCCATGCCTTTGCTGCCTCTTCCTCTTTTTCGCTGTTGCTGAGGTCGATGGTTTGTGAACCTGCCCAACCGTAAAAAATGAAACTCATCCTGCACTTATGTTATTGATCCACTACTGTCTATTGAGGCATCTTGATCTGATTCCGAACCCGTATCTGAACTAATGTTGCTGACTGTGGTGTCTGGCCGTGCTCAATTAGTTGTCTCCAGTCTCTCTCTTCTAATGTTGTCAAACTTCCAGGAGAATGTAAAGATTCTACCATTTTCATAGTCCCTACGGTCTCTTTGGATCTTGTAGTCTGTCCTTGCCGGTATTGTCTCTTCATGTTTCTTCATTCTCCCTTTCATCTCTTTAAGAAATTTGCCTGTTACTTTTTTGTCATCCATGTTTTGTAATTGATCAGTTAGTTATTTTATTTGTATCATAATGTTGTCTCTATCAATTGAGACATATTTGATTAGTAGTGTGATCATTCTCTGTGAGCTTTCAGCATTTAATTCTGCCCACTCCATCAAGTCTGGGTGGTGATTTTCATAAGTGGGGGTAATCATTATCCTCAGGCCTCTGGGCACCCTCCCCACTTCCAGATAACGTTTCAAGGACTGAACCTCCCACCACTTGGATACTTCGGTCTTGGTTAATCTCTCAAGTTTGGTACATATTGCTTGAAAGGACATCTGGTCAGGGCTACTCTTGGATGCTGATGACAGAGAGTCACTGGTATTTCTGGCTGATTCTTTAAATACACACTCGGCAGTTCTCAGCCTGGCCTCTATTTCATTGTCTGCCATTGTATATGCTATTATCTCAAAATACTTGCATCAGAGCCTTGATTGTACACTACGAATATGCTGCAGCCTCCGTGACTCACACAGGTTGCCAAATACCGGCTCCCGCTTATGAACGATAAGACTTGAGTACCTCGGAGATGCGTGCAGCTGTTAGAGAGCCCTCTGGATCCCTCACAGCGCACTTACCTCAGGATTATTCCACTCCGTCTTCCTGTATTTGGCGGGGCACACCGAACTGTAGAAATACTCCTCCAAATCTGCGTATTGACGGTGTGCAGCCCAAACGCCGGGGGTGCTCGGAAACGCCTGGGTGTATTCAAAAACTTTCACTCTTCCGAAGTGAATAACCAGTGGAACAGAGCCGTTCCAGTGGTTATTCACGTCGGAAGAGTGAAAGTATTTGAATACGCCCGGGCGTTTCCGAGCACATATATATTACTCGTGGTCGCCAGTAGGTAGTTATAGTTAGGACATAATTTCCATAGGAAAAGCATTTTTTGACTTACCTATATCTTTGGTGCCGGTTGATGAATCTTCATGAAATTTTCCAAAAAAGTGTGCTGTGAGTCTTATTGTGTATGGAAAGTTTCGGGGTGATCCGTCAAGCAGAAACCGAGAAAATGGGAGAGGGGATCAAAAAATATTATTTCCCATGTTAATTCCCATAGGGATTTTAGACACGACTACCGCCCGATCCTTTGAACAGAATTACACCAAATTTGGCAGAAATCTAGATCTTGGTCCAGAAAGCATGCCTTTTGTGATTTGGTGTGAATCCAGTCAGTGTTTGCGGTATTAAAGGAAAAACAAATTTTGCACAATAAATACGGAAAGTTATATAAGGGGTCAGGGTAGAGGTACCCTGACCCCATGGGTGTGATAAGGGGCCTTTGATGGGCCCCTTAAGTGTACAACACATCCCAAAATAGGTTTTTTTCACATGCGATATTCATGAATTTGTTCCGACACTCAGCGTGGCCCCGTGTAACTTTGTGACGTATTAGCGAATCTCGCGGTGAAAAATAAAAAAAAATACACTCAGATACTAATATAGTCATTCAGTGACCCATTCACACTGGTAGATTCACTCACACACCTACTCAGAGACTCACGCACTCACTCACAGACCCCCTCAGACACTCATGTGCCCACTCACAGACCCACTGAGACACTCACAGACCAACTAAGAGACCCATCCACTCACAGACCCACTGAGACTCAGGCACTCACTCATAGACCCACTCAGACATTCCTGCACTCACTCACAGACCTGCTCAGAGACTCAAGCACCAACTCACAGACTGGCTCAGAGACTCACACACCCACTGACAGGCCCAATGAGAGACTCTTGCACCCACTCACAGACCCATTGAGAGATTCATGCACGTACTCACAGACCCACTCAGACACTCACATACCAACTCACAGACCCACTCAGAGACTCACGCACCCGCTCACAGACCCACTCAGACACTCATGCACCCACTCACTCAGAAATTCACGCACCAATCACAGACCCACTTACAGGCTTATGTACCTACTCACAAAGCCACTCTCACACACTCACTCACAGACCCACTCAGACACTCACGCACCCACTCACAGATCCACTCAGATCCACTCAGGGACTTACGCACCCAGTCACAGACTCACTCAGAGGCTCATGCACTGACTCACAGACCCACTCAGACACTCACGCACCCACTCACAGATCCACTCAGGGACTTACGCACCCAGTCACAGACTCACTCAGAGGCTCACGCACCTACTCACAGACCCAATGAGACAAGACACTCAGGCACCCACTTACAGACCAACTCAGATAGTCATGGGCCTAGTCATATACACAGAGTTACTCACACAGTTGCAATCCAGCTTTCTCTTGCAGCAAATATTCAGGTGAAATATTGTAGAAGGAGTCAGGGTATGTCTTCCCTGTCCCCATGGGTGCAATATAGGGGGTCTGTGAGGGACCACTGGTGGCCCAGAAAATACCCTGGAAGTTTTTTTTCTATCATGGGAGGATTCGCGAATCTGCCACAACAGTCTGTGTCTATTGAGTGTGTGCTCTTGGTTTGTGAATTTGCAATGGATTTGCAAATTTAAAAAAATATTTTAAAAAGAGATTTAAAAAGGAAATGAAGCACTGTTTGGGAAAAGGGGCTGCTCTGAAAATCTCCCTTGTGTTTATTGTGTTTAGAGGATAACTACGCATCCACCGACAAATCCACACAGCCACTCACACGCCCACTTACAGATACATACAGCTACTCACACAATCACTGACTCACCCACACAGTCACTCACACACCCACTCACACAGACAGCCACTTATACAACCAATCCCTCACCCACACTCTCACTAACACACCCACTTACCCATACAGCCACTCACAGAACCACTCACTTAGCCATACAGCCACTCACTCACCCCTGCACTGACTACACAACCACTCACTCAGTCTTACAGCCACTCAAACATCTACTCAACGAACCTTGCAGATACTCAGACGCCCACTCACCGATCTGCACACCATCTCACACACACTCACTCACCCATACAGACACTCCCACACAAACTCGCTCACCCATATAGCCACTCACATCCACTCACTTACACAAGCACTCTCACAACCACTCACCCACCCACCCACCCACATAACCACTCACTCACCCTCTCACCCACTAACACAGGAAAACACTCACTCATACTCTGTTATACATCCAGACACATACAGATTTTCTTTTTTAAACAAAGAAAGATGGTTCTAACAAGAACCTTTTTTTTTTTTTACTTTTGTTAACCTTTTTTACTTTTTTTGGCAGTTTTCCGTGAAAAAAATACATACATATAAGTTTACAGCATTCCCCATTGTACTTCATATCCACAGTACATACGGGCACGGACTCCAACGTTCTGGTGATTGTTTTTAAATTTTATTTGCTTAAATCATGTCACGACGCGTTTCAGCCACCAAAATGGCCTTGATCACCAACAAAATGCTCTGCGGCAATGTTCTCATTAAAAAAAATCTATCAACCCCACGTGATTAGGCAACAAATAGGCACTGAAAATAGACTAAGGGGCCGATTCTGATGCGGGTTGGAAAAGCTTCCCGACCGAATCGGTTGGGAAATGGTGTCCGACCCACTCGGATCGGGAAAGTCCGACCGGCGGAGTAGGATGCATTCGGATGCTTCCAGATACGATTTGGTTGAACTCCCATTGACTTCAATGGGAACATTTGTTCCTAACCGCATCAGAATTGGGCCCTCGGTCGGGAAGACACGTTCCCGATCTGATTTGGAAGGAGCAAATGCTGTTAGGAGGCCTTCCTAACCGCATCAGAATCAGGCCCTCGGTCGGGAAGCTTTTCCAACCCGCATCAGAATCGGGCCCTATGTCTGTAGATTTTTCATAACTTAGGAAGACAGACTTCACACTCTTTTTCTCTTCCAAGAAGGTTAGTGCTACAACATTATACAATTACATATTTCATGTCATATAATAAAATATTTGATTATAATTGAGCTAATTCATAAAACTAGTTATTACATACTTAATCAAAAACTTTTCGCATTACTTTGACTCCTTATTTCCGGAATCCAAATTTTATAATGTTTGATTAAGCTTAATGTGCTGGAACAATTCTAGTATCAACACAATAGTATAACATTTTTAAAAATTACATTTGGACAACATCACTCTATTACTGTTTGTTTGTTAATATATACAGTATAGTCTCAAAGATTTTATAATCACATTTGATAACAACTTATATATATGTATCAGTTATAGTTAGGACCTAGTTTCCATAGGAAAAGCTATTTTTGTCTTGGCTATAACTTTGGCGTAGTTTTGCCAATCTTCATGAAATGTTCCCTAAAAAGTGTCAAGGTGGGTTCTATTGTTATGGAAAGTTTGAGGGTGATGCGTGTGCAGTGGGGACCGAGAATTAGGGGGGTGAAATAAGGTTGCATTTGCAATGTTAATTCCCATAGGTACCTTTAGCCACACTTACATCCCGAACTGCTGAACGGGCTTACACCAAATTTGGCAGGGTGGTAGATGTCGGTTCAAGGAAGTGCTTTTGCTCATTTGGTGTAAATCCGTTCAGTAGTTGTTGAGAAATGTAAGTTTAAAATTATAGTGGTATCTCTGGCTGCAGATATTTCGCGATGGCTCCGCAATTAATCGCGAATGCACACGCCAATGGGAATGCTATGATTGGCTGGACGCAACCTGAATAGAAAGTTGCGGCCGCCATTTTATCTATCGGGAACCGTTGACGGGTCTGACAATTTCTGAAAAAGCTAACATAAGGGGTCAGAGTAGTGGTACTCTGATGCCATGTTTGAGAAATGGGGGTGTTAGTGCCACAAGTTATGTGTCCAAAATTGGTTTTTTTAATCGCATGCGATATTCACGATGACGCCGCAACTGCCAGCACGACCCCCCTTGTACCATCACGGGGACATCGCGACTATCAACGTCATCACGAATATTGGTGAAAATACCAAAAAAAATAAGTGAATCATTAATACGCATTGTTATAGAGATATTGAGATTTTGATGAATGTTTTTATAGAGTTATTTATATAGTGAGTTATCTACTATGATGGTTAGAATTAATAATATAGTTATAATTTTTGGATGTGTTGGTGGTTATTGAATGTAGGCTTTTGTTTTCTGTTTTCACGACGTGTCCGCGGGGATCGCGATTACCGATGTCATTGCGCTCTATGGAGACACCACGAAAACGGAAAATAGGTTTTAGAGATAGTTGTTCTAGAAAAAAATGAGTTTGAAGTGTACCGTAATAAACCCCTAGTGTGTAAAATACTGTAATATGTATACATATATGTGTTTTCACTTTATGGAAAAGGCATGATCGTCGCGGTTAACGGCGACGTCGCGATGTCCCGAATAACCGCGAAAATGGAAAATGTATCTGAAAGATGCTTTTTAAAGAAACTTAGTACAAAAATATGAGTTTAAACATGCTTTGAAAGAAGTATGTATATAGTAATATGCGTAGTGAAATTTTCAGCATGGATTTTTTTACATATTATTTTTGGATGTGTTGGTGGTCAATGAATGTATGCTTTTTTTCCGCTTTCAGGACGTGTCTGCGGGCATCGTGATTACCGACGTCACCGCGACCTCCGGCGTCACCTCAAAAACATAAAATAGGTTTTAGAGATGGTTTTCATAGAAACTCTCTAGAAAAACATGAGTTTGAAGTGTACAGTAATAAACCCCTAGTGTGTAAAATACTGGAATCTGTGTGCACATATGTGTTTTCGCTTTATGGCAAAGGCGCGATCGTCGCAGTTAATGGCGACATCGCGATGTCCTGAATAACTGTGAAAATGGAAAATAGATCTGAAAAATGGTTTTTAAAGGAACTTAGTACAAAAATATGATTCTGACAGGTGGTTTTTGATAGGGTGATGGCGCCCTCGGGGGGGGGGGTTCACAATCTGATTTTTTACAGAAATCACCAATAATATGCGGTGCCTTAGGGTAGAGAGCACCACCCCTCTCTCCAATATGTGGCATAAGCCCACCAAACAATACTAATGTATTCCCCAGCACACACTTTTAACAATCAACATTGAGAGTAATGTACACATTAAGTTCATGTCCACTTCTTTTATTGCTCTTCTCTGTTAATTTTCTCCGATCTCCGCCAACACGTGTTTTGTCGCATATTTCGCGACTTAGTCAGGGCTAAGAAATCACATACAAACAAAATGTTGATTGTTAAAAGCGTGTGCTGGGGAATACAGTAGTACAAAAATATGAGTTTAAACATGCTTTGAAAGAAGTATGTAAATAGTAATATGTGTAGTGCAATTTTCAGAATGGATTTTTTTACATATTACTTCTGGATGTGTTGGTGGCCATTGAATGTCTGCTTTTGTTTTACGCTTTCATGACGTGCCTGCGGGCATCGCGATTACCAACGTCACCACGACCTCCGGCATCACCGCAAAAACAAAAAATAGGTTTTAGAGATGGTTTTCATAGAAACTCTCTAGAAAACATGAGTGTGACGTGTACAGTAATAAACCCCGAGTAGGTCAAATACTGTAATCTGTGTGCATATATGTGTTTTCACTTTATGGCAAAGGCGCGATTGTCGCAGTTAATGGCGACATCCTGACATCCCGAATAACAGGGAAAATGAAAAATAAATCTGAAAGATGCTTTTTAAAGAAACTTTGTACAAAAATATGAGTTAAAACATGCTTGGAAAGAAGTATGTATATAGTAATATGTGTAGTGCAATGTTCAGAATGGATTTCTTTATATATTATTTTTGGATGTGTTGGTGGCCATTGAATGTCTGCTTTTGTTTTCTGTTTTTGCAACGTGTCCATGGGCTTTGCGATTACCGACGTCATTGCGACCTCCGGCATCACCGCAAAAACATAAAATAGGTTTTAGAGATGGTTTTTATAGAAACTCCCTAGAAAAACATGACTTTAGAGAATACTGTAAGAAACCCCTAGTGTGTAAAATACTGTAGTATTTGTAGATATAAGTGTTTTAGACTTTATAGAAAAGGCGCGATCATCGCGGTTAACGACGTCATCGCTACGTCCCGAATAACTGCGAAAACAGAAAATAAGTCTGAAAGATGGTGTTTAAACAAACTTAGTCGAAAAATATGACTTTAAACATGCTTTGAAAGAAGTATGTATATAGTAATATGTGTAGGGTAATGTTCAGAATGGATTTTTTTACATATTATTTTTGGATGTGTTGGTGGTCATTGAATGTCTGCTTTTGTTTTCTGTTTTCGCGACGTGTCCTCATGGATCGCGATGTCGTTGCGAATATAAAAATGTAAAGAAAAAAACCAATGCTTATTAATACACTGAAGAAAATACTAGCTTATAAAAATACCTCTTATAGAGCCATTTTAGATGGAAAATACAATTTAAAAACCTTAAAAATTCAATAAAAAAATCATAGGTTACATGAACGTTATAGTTGGGAAATAGAATTTGAAAAACCTTAGAAATTCACTGAAAAAACCAAAGGTTACAAGGACGTTATAGTTAGCAAATAGAATTTAAAAAACCTTAGAAATTCAGTGAAAAAAAACAAAGGGTACAGGCAGACATTTCACTCATTCAAAACCAGTGAAATTCAGCAATTATAGTTAGCTGAGCTAACTTTAACCTGCGCCCCTCAATGCACTGCTGATGACCTCACATATTACATCACTCATAACATGGTCAGTGACATCACTCATGGCATCACTGATGGCATCCCAAATTACATCACTGATGACATCATACACAGAATCTCTGATGCATCCACTCACACCTCCATGTAACCTTTCATACACCCACTCCAGCTTTCACACTGCCATTCTCGAAACCATTGACATACCCATAGCAGTACTTACATACCCACTCACTCATAGTTCTACACACACATCCACTCAGTCACCCATACAGCCACTCGAACACCAACTCACTCACTAATAAAGCCACTGATATATCTACTCATACAGCCACTGACATACTCTGTCACCCATAGAGTTACCCACACACCTACTCACTCACCCATAGAGTCAATCACACAGCCACTTACCTGTAATGTTATACACACACCAACTCACTTATTCATAAAGATACTAACACATACATATACAGTCAATGACACAAGCACACACTCACCCATACAGCCACTCTCACAATCACTCACTCACACATACATTCACTTATATACTCCAACACTCACCTATACTGCCTTTCGCATATGCAGTTACTCACCCATATACCACTTACACATCCATTCATTCACTGACACAGCCATATGCACACTCACTCACCCATACAGCCCCTCTCATATGCACTCACGAACCAATACAGCCACTGATTCACCCACTCACTCATCCATGCAGAGAGTCACACACCCCCTCACCCACCCACACAGATACTCATACACCCATACAGGTACTCAGACAACCAATCAATAACCCATACAGCCACTCATGTATCTACTCACCAACCTATGCAGCCACTTACACACCAACTGACAGACTGATATAGACATTCACACACATTAGTCACTCACCCATACATTCACGGAGACACGTATAATCACTCACTTATACAGTCAGTCATGCACCCACTAAATCATCCATATAGGCACTCATACACCCACTGATTCATTAATACACCTTGGTGTATATATATTTAACACTCATAAACTTTTTAGAAACACTCAGTCACCGGATAATGTCATCAGTGATGTCATTTGAGATGTCATCAGTGATGTCACTGACCATCTCATGAGTGATGTAATATGTGAGGTCATAAGCAGTGCATTGTGGGGGCACGAGTTATAGTTAGCTCAGCTAACTATAACGGCTGAATTTCTCGGGTTTTGTGTGAGTGAAATCTAAGGTTTTTTTAGATGCTAATTTCTAACTATAACGTCCTTGAAAGCTGTGGGTTTTTCAGTGAATTTCTAAGGTTTTTAAATGCTAATTTCTAACTATAAGGTCCCTGAAACCTGTGTTTTTTTCAGTGAATTTCTACACTGTAACGTCCATTAAACTTTTTTAAACAGTGAATATATATATATACATATATATTTATAATAAATATTCTTTAAATGTATTTCTTTTTTTCAATAAGAGTATTTTTTAAATGTAAAATAAATACATACATATATATATATATATATATATATATATATATATATAAATTCGGCTGTTGGAAATCACCTTGGCCCAGGAATTCAATGAAGAGGGAGTCTGTGGAGCAGAGATAGCCGTACTCTGCATAAACACCAAACGAAATCCCAGAAATGTCCCAGCCACAGCGGCGGCGCAACACACGGGCACAGACTCCAAAAGCAAGGATGTAGAATGATGGTTTTATTTACACATCAAGGTCCAAATGACGCGTTTCGGCGGCCAGACATGCGGCCTTGATCACACAACGCGCTGCTAGTGAATGGGTGCATTATATACAAGTGCTAGTAGTAGTCTGTTTTCTATGTTAACCACATGAGTAGACGTTTTACTACAGTTGGTACCCTTTTACATGAGCTCAGCTTTACTACTGGAAGAGTGCTTTACATAATTATAGCTTGATGCCACAGACATGATGAACAGACTTCCATTATGGAGACAGACCGCGCCATTGCTAGTGTGAAAACGTATTTGTGTGAATCTGTGAAATAGACTGCTGTTAGAGTTACCGACATGCGGATGAAGCAAGCCTGGCACTGTCCGTGAGTAAAAATGACTATGGGAAACTCTAATGTATATATGAGTGTGAGCTATGTTAGTATAAGGAGGTACTCGTGTGTGTGCGCGTGGACATCCGTCATGCGCCCTTAGGAGTTCGCGATTTACTGTGGTTAAAAAAGTAGTGAGAACTGCTACTACGATAAAGTGCTTAAAGTGAACACAGTGAGAGGTACGGGCAGTGACTCGGGGAATGTGAAGTGATAAAAAGTGATTTGTGAGCATATAATTGTAAGCCATCAGTGCCTAAAAAATGCAGTCTTATGCTCATGTGTGCTATATATACAGTGCACGTGAATAATTTCAAAAGAATGAGCAATTCAGACTGACTACCAAAATTAAGAGTGACTGAACAAAATCATCAGAGAAAGAGCTCAGATATTGAACAATGAGAAAATAAAGAAAAGGAAAGAAAATATGCTTGCACAAATGGAGTTACTATATATACATAGGATAATCCATGCGTAACGGTAAATGGGTAACAACAGGCTCATATTGTATGCCTATGTGTACACTGACCGAAATAATGAGTTTCACGTTAGATACAGAAAAACTTAGGAAAAAGAATCTAACTGGTTGGTCTAAAAGCTTACAGGAGATTGTGTAAATCCTCGCTAGTGTTGAGGCCTGAGGGTGTCTTGGTGTTGAATTCCAAGATGTATTTGCTTTCAAGTTGGCGCAATAATTTCTCGCGATTCCCCCCTCTTCTCAATATGGGTATGCAGTCAATTACAGAGTATTGGAGGTGGTCAAGATTGTTGTTATGCACCTCCTTAAAGTGCCTTGCTACAGGATATGATGGATCATTGTTCACTATAGCTCTAAGATGTTGTAAAATGCGTAAGTGCACTTGTAACTTGGTACTGCCTATGTAGCGCAGCCCGCATTTGCATTCGAGTAAATAAACTGCAAACTCCGTTCTGCATGTTAGGCGGTGTTTGATGGTGAGGGGTTCTTTTCTGAAAACAGAATCTACCTGTGTCATGTTCCTGCCGAATTTACACGCCCTGCAGCTGTTGCATTTCACAAAACCTTTTATGTCAGATAGCCAATTGGCTTTGGTGATGATTTCAGGACTGTTTCTCACTAGAGCATCATGCATGGAAAATGCACGTCTGTATGTGATATCAGGACGCTGTGTCCCAGATTGAGATGGTTACCCTCTGGGTAACACTGATAGTGCAAGGGCATTCATCACAGAGATTAACAATAACCATCTCAATCTGGAATTCAATGCCAGCATCAGTGACACCTAAATAGAGTTCCTTGACGTCCTGCTTTACATCTCCAATGGGGCATTACACTCAAAATGACATAGGAAGCCTACTGCGGGTAACTCAACCCTTCATACCTCTAGCTTTCACCCTAGGCATTTAATAGCAAGCATCCCTTACGGTGAAATGCTTCGCATACGTAGAATATGTAGTTCGGACGATGACTTAAAGGAGTGTCAAAATGAAGCGTCCAATAGCTTCAGGGCACGTGGATACTCCAAAGGTAACATAAACAAAACCATTGACAGAGCAAATGCCATACCTAGAGATGAACTCCTCACAGGAAAACCCATTCCAGAGAGTAACACCACCAGTAGTGAATTATCAGCACATGCACACACGGTCACCATTAGGCTCATAATCACGTACAACATTGAGGAACGCGCAGTCAGATCAGTGATCAACAAGCATTGGGGTACTATTAAATCGGACCCAACTTTGGGCCCCATAGTGGCACAGCGTCCTGATATCACATACAGACGTGCATTTTCCATGCATGGTGCTCTAGTGAGAAACAGTCCTGAAATCATCACCAAAGCCAATTGGCTATCTGACATAAAAGGTTTTGTGAAATGCAACAGCTGCAGGGCGTGTAAATTCGGCAGGAACATGAAACAGGTAGATTCTGCTTTCAGAAAAGAACCCCTCACCATCAAACACCGCCTAACATGCAGAACGAGTTTGCAGTTTATTTACTCGAATGCAAATGCGGGCTGCGCTACATAGGCAGTACCAAGTTACAAGTGCACTTACGCATTTTAGAACATCTTAGAGCTATAGTGAACAATGATCCATCATATCCTGTAGCAAGGCACTTTAAGGAGGTGCATAACAACAATCTTGACCACCTCCAATACTCTGTAATTGACTGCATACCCATATTGAGAAGAGGGGGGAAATCGAGAGAAATTATTGCGCCAACTTGAAAGCAAATACATCTTGGAATTCAACACCAAGACACCCTCAGGCCTCAACACTAGCGAGGATTTACACAATTTCCTGTAAGCTTTTAGACCAACCAGTTGGATTCTTTTTCCTAAGTTTTTCTGTATCTAACGTGAAACTCATTATTTCGGTCATTATTTCGGTCAGTGTACACATAGGCATACAACCTGAGCCTGTTGTTACCCATTTACCGTTATGCATGGATTATCCTATGTATATATAGTAACTCCATTTGTGCAAGCATATTTTCTTTCCTTTTCTTTATTTTCTCTTTGTTCAATATCTGAGCTCTTTCTCTGATGATTTTGTTCAGTCACTCTTAATTTTGGTAGTCAGTCTGAATTGCTCTATTCTTTGAAATTATTCACGTGCACTGTATATATAGCACACGTGAGCATAAGACTGCATTTTTAGGCACTGATGGCTTACAATTATATGCTCACAAATCACTTTTTATCGCTTCACATTCCCCGAGTCACTGCCCGAACCTCTCACTGTGTTCACTTTAAGCACTTTATTATAGTAGCAGTTCTCACTACTTTTTTAACCACAGTAAATCGCGAACTCCTAAGGGCGCATGACGGATGTCCGCGCGCACACACGAGTACCTCCTTATACTAACATAGCTTACGCTCACACTCATATATACATTAGAGTTTCCCATAGTCATTTTTACTCACGGACAGTGCCAGGCTTGCTTCATCCGCATGTCGGTAACTCTAACAGCAGTCTATTTCACAGATTCACACAAATCTGTTTTTACATTAGCAATGGCGCTGTCTGTCTTCATAATGGAAGTCTGTTCATCATGTCTGTGGCATCAAGCTATAATTATGTAAAGCACTCGCTGACTTACTTCCAGTAGTAAAGCTGAGCTCATGTAAAAGGGTACCAACTGTAGTAAAACGCCTACTCATGTGGTTAACATAGAAAACAGACTACTACTAGCACTTATATATAATGCACCCATTCACTAGCAGCGCGTTGTGTGATCAAGGCCGCATGTCTGGCGGCCGAAACGCGTCATTTGGACCTTGATGTGTAAATAAAACCATCATTCTACATCCTTGCTTTTGGAGTCTGTGCCCGTGTGTTGCGCCGCCGCTGTGGCAGGGACATTTCTGGGATTTCGTTATATATATATATATATATATATAATATATATTAACATGGTATTTTTTAAATATAAAAATGGAGTCGCGTACCGGATGCAAATCCCTGTACATTACCGGACCTTACTTCCGTATCCACGTACAAAATGCGGCTCCAGCGTGATTTTTAACATATATATTTTTCATATATATAAACAATAATAATCTTAAATTCAAGGTTAGAGTTTTGTTAAGATGGTTACTAAACTTGTATATTAATAAATGAAAGTTATTAAAATGTTTATTTAATAGTAATTTCAGGAGTCGTGGTATGTCCGCGTAAATCCCAACATCCGGATGCGCATACGTGACGCGAATCTAAAGTTGTTGTTTTTTTACAATAAAATTACATATAAATATAGATTCATTTAATTTTATTTAAATGACGAGGTACAGTTATTTGTAAATGAAATATTGTAAGATACAACCAAATGTTGTTGAAATGTAAAATTTAAAAAAATTACGGAATCGTGTCTGGTATGCGGTGGCACCGGGTAGGGGTCGCGTACCCCATGTGACACAAAAAAAAGAGATTTGATTGGACAAACATCCTGTCATCATTAAACTTGCTAGTTCCCACCCTCTTTCTTCTACTTTAGGGTGTGGTTGCAACAGAGTCTCATTCTAGTAGAAGCTATTTTCCAGGTGGTTTGGTGTTTCTTACATTTTCATTTTGAAAATTAGAAAATGGCTGCATCAAGAGACCTGCAGGAGAAGGAGGACCAGACTATCTTTGAGGAGGAGGATGAGCCCCCACGTAAGAAGAAGGAGAGTGTGGTGTGGGAGTTTTTTTTATGATTCTTGAGGGGCAGAAGAAAGTAAATGCGCAGAAGGTCACCTGCAAGGTGTGTAAGAAGGTGCTGTCTTGGGGCTAGGAGAAAAAGTATTCCTGCGGCACATCTTCTATGTGTAAGCATCTGAAGACGATGCATGAGAACTGTCTTGCGAGAGCAGAATTGGCAAGACTGAACACATCTGAAGGTGGCCAAGATGCGCATCCATCTACTTCAAGACCTGGTGAGAGGCTGCAGAGCATTCCTCCAACTCTGCCTGATTTCGCCAACGCTGGACTCTTCTGCCCGAAATGCTCAACTGTTTTGAGTGTGGGGGAGCAGGTTGTGCAAACAATGTTAGACACTATAAACAACCACTGTTGTTAATTTTTATTTTTGTTTCCGCAATTAGGCACAATGTTTTGTGCTGGGTTTTTTTGTTTAAATTTTCACTTTAAAAATGTAAAAACACACAAAAAAAACTACAAAATAGTTAAAAAACACAAAAAAATATAAAATAGTTTCAAATAAAGAAGAAAAAACACAGTTCTTACGGAACCACCAATTCTGGTTTAAAAAAGAAAAGATAAATGTTGTGTGTATAGATGAGCCAATGCGTAATGTCAATGTGATTGGATGAGTGTGTACGTAGAGTCTGAGTGATTGGATGAGTGCATGGGTAGTGGCTGGATGAATAGGTGAGTGTAAGAGCAGTACCTGGGTGATTCTATGAGTGCATGGATAGTACCTGGTTGAACGAATGAGTCTATGGGTAGTGCCTGGGTGATTTGATGAGTGCATGCATAGTGACTGGGAGATTGAATGAGTGCAAGTGCAGTTCCTGGGTGATTCCATGAGTACATGGATAGTACCTGGGTGAATGAATGAGTGTATGTGTAGTGCCTGGGTGATTGGATGAGGTGCATGGGTAAGGCCTGGGAGATTCAATGAGTGCATGAGTACTGCCTGAGTGAATACATGAGTGCATGGGTACTGGGTGAGTGAATGGTTGAGTTGAAGGATAGTGCCTGAGTGATTGGGTGACTGCATGGGTAGTGCTTGACTGAATAGTTGAGTGCAAAGATAGTACCTGAGTGAATAGAGGAGTGCATGGGTAGTGCCTGAGTGAATGATAAGTACAAGGATAGTGCCTGAGTGAATCGATGCGTGCATGGGTAGTGGCTGGATGAATGGGTGAGTGCAAGAGCAGTGTCTGGGTGATTCTATGAGTGCATGGATTGTACCTGGGTGAATGAATGAGTGTATGGGTAGTGCCTGGGTGATTGGATGAGTGCATGGGTAGTGCCTGGGAGATTGTATGAGTGAGTGTATAGTGCCTGGGTGATTGCATAAGTGAATGGGTAGTGCCTGAGTAAATGGATTAGTGTAAGGGTAGTGCCTGGCTCATTGGGTGAGTGCATGGGTAGTGTCTGTGTGATTGGATGAATGCATGGGGACTGCCTCGATCACTGCATGACTGCATGGGCAGTGCCTGAGTGAATCGATGAGTGCATGGGTTGTGGCTGGATGAATGGGTAAGTGCACGAGCAGTGTCTGGGTGATTCCATGAGTGCATGGATAGTACCTGGGTGAATGAATGAGTATATAGGTAGTGCCTGGGTGATTGGATGAGTATATGCATAGTGGCTGTTTGGTTGTATAAGTGCATGGGTAGTCCCTGGGTAATTCCATGAGTGCATAGGTAGTGCATGGGTGAATAGAGGAGTGCATTGGTAGTGTCTGGGTGATTCTATTGGTGTATGCATAGTGCCTGTGTGAATGAATGACTGCAAGGATAGTGTTTGAATGATTGGATGAGTGCATGGGTTGTGCCGTATACAGTAGATTCTATCCTTTAAATTTTAGGTCTATTAGCTCTATAATATGTCTTAAAATACTTCTTCAAATGAGAAGATACATCATACTTCAAAACTGTCAAAATTTCAAATATAATAAAAAGCACATTCAATACCCACCTGTCCTGTATAAGGAGGAGAAATTAATACATACATCTTCTTGTACGCAAATTTCAAAAAACATGAGGTATGAAACAGACGTATTCTAGTATGTGTAGGCTTCTACATGTATTCTGACACGTGTTGTGCATCTGATGACTCTAACTTCAAAACTATGGGGCCGATTCCGATCTCGGCCGGTAGGGCTCCGAATCGGATTCGGCTTTACCGGATCCGATTCGGAGCCCTGTTTCCCGACCGAACCGTACGCGGGTCCGGCCGAGCGAGTACGATGCGAAATCGCCGACCGACTCGTCCGGGCATCCCGACCGCTCCGACCGACTCGCTCCCGGCTCGAACCGCTCCGACCGACTCGCTCGGACTCGACTCGCACCGCGCAATGGAGACGTTTCCCGGCCGGGTAAGTACGATGCGCGCCGCGAGCAGTCCGACCGAGCCGCGCCGTCCGGCTCGTAAGAGCTGTCGGAGCCGTACTTTGGGGGTCCGTGTCGGACCCCTGTACGCGTAGCCGCGCGAGTCGCACACAGGGGGACCCATGGGTCCCCCTACCTGTGCGTGTACGGCGCGAATCGCTTCGCCGCGTACCCGCTGTAGGGGGCGCACTTGTCCGACTCGCACCCATTGAGTCAATGGGAGCCCGCGCACGCGTTGTACGACCGGCTCCCATTGACTTCAATGGGAGTCCGACCGACTCGAGTCCGATAACATACGGACGCATCGTACTCGTTCGGTCGGACTGCACGGGTCCGATTCGGTCGGAAATCTCTCCGGGTCCGGCTCGGTCGGAGAAATTTCCGGCCCGAATCGGAATCGACCCCTATGTAGTTTATCATACAGGTGCACAAACCTTATCAGTTCTACTAGAGTATTAAGTCACAGAAGCAGACATCTCTTATCTGTGTATGCGTCTGAGAAGTCCTTGGATAGAGAGTTCAATACACACCTCTCCTGTATAATGAGGAGTAAATAACTTGCAATAAAAGCACTTTTATTAGTCTATGCACTCTTGTAAAAAGTGTGATATTGCTCCACAGAAATATGATCTATCTTTTTCACATAGTGTAAAGGATGAACATTATTTATATTAGAAACAAATAACATATAATTAAACTTTAAATATTTTTTCAGCTTATCGTGCATAATATATTACAAATTCTCACCTTTCAAGTAATGTAGATACATCATTCAATAAAACTATTTTAGAGTAGAATTATCTTAAACAGCATTAAAACTGTTTTCAAACTTCAAAAGTACCTACTATAAAGAAAAAAAAGAAAAACTTATTTAATGATCATATATTAGAGAAATTATAATATTATATTTTTGAGAACACATCATAAATTTAGAATTACATAACATTCTCAGTTTCCCTTTTTTGCTGTTCTCAGATTCCACATTAGTTCACCATATACAGTGATTTCACGTTGCATCATCATTGAACAGCGGGGAAAAAAAACATTCAAATTGATTGTACAAAAAAAAACTCAGCATAGAACATCATTATCAATATGTGTAGCTATGCGTTTTCCTATCTACACTTTGTTAATCACTTCATGTTATTTGACAAAATGTACACTCATTTACATCTGGTTCAATATATTCAACAAATATATAAACTATTTGCTTTTAAACACAATTTTTCAAATGTAATATCAATTAGCACAAATAATAATCAAAACACTAATTATAAATTGTAATAGTTTGCAGTGCTGTCTACTTTCTGTTGACATCTTCCCAATAGGCCGAATGATGTTCTCAAAACTTTGGCTGCAGAAATAACATATAAGAATTTGGTAATATATAAGGCAATCTAGCTTTGAATTCCAGGTGGGCATCATTGCAATGTGTCCATCCTTTGTTACACTTTAAATAAACAGTATAGTGTCTAGGTGTTGTAGTGGGTCCATTATGGAAAACAATAGCCACTGTTGTATAAGTTCTTCCTGAAATAGATATTTGACTTCCTTTAAAATATGAAATTCTGGTTTCCAATTTTCTTCCATTTGGTCTACAATGTTGTAACATTAAAATGAAGTATTTTCCAAATCTTTCTATATGTAATGTAGACAACATCTCTGATCTACAATGTGAACATGTCATATCCTAATTTGCTGTTTTTAACAACTTGTTAAAAGGTACTGATTTGCAGTCTGGTATTGTTAAGTAAAGGAATCGTTCTGTTTGTATTTGAGTGGTAGAAGTAAATGAACAGTCTTCACACTTATCATCCCATCTGTAACTTAGTCCAAATAAGTTATCAATGTCTATTCCTTCATCTTCTAATACTTCAAGCATGACCATTAGAAATTTTTGTGCATCTTGTTCTATGTTTAGAGTAAATGTCACTGAACCAGTACATATGTCTAAAAGATGTCGAAGGCCAGAAGCTGTATGTATTTTAGTCCTGTCACTTCCCAACTGTTGAAATAGATGATGTAGTGCAGAACAGAATCTTTTTCACGATGTTCCATTATTTCATGATGAAGATGTGGTAGATGAAACACAACATTCAGAATCACATTAGCATAACAGTTGATACCTAAACTGTTTTCCAACTGGTATCCTACAGTATCGTCAACACTTTCCACTTTTGTTTTCTTTATGCCTTCAACTTTCTCTTCAATTGTTTTCTTTTTTGAACCTCAGTTGAATGTTTGACATATTTCCGTTTTGGACACACTACATGTTTCTCATATATGGGGTATTCACCTAAATGAGGAGCATAAAGTCTTCTTAAACGATTGTACTCTCTCACACAATTTGCATCAGCACTAACCTTCTTCTCATCAAAATCTATCAAATACAAACCAGACAATGTACTTACTCGAGACAATGCAACGTATGCCATTCCTTCTTTAAACACCGTACTTCCAATATTTTCAAAAGTTCTGTCTATACATAAACCTTGAGATTTATGAATAGTTACTGCATATGCTAGAGACACAGGAAGCTGTTGTCTGCGAACATATAAGTCTTTTACAAGTAAAAAAAACGTACACCAAGTCCAATCTGTCTTACCTCATTAATTTGATCATATTTTATAATCAAAAATTCTATTTGATCTCTATTTTGAAAATTTACAAAATCAACAACTTTTCCCATTGCTCCATTTACTAATCCTTCTTCTACATTCAAATTATGCTGCAAAATTACTCAACAGTTTTTACATACATGTACAGTCTTTTCTAATCCTGCAGCTTTAGATACAGACTTTTCCAAAGAATCCAATTTAGCCTGTAGTTTCTCAGTAAGAAGAATTGTCACTCCCTGGTGTTCAAGTTTGTCAATAGCTTCAATTTCCACAATCTGTTGTTGTTCCAGTTTGAGAAGTTGTTGATTAAATGTAGAACACTCTTGCAGTGTAGGCATTAGACAAACTATAGATTTGTTTTCTACAAGCATATTGTACATTACTTCAGCTGCTGTTTCTCCAGTTGTAAACAAGTTCTTTAGTAGCCGACTTTCTAAAAGTTGTTTACAATGTTCCGTTAAGACACCAATTCTTATGTCTTTAAGAATATTTCCATAATCTTCAGCACTTGCTTGTCGCATATTCTTAGCAAGTTCCTTATATACAAAGTTCAACCAAATATTTACATTTCTAATACTTCCCAAAGATTTCCTTGTGTCATCATGGATAGGTGTTTTAAAAACAGGTTGTCCTTTAACGTGAGTAAGTTGTAGTAGGTCTCCAAATACAATTAAATGTTTTCCTACAAACAGAACATCGTAATCTGTTTTTAAAATCTGTTGCATTCTCAAGTGTACAAAGGCAAGCATTAAGTTTGAGACCATGCTCACCTCATCAATGATTAAAAGTTTCATTTCCTTCAGTATTCTTGAGACTTCATAACAAGCTTCTCCAGATAGCTTCTGATATTCCAATTTATTATCGTGCTCAACAGGTAGCATAAGTAATCGATGTAAAGTAACACCTTTAATGTTGTGTGCTGCTAATCCAGTTGGAGCTGTTACGACACAAGATAAATGTGATTATGTAGTTTTGTGTAGATAATTGGTCAAAACTTTAATTAAGAAACATTTTCTTGTTCCAGCTTGACCACTGATGTACAATAGAATAGGTTTAAATGATGAACATTGGCATTCGTTTTTTCATGCAGCAAACCATGTTGTACCTGTTGTTTGACTTGCAGATATATTTCTTTTTGTTCAATGTTTAGTTGTTCTTCTAACTTTTCCAACTGAATAATATCCTGTTCTGCTTGTTGCATTGCAGTTTCTACCTCATTCATGGCAATTGCTGCTTCATTTTCAATAATTGGTTGTCCCAGCGGATCTTGACGTGGACCAGAACTTTGACTGCTTAGGGAACTTTCTCTAGCTATTTCAGCTGCAATAGTACTTTCTTGTTCAATCTCATCATTTAACATTTGTAGATAAGTTGGGAAAATTGTCCATTCAATGCTGTCTTTAGTTGCATTAAAAGAATCTTCATAGCAGTCAAAATGTCCAAGTAATTCTGTTTCACTACGCCAAGGCTTGAACAGTTGCAGAAGTGCTACTACAGAATAGAAAAATTCTCTCTTATCTGGATTTTCGCAACTGAGTTTCCTGTGGTTAAAAAGATTTCCTTTGGCATGTTTGACTAAACATCCGTCACATCCAATTACTGCATATTTTTTTTTTCTTTTATATTTTCTGTAACATTCTTTTTAAACCTGTAATGTTGAAGTATTTCATACAGACATAGGTTTTCAAGCTGTGGACTTCTTTTGGGATAGTATGTATCCAACATATTAGTTTTGACAATATCAGTACTTTCCGGTTCATGCTGTTCTAAGTATTTGATTTCTTGTAAAGATTTCAATACTCTATTCCGTGTGGAGGCAAGAACTAGACTTACCCAAATGATTCTTCTTGACTTTGAATATAAACTAGCTGAGCTCAAGCGACCGGAACAAAATCCTCGCCAACTTCAGCAACTCAAAGGAACTCTTCAGCATCATCCAACAATTCACCAAACCCCCCAGTGAAGCCACGGACATCACACCCTCCCAGGACCTCTGCAACAAGCTCGGCTCCTACTTCCATCTGAAAATCAAGGCCCTCTATGACAACTTCAGTGAACAGACTCCAGAAACCACTCCTTCCTCCAGTGACAACAGCCAGCCTACCATCGCCGCCTGGACCCCAGACGGCCAGCCTACCATCACCGCCTGGACCCCGGTTACCACTGAAGATACCACCACGAAGAGCACTCACTCAGGAGCCCCCATGGACCCCTGCCCGCCGCACATTCCACAGTGCCGCGCCGCCATAGCACCCAAGCTACGACGCACCATCAACGCCACCTTCAAATCCGGCATATTCCCCGACGACTGGAAATGCACAGAAGTCAAGCCCCTCCTCAAGAACCCCTCTGCAGACCCGACGGACCTGAAAAACTACCGACCCATCTATCTCCTTCCCTTCGCGGCCAAAATCACCGACAAGATCGTCAACGCCCAGCTGACAAACTTCATCGAAGAGAACGCCATCCTCGACCCTTCCCAATCCGGATTCCGCGGCAACCACTGCACCGAGACCGCCCTCCTCGCCACCACAGATGACATCCGCACACTCCTTGACCAAGGCCACACCGCGGCCCTCATCCTACTAGATCTCTCCGCAGCCTTCGACACCGTCTCCCACCGCACTCTCACAGCCAGACTCCACAACGCTGGCATACAGGGAACCGCCCTCGACTGGCTCCGCTCCTTCCTCGCCAGCAGAGCCCAAAGGATCAGACTCCCGCCCTTCCTCTCCAAACCCACAGAGATCAACTGCGGAGTACCCCAAGGATCATCACTCAGTCCCACGCTCTTCAACATCTACATGGCTCCCCTCGCCGCCATCGTCAGACAGCATGGACTCACCATAGTATCCTACGCCGATGACACCCAGCTCATCCTCTCCCTCACAAAGGAACCCGACGCCACCAGGCTCAGCTTCCAGGAAGAAATAAAAGACGTTGCATCCTGGATGAGCAGCAGCTGTCTGAAGCTCAACTCGGAGAAGACAGAAGTCCTCGGACCCACCCCCTCAGCTTTGGACAACACCTGGTGGCCCACCGCCCTCGGTAACCCCCACGGACCACGCCCGGAACCTCGGCATCATACTAGACTCCTCCCTCACCATGACCCGCCAGATCAACACCGTGACCTCCACCTGCTTCAACCCCCTCCGCATCCTTCGCAAGACCTTCAAATGGATCACCCCCAAATCCAGAAAGACAGTCACCAACACACTCATAACAAGCAGACTGGACTACGGAAACGCCCTCTATGCTGGAATCAACAAATCCCTGCTACGCAAACTCCAGACCATCCAGAACACTGTGGCCAGACTCGTCCTTGGCATCCCATGACATGATCACATCACCCAACACCTGTGAGACCTCCACTGGCTCCCAGTCGAGAAGAGAGTAACTTTCAAGCTTCTCACCCACACCTACAAACTTCCCCCCAACACCGACCCAAATACCTCGACGAAAGTGTCTCCTTCCACGTTCCCAAGAGAAACCTCCGCTCCGCCGACCACGCCCCAGCAGAAACCCCGCGCATCTGCAGAACCAGAGCAGGTGGAAGAGCCATCTCCTACGTTGCGGCAAAAGCCTGGAACAAGCTTCCGGTCAACATCAGATGCTCCCCCACTCTGCACACCTTCAGGAAGAGCCTCAAGACCTGGCTCTTCGGCTGACTCAGAGCTGCACCCCCCCAGCGCCTTGAGACCCTGATGGGTGAGTAGCACGCTTCACAATTCCCTGATTGATTGATTGATCTGAACATTCATAGGATCCAATCTCTCGATGGGAAAGCATTTTCAAGCTGAAGCTGTACAATTTCTTGCTAAGACTCTTCTCTGCTGAAATTTCTTCCCACATTTCTTTCATCTCTGTCTTTTTAGATTTGGTAATATATAATGTAACATACCGAGCAACAGCAATTGAATTATCTGCAACATACTGAATATCCATGTTTGCATTCCACATTTTCAAAATAACTGGATTGTAGTCATTAATGTATTAAGTTATTGTATTTCTTACTGCTGACAGAAAACTATTTACTCTTCCTTTAGAAATTATAGGACGTGGGAATCCAAAACGACATTTTGTATAAAACTTCCCTTTACATTTGTATTTTTGTTGGCAGTATTTCCCACATCGATGACATTGAAAGTGTAAAACTTGTTGTCTCAAGCTCTTGTCTCCTCCATCTCTTGGAATGGCACATGTAACATACTGTTCGATGAAAGACAAACATGCTATTATTATCCATAATAGCATGTGTATATGAGGAGCACCTCTGGCTTGGTACTCATTTCAGCCAAAAGAAGTCTGTTACCTCTCTAAGAGGTGGAATGTTTTTATTGCAGATAAATGGCATCATACTTTGAAACCTATGGTCAAAATACCTGCACACACTTACAGGATCGAAGGAACAGAGTTCTCCAGCTGTCTTCAATTCAATGTTTTTAACATTTGAATTTGCTTCTCATAGAAATTCAAGTAAATCTTCCAACGCATATCCAGGACAGCTAAGTGTTACAAACCGTGTAGGAGTACCTAAGTTTCTTAACATGCATTTAAGTTCTCCATGACGATGATACCAATACTCATTGGTACCACGTTGGCATGCCATCAAATTAATTAACTGAGATTCTAACTTTTCATCTCTTTGTTCAACTTTGTCCATGAACTCTTTTGCAGAAACATGTTGAAGATGAACTCCTGTTGTTAATATGTGGTTTACTGCATATGAAAGTGCAGACAAATCGCTTTCAAAGAGAAGATGAAATATATATGGAATGCACTGCCAAAATCTTGGATCTTCACAATATATTCTTGTTGATCGGTATTCTGAAGCTAGAATCCATACAGCTCGGTCATCAAATCGTCCACCTTCTCCAGTGGGGAATTGCTGGGGAAAACAACAAGCTTCTAAACATCTTTCCTATATGCTCATGGGAGTTCCCTTTGCTTCTTTCATCTGAAATAATTCAATACTGTTTCCTATTATTTCTTTTTAATGCAGAGGATGTATTGTATAATGTTCATAAATCTTTTCAGTCCTGCACTTGTCCACTTTTTCAATTTGGCCACTAGAAATTATTGTTTCATCTTGTAAGCATATTACCTCTTCATCAACATTTACATTCTTATAATAAATATTATTCTGTACCAGGTATAATGTTGCCTTTTGAAGTTTATTAACATCTACAAACTCTTGCTAGATTTTTTGGCTCTTTGTTGGTACACCATTTACTAGAATAACTACTGGCTAATTTTTCTCTCTACACAACTCTTCCTTTGAGACCTTTTTGTAAATCTGTTGGTGGCAGCTTACCTGTTTTAGGCTCCATCCGAACTATGGCCTGAATTGGATGTACAGATTGAATAAGAATAGACTCATATGTATTTAAATCTGCCAGTTCTTGAGGAAGAGGTACCAACTCTAAGTTGTTATGTACTTCTCTAGCTGGCATTTTGTTTTCTTCTAATTTGTTGTAACAGTATTTACAAATAACTTGATCACTACCCAATTCAAACTGGCCTTCTACCAACAAATAAACAACAAATTGCTGCCACTTATCATTATTTTCTTTTTCACTTTTTAAATATAAATCAACATTCCTAGTTTGACTTCTATAGTGAAAACGTTGATAACAAATACAAACATAGGGGCTGATTACGATGGCGGAAGGATCGCCACCGCCAGCCCGGCAGTGGCGATCCTTCCGTCAATTGACAGCAATTTTCCCACCGCCAAATTACGGTGGCAGTGGGAATCACTTTCGGACCGCAGCGGTCGCAAAGACCGTCCGCCACGGAACTGCCACAGGCAATCGTTACGATTGCCTGGCGGAGCGGTCAGCATGCTTAAAATGGTGGCGGAGCCTAGCAGGCTCCGTCCGCCGAATTACGTTGCTGGCGGAAGCCAGCCTTTCTGTGGCGGGTAAACTGCCATTGAAAGGCTGGCGGGGATTGGTTTGGGGGCCCGTTGCGGGCCCCTCTTGTGTTGGGGGAGGTGTTTGTGCACTGGGGGGGTACCATTTCAGTGCACAAAGTGGCAGGCACCGTGTGGTGCCTGCCACGTAGTGCATTGAAATGCACAACATGCATTTTCAACATTGCGGCGGGTGCTGCTGTCAGCAGCAACCACCGCAATGTTAAAATGCAAGATGCGTCCGCCGCGGTGGCGGTCGCATCATAATTTGGTGTGTGGAACCGCCACATGTATTGCGGACGGTCCCGGTTACCACCACGATGGCGGAAGGACTCCAGTCCGTCCGCCATCGTAATCAGCCCCAAAGTTTGGTTTTTCAGATGAAACGGTGTTAAACTTTGTAATTTCTTCTGCAAACTCATCAATACTAATCTCTTTCTCTTAAACACCTACACTTATCAAATTCTCAGTTTCTCTACACTCGTCTACTGATCCAAAGAAACGAAACTGTATATCATCTCACACTTTCTCTATATCTGATACAGAACCGTGCAAAAGAGCTGTGTTCATTTCACCTAAACATAATGCAGGAGGTTTTACATAATAGAGTCTCCTTACCAGCTTCTGCATTTCAGAGTGGTGTACAGCTAACATTCTTAAATGATAAAAAGTACTTTGACACACTTTTCATGAAAGAGAAGCAAGAGAATGACCTTGCAACTTAGTATATTTTCTTATTTTACATGGATCTAGTCCTTGTAACATCTTAATCTTCTGTTTAACACTTTTATTGTCATTCCTCGTAAAAACATTCGTAATATGCCAATAGATTCCTGTTGAATACTGCAAATACTGCTACAATCCCACTTATATTCAGGAGCTTGTGTATGCCTCCCTTGAACTTCTTCAGCTATTACTTCTTCCACATTCCTAGGAACCATATTTTCCTTTGGAATCGGAGAACCATCTTTCATCTCATAGCATCGACCACTAGTATCAACTGCATGTACTAATGTGTTCTGCTGAAAATAGCTTTCTTCATTAAAGAAAGGCTCAGTTCTGGAAGTGTGCTTCCATTCACCATTGAAAGTTTTACATAAGTTACTTCTATTAACCAGTCTTTTCCTTTTCCTTTTTCTCCTTCATTAACACCATTGTTTTGTCCAATGTTCTCATTCTCTTTAATATTAATATAAATAATTTTCGTTTTATCTCAAAAGCTTTATCTACTACACTTTCAATCTGTTGCTTTTTCTTATAAGCTGCTGATTTCTTTTTATATTTTTTACAATCATTTCAATAAATTTTGTACTACCCTACTTCTAAACATTCTTTTTCTTATGTCCCTGTGTTCTTTTAGCCTTCTTGTTATATGCATTGTTTTCCTATAAAATGATTTTGGTTTAACATCTCCATTCCCGTTTTGCTTCTCAGTTGTTGTAAAACTTTTCTTTTTCTTTTCAGCATTTATGACTTTTTTCAAAGTCTAGATAACTGTTTTAAGAAACTGTTTTGTTCTCTTACCAGAAGTCTTTTTTCCTGTTTAACGTTTTGTGCTTCATCTAATTTCCTCTTTTCACTTTTCTTGAAGTAGTTCTGTTTTTTTTTGTCTTCTCTTTTGATCTTTTCTTGCCATCCTCAGTTTTTCCCCCAATAAAAGTAAATATCTAAAAAACAAAGATTAGTTTTAATAGTTTGTTAAATAATGTTATGCTTTAGAAATAATTATATATTAATATTCATAAAATTAATAAACAGTTGCTTTCAATTATATTGGAAATCTCTCCATAACAACTAAATATGTAGGATATCGTACTTTACATATTAGCAAACCTGTCACGAGAGCACTTAGACCTTTAAACAGTGACATAGAAAGGATTGCTGTTTTAAATTTAGCTAGGCTCAACATTCTCAGGAGTCGGTGAAAACTAAAGCTGCAAAAGAAAAGTGAGCTTTAAGACATGTTGGTAGAGGGATTAGTGATTAGGGTACTTTGTATGAGTCTCTGAAAAGAGACACTCGAAGCAAGCCATATAAATTTAGGTGTCTGCTTGAAATGGGAAGAGCAGTTTGTCAAGTTTAAAGGTCTGCGTGCTCTCGTGATTGAGGTATGTGTCTATGTGTCTCTTGTGTTATGCATCTGAAGATGGTAGCTTGAGAACCTGCTAGCTTTTGCTACCGGTGGACGGATCTTCTTAGATCTCTCACTCATTCGGTCGCACAGGCAGTCATTTTTTATGTTTGTAGGTGTTATAGAGCCTCTCAAATAGACTGTTTAATACCCATATGCCCTGTTTTATGAGCATAAAGGTATACATACACTTTCTTCTACAGACATTTAGAGAGCATGCGCTGTGAAACACAGGTATTCAACTATGTGTATGTTTCTTCGGTGCAGAGAAAGAATATTGATGGAAAAATATCGACATGCAAGAATATTGAGGTAAGAATATCTATGTTAAAAAATATCGATTTTAATGTCATTTAGAAATATCGAATTTGAAAATATCGATGGTAAAAATATCGATGTAAATAATGTCGATTTTATGGTTTTTATTTTTTTAATGTTCTATATTTTATTTTTTTAGTAATTTTGTATTAGTAATTTTATAATGTTTCAATAATTTTTATATGTTTAAATAATGTTTTTTTTCTGTTTTAGTATAATTTTTAGGAGCGGGATGTTGGGTTTATAGGGGATAAGGGTGGGTAGTAATTTAAAAATGTTGATGAAAAATGTATATAAATTTTAAATTTGTATATATTTTAGGTTCGGGATGTTGGGTTTATAGGGGATAAGGGTGGGGAGTCATTTAAAAATGTTGATGAAAAATTACTAGAATTTTAAAATTTGTATATTTTTAGGAGCGGGATGTTGGGTTTATAGGGGATAAGGGTGGGGAGTAATTTAAAAATATTGTGTTGAATTTTTTTTTTTTTTTTTATTTAACTTTAGGAGTGGATATTGGGTTTATAAGGGCTATGGGTGGTGAGTAATTTAAGAAGGCTTGGATAAAAAATAAATTTTAAATAATAAAATGAAAAATATATGATTAATAATAAAATATTATAAAATTATAATTTATAATTTTTGTAAATGTCGAAATTATTGTGTTGCAGAATATTGTATGTAAAATTTGTGAAAAAGTTATGGTTTTATTAAACAAATTAATATTTTAATAAATTAAAGAAATTATTATAAATTTGTATTTGTAAATACATTTTTCATAAAGTTTAGTGATTCATTTAAAACATATTTTAAAATATTTATATTTAAAACATTTGTAGAAAATTTGAAATTATTAAACATTTTAAATTTTTTTAAACAAAAATGGTATTGTATTTTTAAAAATGTAATAACACATTTTTTGTTAAGAATATATTTTTGTTAGTTTGAAAGATCAATATAGGGGGGGGGGTTATTCAGTCCTTTCCTTGATTTTATTTGGATTTGGAGTTGGAATAATAAATTATTATGGTTTACTATCCAGCACTTTTCCTTAGTTTAATTGGATTTGGATTTGGAATAGTAAATTATGATGGTTTACTATCCAGCACTTTCTCTGAGTTAAGTTGAATTTGGAGTTGGAATAGTAAATTATTATGGTTTATTTTCCAGCACTTTCCCTGAGTTTAGTTGGAGTTGGAATAGTAAATTATTATGGTTTACTATCCAGCACTTCCTCTGAGTTTAGTTAGAGTTGGAATAGTAAATTATGGTTTACTATCCAGCACTTTCCCTGAGTTTAGTTGGATTTGGAGTTGGAATAGTAAGTTATTATGGTTTACTATCCAGCACTTTCCCTGAGTTTAATTGGATTTGGAGTTGGAATAGTAAATTATTATGGTTTATTATACAGCAGTTTTGTTGAGTATACTTATTTTTGTTGTTGGGATAGTAATTGTTTGGGCGGTATTATTCTACTTTTTGTCAGAGTTTATTTTATTTGGAAGTTAGTAATAGGATTTTTTTTATTATTTATTATGTGTAATTTTGTGTACAGTTTATCTGTATATTGTAATAAGTAAATAGATAGGTTAGTTTCTATTTTCAACATTTCTTTATGTGAAAACATTTATATTTTCATTCACAATTACATTCTTTTCATATTTTTTGGTTAGAAAATGTATTATAATATTTCAAACATAAATCATAAATTTTGATGGTATTCATATTTTATTATAAAGTATAACATATTTGTAACATTAATTTTTCATCTATAAATGTTAAACAAATAATATATTTATATATATACATTTTTCTTTACAGTTTTGAAAAATAGTACATTTTTTGGTAACTTAGGGGCTTATTCCCGCGGTGTTGGGACCGGCCGCCAGACATGCGGCGGTCCCGCACCACGAATTAGGATGCGACCGCCACCATGGCGGTCACATTCTGCAATTTAACATTGCGGCGGGTGCTGCCGACAGCAGCACCGCCGCGATGTAAATATCGCATGCATGGCATTTCACTGCACCACATGGCAGGCACCACACGGTGCCTGCCACTTGGTGCAGCAAAACCCCCAAGTGCACCCCACAGCCCCCAGACACAAGGGGGGCCCGCAACGGGCCCCTGGACGCAATCCCCGCCACCCTTTCCATGGCGGCATCGCCGCCATGGAAAGGCCTTTAAACACCCACATCCTAATATGGCTGGCAGTGCCTGCCAGGCACCGCCACCATATTAGTGGCCCAGCTCCGCCCGGCCGGCAATCGTAATGATTGCAAGCCGGCGGAGCGGACTGTTGCGTCCGTCGCGATACCCACCGCCATCATAATATGGCGGGGGGTAGTTCACATGAGGATGGTGTGACGATCGCGCCGCCGCCCGGCGGTGGCAACCGTTACGCCATCCAAATTTAGTCATGTAATGGTAAAGCAAAATATTTTTCATTTATAAACAGTTTCATTTTTATGGTTTTTCATTTTTTTGTACCATAAAGAAAACATTTGTATACATTTTTTAAACATTTTTATAAAACATTTTATATAATTTTATTTGTTGAAAAATTGTATAATATGTATTTGACAAGGTTATATTTTATTATTTAGTATATTGAATATTATTTTTAATAAAATAATATTTAATATGTTAAATAATTTACAATATTTTTAACAGAAATATTTTGTACAACATATATATTTTTTATCACATTTTTATATTTTTTGTACATTTACATTGTATGAAATAAGCATATATTTTTATATACATTAAATATTATATTTGAGCTTTTTTGGATAATATGAACAGTTAATGTATATTTTATATTTTTTTAATTTATTTTAAACATTGGGAAAAAACATTGCAGTACATAAAGTTATACATATTAATTTAAAGATTTTTTCTATATTTTCCATTGTTTTCTATGGCTAGTTAGTCTTTTTTTCATTTCAATTATGCGGCCATTTTTTTTCTTTTTTTCTCACTTTTCTTTCTATCGGTTTCATTTTTAGAACATTTTGGAAGATGGAACCTCGCGGTTGGGAGCTGCTTTTCGTCCGTTCAGGTAAGTTTAATTTTATATACTTTTAACTTAGTTTTAGGGTAGGGGTAAGGTAGTAGTAGTGTAAATAGATTTGTTAGGTGTTATTTCATCGTTTTTAGTGTAGTTAGGTGTTGTTTTGGTAGTTTAGTGTTTTATATGTTTGACGTAGTGTTGGGTATAATTAGAATGTTATGTAGTGTTAGTTGTGTGTTTATTAAATGTATCATTGTATATTTAGGGTCCGATTCCGATCTCGCTAGGAAAGCCCTCCGTCCGACTCGGATCCGGAGGGCTTTCCGAGCGAAACGTTCTCCAGGGGTCCGAACTAGCGAGTACAATGCAGCTGTATGCTTACAGACTCGGTTCGCTAGGACTCCCATTGAACTCCATAGGAGCCCGTGTACAGATGCGTACACAGGCTCCCATAGCAGAAAAGGGGTGGGTGGGGAAAAGCGTACACCCTGTGGCGGGCACCCCATGGTGCCCGCCACACTGTGCATGCCTGGATCAGGGGGACCCGTGGGCACCCCGTGACAGATTCGGAGGGCCCCGGGTGAAGGGGGACCTGCTACGGCCCCCCGGATTACGCTTCCGACAGCCGTTTCGTCTCGCTGAGACCGAGGCGAAGCAGCTGTCCAAATTGTGCATCGTACTCGCTCGGTCGGAAATCAGCTCCATTGCGCAGCACGATTCATCTACAAACGAGACGTACAGAGCGGTTTGGGTCCGGAAACGATTCAGTCGGCGCTTACGCGATCTTCGCATCGTACTTGGTTGTCCGGACCCGTGGACGATTCGGACGTAAACAAGGGCTACGAATTGGATCCGGTAAAGCCAAATCCGATTCAGAGACCTTCCGAACGACATCGGAATCAGGCCCTTAATGTTGATGTTAGTGTTTGTGGGTTTGTATTTGTGTTGTGGGTGGGTGGGTGTTGTTTTTTTTTGTTTACAGGTTTTGTCTTTGGTGAACTGATGGATTTGCTGACGCGTTTTTTTTTCAGTGAAGGAAAATGTTATTTCTTGTTTGATAACAAGTTACTTTACATTTCCTTTTTTCCCGGTTTGTTGGAGCGTTTATTTCTAAACTATTTTCGGGATTTTGAGGGTTTCGTCATTAAGAGGATTGCCGCGTTGGATTATTTTTGTACAGTTGTATTTTTGCTTTTTTGGGGCTTTGTTATCCAATGGATTCGTATTTAATTGGTTTGCTGTGGATTTTATCGTTTGAGGATATTCTACTGCTACATAACTGTAAGTATTATTTTTTTTACTATCGGTGGGAAATGTATCTCTTTTTTCATTGTTTGTTTTTTTTATTAATATTTATATTATGTCATATAATTTTGTGCTATATTTTAAATTTGATGACAATTATAATGATTAATTTAAAAAAAATGTGTTGTTTATATGTTTTATAGTTGTAAGATTTATATGATGTTTACTATTTTGTTTAGTTTAAAGAATTGATTTAGCAATTATGTCTAGGTCAGGGGTCTCCAACCTTTTCTGTAGTGAGAGCTACTTCTGATCAGTGAAAATCATCGTGAGCTACTAAAGGCCAAGCAACTCGCGCATTTTTCGGAGACACCTCCCACGCCCTGCTTCATTGTCTTTAAGCTTAATTTCTTTGTGGTCCATACTGTGGTTTGAACAAAATTCACATATATCTATAGAGTTGTTCAAAGCTGTCAGCAGACTGAAAATCATAACATAATAAACTGTATATCTGTCTCACACCTCATTCACCACACTGCTACATGCTGCGTCCCATAACATGATAACGATAACTGCACCTTGGAGTTCATCAGGCAAAACAAGGAAACACTTCCCACCTAGGATCGAAAACCAAAGAAAACACTTCGAACTACCCACCCTACACATGCCATAGCTTGCTAACCATGTAGGTAAGTGCTTCATTGCCACACATTTGTAAGCGCTATAAAAATGCTGCAACAGAAGGCTTCCCCTTTCTTCATTATCAAAAAAAGTAAAACAAAGGGAGAAAAGTTATGTTACAAATGAATACATATGATTTTCTTTCATGTCCGGGCCTTTGCAGATTATTGGAACAACAAATGGCCGATATTTGGAAAGGTGGCAACCTTAATTTCATTATAAAGCCCTTCACTCACTTTTATAACACATGCTTTAACTCTGCAAAGTCCATTTTCAGAAATTGCATAGTTCTGCAGTGTTCAGCAACAGACTGTCTGCTAAGCCTTGCACTTGCTGCACAGTCCTCTTCTACTTCCAGTAATAATATAGTAGCATGAAACATATGGCAATGTCCCTCAGCGCATACCTCAATAAACAGAAAGCTCCATAGTCAGATCAATAACAGGTTCTAGCCAGGAACGACCCTTTGTAATCCATTAAAAGGAATACAATACATTCATCTAGTCCAGCCTTATCACACTTCTGTTGAGTAGGACTCACCTACAAACAATACGAACACATGCAAAAACAGATAGTTGGATTATTTTTATATAAAACATAACTTCCTGAAAATAAGCATGAAAAATAAATAGCACACTGGTAGAACGCTTTATTCTCATGATATTTCAAATGGGCTCTCATCTCCCGGGCAGACCGTGGGGAAAACTGATATTTCACAGACATTTCTGTGACTATGCATAAAGAGGGATGCATTATAGCTCCTATTTGCTTTAATTGAAAATGTCATTATTGAAGCAGAAGGCCCCTCGTTTAAACTGACATTATTGAAATAAAGCATATTTATACATTAACGAATCTAATATACAGATCTAATTTATTCAAACTCTTACACATCATGAAATACTGAAAACGCTCCAAACAAGTGAGCATGAATTTGTTCCTTAAAAACAAAATGTCAAATCCGATCACACCTCGTGCACGCACATACACTCCAGATCACTACTGCACTCACCAGCCTGCTTTCCTCCTGCATAGGCCATGAGTTTCTAAATCAGTGTAATATTCGAGTCCTTCATTTAACATTCTTCTAAGTAACACCTCAAGAACCAAGCTATATATAGACAGAACATCAATGGGATCAAAGTGCATCGGTAAAATCAGGTAAGGACTAATGAGCCTTGCTCAGAAAAATCCCACGCAAGAAGAAATTGCATCATCTCAGCCACTAAAATTGTAAACTGCCTGTATTAAACGCATACCAGTAAAAGTACTTAACAAATCAATTTGTTTTTTGTAGCTGTGGTGCAGCAAAACACAGCTCCGTGTCACCAAGCAGAGCTGCCTTGGCACAAAGGAAGAGTGTGGGAGACAGAGAGACTGGGAGTGACAGGACGGAGAAGTGATGGGCCTGTTTTGGGAGGATCGGGTCAGTAGATGTAAAGCGCTTTGATTTCAACATCGGCTGCCACTGCGCTTTAAAACTGAAAGACGATATAATAAAGCACAGTGGCAGCCGATGTTAAAATCAAAGGGCCTTGCATGCACTGAGCTGCTTTCACTGATTACAACACGAAGGCAAATTTAAAGCGTGCTGTAGTAGTAAGTGAAAGCAGTTCGTGCAGGTAAGAATCTTTGATTTTAACTTTGCCTGTCACGCGGTAGCTGCTCAGTGCCTGCAAGGATCTTGGATTTTAAGGTCAGCTGCCACCGCACTTTATTACCGAAGGCAGATATAAAGCACGGTGGCAGCCGATGTTAAAATCAAAGGGCCTTGCATGCACTGAGCCGCTTTCACTGACTACCACGCAAAGGCAAATTTAAAGCGTGCTGTTGTAGTAAGTGAAAGCAGTTCGTGCAGGCAAGAATCTTTGATTTTAACTTTGCCTGCCACCGCAGTTGCTGCCCATGTGCCTGCAAGGACTTTGGATGTTAACATCGGCTGCCACCGTGCTTTGTTACTGAAGTCAGATATAAAGCACGGTGGCAGCCAATGTTAAAATCAAAGGGCCTTGCATGCACTGAGCCGCCTTCACTGACTTCCACACAAAGGCAAATTTAAAGCGTGTTGAAGTCAGTGAAAGCAGTTCAGGGCAGGCAAGGACTTTTGATTTTAACATTGGCCTCCACCGTGGTAGCAGCTCAGTGCCTGCAAGGACCTTGGATTTTAAGGTCGGCTGCCACCACACTGTATTATTGAAGGCAGATGTAAAGCGCGGAGGCAGCCGACGTTAAAATCAAAGGGCCTTGCATTCACTGAGCAGCTTTCACTGACTACCACGCAAAGGCAAATTTAAAGCGTGCTGTAGTCAGTGAAAGCAGTTAGTGCAGGCAAGGACTTTGGATTTTTTCATCGGCTGCGACCGTGGTAGCAGCTCAGTGCCCGCAAGGACCTTGGAGTTTAATATCAGCTGCCACTGCGCTTTGTTACTGAAGGCAGATTTAAAGCGCGGTAGCAGCCGATGTTAAAATCAAAGGCCATACAATACACTTAGCCGGTTTGAACAACTATGCTGCTATAAATTCAGGGGCAGACTTACCAGTCCTGCGCAGCTTCCCAGGAGGATGAGACGGCAATTACGAAGTGCGGTGCCTGCCTGGAAAAGGCAGGTGGCGCGTGACTTCAGGAAGAACGTCACGTTCTTTGGCCCACCCCGCCCCAGCTAAGCTCACTTCAGCTAATCAGAGCAGCTGGTTTGTGTGAGGGCGGGCAAGGGCTGATAGCTGACAAAGACAATGAAGGGATAAAAAATAAAATGCTTAAATGACGTCTCTATAATTAGAAAGCAGTGCGAGCTACTCCCAGAGGGTCTGCGAGCTACCGGTAGCTCGCGATCGACCGGTTGGAGACTCCTGGTCTAGGTATTCTAGACCTTGTGAAGTTGGATACAACTTAGTTTTATGTTGCAGGTATTCATACATGGTTTTAGTTTGTTTGCTTAGTTTAGGGCCTATTTTACTTAGTCATTGCTCTAGTCTGAGTTCTTGGTAGCTCTGTTCTTTTTTAATTGCTTCATTTAGTTTGTGTAGTGTTGGTTGTCCCCTTCCTATTGTGGCTTGGAAGGCATTATGCTACCCTTCCACCGCGCTGTTTGTTTTGGCATTTGAGCCACAGTACTGGCGTATACGTTCCCCCAGGGGATCTGAAATTTAGGTTGTCTATGGTGCCCTGACCTATGTAACCTTCCCATCCAGGTGTCTTCGAAGTAGTCTAGGACGGGACTTAATTTTGTTTCATTAGCTTGATAGAAAGGACTTTCTATAAGTAGGTTGTAGTGATTGGCTACTTCAGTAGTTGGGACATAGGCAAAGTTGCTATTTGTTGAATAATATATGCTCAAAGTAGATTTCTGTAGGTGCCTCCATATGCTCTGATTAAAATGATAATAGCAACCTTGTATTGCAGTGTGTGGGTATAGTTTGAGGATGGATTGAATCATTGCCTGCTCAAAGTCTATTATGATTCTTTGGGGACAGTAATTTTCTGTGAATTGTTTGACTATAGTTAGTAGTTCTACATAAGTGGTGTTCTGTTTATTAGGCAGTAATGCGTAAATAAAGGGGATATTTGTCTCTTCATATTCTCCGTGGATTGTATACAGCTGATAGAATGGTTTGGAGCAAACTTTAAATGTGCCATCCATCATCCAGGTAGCACAGTGTTTAAGATTTTGTAAATTTGTATTAGTTGCAAACATAATAATTCTTTTTTCATGACTTTCGTTGTGATAAATAAGGAATTTTTCCTCTTTGTGGGTGATGGTATACTCAGGTAGTATTTGAATTTCTCCAAAAATTTGGGGGACAGGTGGAGTTTGAGCTGTAGCTCTTTTAGTATTTGCTATTAGTCTTTTCAAATTGGGGATAGAAGGTAGTTGTCCTGTGACATGTTCTGGCACTCTAGTCAAAACATTCTTTAGTATTTGGGTGCTGGTTTGTTAGGGACTTGTGCTTGCTTCCCTTATTGTCTCTAGGGCATCGCTTACTTCCACTTCAGTTACATTGGGGGGATGGTTGTGTTCTCTAACATTTACTACATTGGTATCTATTGTGGTGGCTCTCCCATAACAGGCATTGGAATAATATTTGCTACATTTCCAATGGGTTTTATTTACAATAACTTTTTCTTGGGTATAAGTGTAACCCATGTAGCAAAGCATTAGTTTCCCCTTTTGCGATGAAATGAACTTTGCTCCTTCTGCCCTTTTTGGGGTATATCTGTGAAGATATATATATATATATATATATATATATATATGTGTTTAATAATTATGCAATTTTAAATAATAAACATGCTAGTATAATTAATATTATATAAAATGTACTTACATTAGTGTTGCTTTACTTTTCTTGATGGTATGTTTTGATGGTCGTTGTTTATTCACTGTTATATTTTGTGTTGGTATGAAAACAAAATGTTTCTGTTATTAAAATGTTACATATATTTTTAATTAAATTGTATCATTTTGTATTTAGTAGTAAAACAATTAATACTTACTAGTTGTAGTTGATGAATTTAATTTTGTGGATGTTTTTGTTGGTGCGGTTTGCAGAAGCTGATGAGAAGTATTTATTAGTTAAAATTGTTTTTTTATTTAATTTATTGTTTATTATTTTGTTCTATTTGTTAGTTTCTTAATATACTTACTTTGTTTGATGTTTTTAATGTAGATTTTGTAGTTTTCTTTGAAGTTGTCTGTTTTTTTTTGTGGTTTTTTTATTGTCATTTAATCTTATATACAGCATACATTATTTCACCTTAAATCAGTGCGTAGTACTCCTTCTGGTTTCAGTCACATCATGGTCAATTTAAGCTGTTTACATCCATTTGTTCACCCTTCCGCATATTATATAAACAGTGGGTTAATACCTCTAAACGTTGTCGTGCATCCCAATTTTGCTGCCAACAATTCGTAGAACCTCAAAAACTTTAACAGTATCCCCCCCTTTACGTCCCGTGCCTTGGATCAATAGGTTTCCTGACTGTGTGATCACCTATAATGTGTTTTGTTTCGTCTGCCAGAACATAGGTTCCCCCTGCTCTGGGTCAGAGCATATCCCGCCCCTCTGGGCAATGCTCCTCTACTCGGTCTGTTGCGAATTCTGCTCTTGGTCCCCCTGGAGTTCTGTTATCATAGAGGTCCATGCCATTCTATCTTCTTCGGCTTTCTCATCTTTTCTCACAAATTTCATCCTACCTAACTCTGCCATTGCCCATTTTTTTATGTCTCTTAGCCAATCTGCGAGTTTCAGAGGTTGGTGTTGCATCCACATTATAACTATCCGTCTTTTAGCTAATACCAATCCCAGATTAACACATTTTCTACTTAGTGCCTTGTTTTTTGGCTTGGGTAGGAGGCCCAGTAACACCTGCCTGACCTCCCGTGGTATGGTCCAGCCCGCGGCCTCCCCCAGACATGTCTAAACACTTTCCCAATAGGGCTGGATCCTGGGGCATTGCCAGATCATATGAAAAAAGTCCGCTCCCTGAGTAGTGCATCTGGGGCAGTTATCTGTACGGTGTGGGTAAATTACATGTAGGGTGCGCGGAGTTAGGTACACCTAGTGTATGATATTGTAGTGAAGTAGTTTAAATCTTGCATTAGCACTAACTTTAGGGACCCCTTTGTGTACCTTTCTCCATTCAGCCTCAGTTAGAGGCTCATTCATTATTGTGTCCCATTTGTGTTGCAGTCCTAACGGCTCCTGCGGTATGTCATCTCATAGTGCTCGGTAGAGGTGAGAGATGAGACGCCTCCCCCGCGCCATTGTTAACATTGTCGCTAGTATATTAGTGATGGGGGGCTCAGTAGGGAAGTGCGGCCACAGCTCCCGGGCAACATTTGATATTTTCGCATATTGTAGGAACTGCCCTGTCCCCAGCTCAAACTCAATTTGTTTGTCTTCTTGCGTTATGAATTGCCCTTCCCTATAAAGATCTCCCAGAAGTTGGCATCCTCCTTCCTTCCAGCATCTTACCGACATGGAGTCCGCAATTGCAGCGTATGGTCGGATCTCCCATAAGGGCATGTCCGGTGCGTATGGAGCGTGCCGGACCACCCGTCGAACCACATTCTCCCATACTTTTGCTACATGGCGTATTATATACGGGTGGTTCTCGGGGACCGCTCCTCCCATCATCAATAGCCCTGCAAGTGTATTCCTTCCGTACGTCCCAGCCAGAAGGAATTTTTCCCAATTTTCCTCGTCATCGAGCCAGTGAACCGCAAACTAAAGCTGGGAGGCCATGTAATAAAGCTCTAATCTTGGAACCTCAAGTACCCCCGTCCCCCAAGTTCTTTGCAGTGTCAGCAAACTCACTCATCTCCGTTTCTTGCCCCATAGAAGGTCTCCTATCAAGATGTCTAGTGTATTGAAATAGGATTGTGGTATCATATAAAATGAATGCTGCAGCGTATATAGGCAACGCAGCAATATAATCATTTTAATGATCGCTATTCGCCCCATTAGTGATAGTGGCAAGTCAGCCCAAAAGCTAATTGAGCCTCTCAGTCCCTCTACCACCCGACCGATATTAATCCTATGATAGGCGTTGGCGGAATCCGCTAGATAGATTCCCAAGTATCGTGTCCCCTCTTCCGTCCACGGTATAGCTAAGACTGGTCTCGATTCCGGGGGGACCGCTGCTATCCTGCCCATTGGTATCATTCTAGATTTTGTAGGGTTGATGTGTAATCCCGAGATATTACCAAACTTATGCATTTCCTCTACAAGAATCGGAACCGAATGTTCTGGCTGTCTCAAATAAACCAATGTGTCATCAACATATAACGATACCACATGGTTAGGGTTTCCCAACCGTATACCCCAGGGATCCATAACTATTCTCAGTCGCATGGCCATGGGTTCCATAGAGATGGCAAACAGTAGTGGTGATAGTGTGCATCCCTGTCGGGTGCCTCGCTTTAATGCTATAGATCTTGACACTGTTCTACCCACCCGAAATCTAGCCGTGGGGGCCGCATAGAGCAATTGACTCCATTGCAGGTATTGTGCACCCACTCCTATCCGTCTCAGAACTTGCCACATATACGGCCATTCCACTGAATCGAACGCTTGTTCGATATCCAATGACGCGATCACAGTGTCGGTTTCCAACAGGTCAGGTGCTTGCCAGACATGCACTAACCGTCTTAAATTATATGTCGTGTTCCGCCCAGGTATAAACCCTGACTGATCGGGATGGACCAATCGTTTCATCAGCGGCAGAAGACGCTCATCCATAATACCACTCAATATTTTTACGTCCATGTTCAGCAGTGATATCGGTCTATTAGAACTTGGTAAGTCGGGGTCTTTATCCTTTTTGAGGATCATGGCGATAAGTGCTTCGCTCATGGTAGGTGGGAGCGTAACCCTGTCCAATGCCTCATTATAGGCCTCCAGCAGTCTATCCACTAAGAGCGTTCTGAAGCACTTATAGAACTCCGCGGGATGTCCATCAGAGCCCGGACTTTTGGCTGCCTTGAGACGCCCTATGGCACCGTTTAATTTGTCTTTAGTAATCGGGGAGTCTAGAGATTCTTGCTCTTCTCTGGTAAGATGGGGGAGCCCCAGCGCATCCAGGTAATTTACCATTATACCCAGCTCTGGCTCAGAGCGGTTAGTGTATACTTTTCCCAAGTGAGTCGCCAGAGCCTCCGTGATAGCTTGTTGTGTGTATACTGGCACCCCGGCCTCATCCCTCATCTGTAATATTTGAGTAGCAGACGTTTCTTGCTTTACCAACCGTGCCAGGAGCGTCCCAGTTCTATCACCTTCCCTATAAAGTCGTTGCCTATATGTTGAATGAACATATTTTTCTAACCTGCGGAGGTCCGTCATAAGTGCTTCCTTGGCCTCGGTCCACTCTTTCAACTTTTGTGGGGCTGTGCTAATCTCGGCCTCCAGTTTTCCCAGATTAGACTCATGTTTAGCTACATCCCTTTCCAGCTGTGTTCGTACTCCGAATGTGGTTTTTATACATATGCCTCGAATCACTACCTTCATTGCCTCCCAATCCACTGCACGGCTCGAGGCTGATCCCCAATTGTCCCGGAAGTAGTTACCCAGCTGCGTGGAGATTGTGGCAACAAATGGTGGATCCGTGAGTGCGTCGTTGTTAAGCCGCCAGCGAGGTATCTCGGATCTCACCCTTCTGGTCCCCAACTCCAGTAGGACCGGGGCATGGTCCGAGAGGTATCTCAGCTGATATGTTATTCCTCCCACACTCCAACCCAAATCTGAGGACAAAAACCAATGATCCAATCTACTGGAAGTCTGTGTGGCCGGTGTATAACATGAAAAGTGTTTCACTGTGGGGTAGCGCTCCCTCCATATATCTCGTAATTGTAACCCCTGTAGTACCCAGTGTAACGCTGTGGTCATTTTTGGCTTTGTGTGTAACATTGGGGGATCCCTATCCAGGCTGCCGTCTAGTACACAGTTCATGTCCCCAGCCAGTAGTATTGGAGCTCCCAGATAGGGGGAGGCCATCTCGGGGATATCGCTAAAAAAGGAAGCGTTGTCGTCGTTTGGCGCATTTACATTGATTATGCATATTTCTGACCCATCTAGCCTCCCATGTCAAATAACGTATCTCCCATCTGGATCAGTAACATGGTGCAGGTGCTGAAATGGGACCCCCGGTGCTATCCATATAAGGGCCCCTCGTGCAAAGCCAGAGTATGAAGTGGCGTAGATTTGTTCCCTCCATCGCTTCCTCAAGTATTTTATAGAGTCTCCCCAGACATGAGTCTCCTGGAGGCATGCCACTGCCACCTTATATCTTTTCAAATAGGCAAATATTCGCCTACGTTTCTCAAGTATAGCGATGCCTCGCACGTTCCATGTAATTAACTTACTCATGGTCGTTGCCTCAGCACACTTCGTTTGTTACTCCATCTAACATGATTTAGCTCTGCACATGTAAAGGTGATCATTACCAACAAGTCATACAGTACGATATGTTCTCTCATATGATCCCTACAAAGGACGGTCTGTTTATTTTCAAACATAGCTACCCCAACCTCCCCCCTCCCCTTGGGCAATATCACATTCCCCACCCTTGCCATTTGTAGCCAGGTATAGATATGTAGATGTCGCCCCATTCCCCGGCTGCAACTCCCCAACTTATAACCTTAAAGAGGTGTAAAACAACTAATCTCTGGTATCCTTCCCTTCCCTTCCCACCCACCCCATTCGAAGTAAGTGGCTGGTTGGCTGTCGAGGTGTGAGGGCATGCCTTCAACTCCAGTGACAGGCACCAGCCTCTGGGTGGGGCTCAGGCCCCCGCCATCCGTTTCAGATTTGTGATAAACTCTGTGATATACTAATGCCTCCTCCCATTTCCCTAATAGTTCAGTCTTACCAATTGTATGGCGCACACATGTCGAGGGAGTCCGATCAGTTCAAATATTTCCAACATATTCCCCGTCTCAAGCATCTGTGTCCTTGCTCACATTACTGCTTAATGGGTGCCCCGGTGATGATGGTCTTGAGTCTGGTACTACGTCCGATGTCTGCAGTGTGCCATCAGGGTAGACCCGGATTCTGGTAGGGCTGCAGCTCTTAGTGGAGTCCTGCGACTGTTCTTGGTGCCGGTGATTCCTTGACCCACTTAGAGTTCCAGGCTTCTTTGGCGTCGTCGTGGAGGGAACCAGACAGGCCCCCGGTGAACCTCTTGCGTCTAACCATTCCGCTGCTTCACCTGCTGAGAAAAAGAATAATGTTTTGCCGCTGTGTTCAAACCGTAGTTTCGCCGGGAAGAAAAGACTGTATCGAAGGTTCAAGTCTCTCATACGGTGCTTCACAGCTAGAAAGGATCGCCTCTGCTCCTGTACTCTCTGCGTGTTATCTGGGTAGATTGAGATCTGGTGCCCTTCATAGGTTAGCTGGCCTCTGTTGCGTGACAGTTGTAGTATCAAGTCTCGATCCCGAAAATTAAAAATGCGAGCTATGATGGCTCTGGGAGACGCCCCGTCTTGGGGGGGGGGATCAGCGCCCGGTGCGCCCTCTCCACTGTAAAGAAACGTGAAGGTTTCCTTGGGGCCAATATTCCAATCAGCCATTCCTCCAGGTACAGCTCTGTCGATGGTCCTTCTGCTTTTTCGGGGAATCCGATGAAGCGGAGATTGTTTCGCCCTGACCGCCCCTCGGCATCTTCGGCCTGAGCATCCAGTCGTACCAGTTTTTGTTGTAAACTGGTCACGGTGTCCTTTAGTGTGTGCATCTCCGTTTGTAGCGTATCCACATTTTGTTCAGGGGTTGTCACTCGTTCTGCGACTTTCCGCAGGTCGCAATGAAGCAAGTTCAAATCGATGGCCACCGAGTCAATCTTGTTTCTTAATTCATCCTGCGTAGCGTGGATAGCTGGTAGCACTTCCGTTATGTATGGAGGCCGATCAGTGTTCTGTGCTGGTGGTTCCGTGTCTGTTTGTAGCATTGAGATTTGGGCCCCTTGTTCCAATCGTAGTGGTTGGACGTAATTGGAAATTTTGTTGACCTGGGCTGTCTTGTTTCCTTTATCTTTCACCATAGTTTATGCTTAGCTGTGCGACAACAAAGATCAAAGTCTCAAGCACTGTATAAAGTATAAGAGTGTTATTTGGTGGTGTCAGCCAGACAGTTATGCTACAGCTAATGTGCAGTCGCCGTTACTTCAGGTTATCCTCTGAGGCTTGCTTATTAATGTGGCTGCAAGCATCCCACCACTATTCACCGCTATCCCTACCTTCGCCTATTTAGCGGGGGTGTCCACTTCATGTGTCGTAAGCCTGGTTCACATAGGCCTTATTTGAGATTCTCAGGGCGTGGGTGGCTGACCTAATTCTCCCCTCTTTTATTAAGGCCGTCAGCGGTTCCGATAATTTCGTGGGCCCTGGTTCAATGCCAGTGTCCCGCAGCAGCTAGTCTTCCCTCTCCAGTAGGGCCACTGCAGTAAACGATTAGGATCGTGTGCCTCCCCGGTTACAGAACCGTCACCGAGGTGCCCCCGCCGGCCGGCTCACCTTGCATTTCATTCGTGCTCTCGGGCCGCGTACTGTGCCTGTAGGCCTTGGGCGCCGCGTCCTAGTAGGGACCGCTTCTCGATTTCTCTGGCAGCCAGGCCGGGTCTCGTCCGCGCAGTCCTCCTCCAATTACACCCGTACCATCAGAGAAATTATTTTTTCAATCAGGCACCCAGACCTCCAGGCGCGGCTGTCACTCGCCTCCCAGGTGCACCCGTGCGGCGCCCACCGACTCCAGCGCAGTGTCTAGGGGAGGGACGCCCTTTGGCTCCTTCAGCGGCCGGCACAGGCCCGGATTGCGTAGTTCACCTTCGTTGTCGCCCGTCACTTGCGCCCGTCAGCAGGAGCCCGCCCGGGCCAACAGCAGCCTCCGCCAATCCGCTCTCAAGGCTATCCACAGCAGGTCAGGCCAATATTTTATTTTCCACTTTTTCCCCCACTGCATCGTCCACTGGGACGCCGGGGCCCACAAGATGGCCGTTCGGCTCCAGACGCTGCAGTCACAAACTCTGTTCTTCCCGGCTCAGCACTTCAATTCTTCAGCGATGCACTCCCGAGTAGGGAAAGGGGAGACTGATGTTTTACGGGTGATAATGAGCTGTTTATCACCGTCAGGATGCTTGTCGGATGCGGAGACAGCGGGAGCTCTTAGAGAACACGACTACTCCGCCATCTTGCTTGGCCACGCCCCCTTCGAAGTTGTCTGTTGTCACCGTTTTTGGTGCAGTTGTTTTGAAGTGTAAGCTGTGAAGTAAAAGAAGAAAAGGTTATATTTTTAGTTTATCAGATTATTTTCGTAATTTATGAACCCATATATGAAGCTAAAGAATTGCGAATCTTTAATAGCCATGTTTAAGGAATTGCTATTTAAGAGTTGCAATTTTTAATGTATGTAGGAATTGCTAAATAAATTGATATTTATACACAATCTGTAATAGGGAGTATAATATTTTGTTATTAATTCCTATGGGTGTAGAGGGTCATAGCAATCAATTGGAAACTATTTGTAGTTTGATAGTACCTATTTTGCTATTGCGTTTTGAGTTGATGTATTTAAAAATACTTTTATTGGTTACAAATGAGGCTATTTTGATAATTGGCTTGTTTGTGACCGGTAATAAGCTTGATGCATGTGCTAATTAGTTTTTATTTTAAAACATTTTGTAATACAAATTATATACTTACTATTTTTCGTTCATGAAGTGTTTTTTGTTGATGTTTAATAGAATTTTGTGACAGCTGTAAAAAGAAAAGTATTTGTTAGCTATATTTTGTACTTTTATTACGTTTTAAAAATCAAATTAATTTAATTTATTTGTAGGTTAAGTTCTATATTTACTTTGTTATATTTTTAATGATGTTGAGTTAAATACTGTGGGCACTAAAATGTTTCTCCTGTATTTTTTAGGTGTATTTGTAATGAAGTTTAATCTGTGATATTTAAAGAAAAACATGTAATGATTTTACTTAATTAAATTAAAAAAGAAGTATTTATATTTTGTTATAAAGTTTTGTTCTTACCTGTGTAGTAGAAAATTCGATATAGTCGTTTATTTAGTTCTTCTTTCTTCTCGGTTCTCTCGCTTGCAAAGTAATGCTCTTTCTCCTTGTTTGGCCGGTATACGGTAAAACTGCGTTAATTAATTCCTTGTTTTTATAGTGTTTATTTTATTAGTTAACAATTTCTATTGGTTTGTTTTTGTTTAGTTTAAATTTATTGGCCGAGATATATTTTTTGAATTTTTTAGCAGTTACCTTTTGATTAGTTTAACATATATATAATGTTTATTTAATGTTTGTAATGATGCTATTTATTGTTGTTATTAAAATATGTTTGTAAATAAATGTAATTTTAAATATTTATAGTTGATATATATTTATTTTAGTTCATTTTTGGTTTGTTGGATATTTATTTAATGTTTTATAGTTAATTTATTTATTTATTTGTGTTAGTATTATAATAGTATTTGTTTTAAATAATTAAATATTTTATATATATTTTGTTAAAGTTTATTTTAAGTAATTGGGATATGTAATTTAATTATATCATTTTAAATAGTATTTTTTAATTTTAAATGTTCTTTTTGATGTAGTTTATATGTATTTTATCGATATTTGTGTAGTCGATATTGTTGATATCGATATTTTTGGTGTATTTCTTTTTTTTTTTTAATGTTATCGATATTTTTGTTAACTATATTTATGTTGTCGATATTTTTGTCATTGATATTTTTATAGACGATATATTTTTATCGATGTTTGTGTAATATATTGTTTAAGTATAGGGTGTCGATATTTTTGTTTACGATATTTTTTCTGCGATATTTTTCTAGGTCGAGGTTTTAGGAGTCGATATTTTATCAGTGATCCTGTTTCTTTTTATGTCTCATGCCACTAGCAAAAGGCACTGACAGACACATACATGTCTTCAGAAACATGGTGAGAGTTACAACAGTGACTTGGGAAGGCTTGCTGTTTTAAATTTGGCAAGGCCCAACATTCTGAGCAGTTGGCGAAAACTGAAGCTGCAAGAGAAAAGTGAGCTTAAAGACATGTTGGCAGAGGGATTAGTGATTTGGCTACTTGGTATGAGTCTGTAGAAATGTACACTTGAAGTAGGCCTTATAAATGTAGGTGTCTGCGTGATATGGGAAGTGCAGTCTGTCAAGGTCTGCATGCTCAGGTGACTGAGGTATGTGTGTACTTGTACATGTATTCTCACACATGTTATGCATCTGAAGATGCTAGACGTCTGAAACACAGGCATACAACTATTTGTATGTTTCTTTTTATGTATGTCGCCACTTGCAAAAGGCACAGACACATGCATGCATGCTTTCAGGAATATGGTGAGACTTACAACGGTGACATGGGAAGGATTGCTGTTTGCAGCTTCAGTTTTCACCAGCAGCTCAGAATGTTTAAATGAATTTAAAACAGCAACCCTTCTCAAGTCACTGTTGTAACTCTCACCATGTTTCTGAAGGCATTCATGCGTCTGTCTGTGCCTTTTACTAGTGGCATGAGACATAAAAAGAAATATACAAATAGTTGAATACCTGTTTTTCACAGCGCATGCTCTCTAAATGTGTGTAGAAGAAAGTGTATGTATTCCTTTATGCTCATAAAACAGGGCATCTGGGTATTCAACAGTCTATTTGAGAAGCTCTATAACACTTATATAAATAACATATGACTGCCTGTGCGACCGAATGACAGAGCAGAACTGAGAAGATTTGTACAACAAAGGGGTCGATTCCGATTCGGGCCGGAAATTTCTCCGACCGAGCCGGACCCGGAGAGATTTCCGACCGAATCGGACCCGTGCAGTCCGACCGAACGAGTACGATGCGTCCGTATGTTATCGGACTCGATTCGGTCGGACTCCCATTGAAGTCAATGGGAGCCGGTCGTACAACGCGTACGCGGGCTCCCATTGACTCAATGGGTGCGAGTCGGACAAGTGCGCCCCTACAGCGGGTACGCGGCGAGGCGATTCGCGCCGTACACGCACAGGTAGGGGGACCCATGGGTCCCCCCTGTGTGCGACTCGCGCGGCTACGCGTGACAGGGGGTCCGACACGGACCCCCAAAGTACGGCTCCGACAGCTCTTACGAGCCGGACGGCGCGGCTCGGTCGGACTGCTCGCGGCGCGCATCGTACTTACCCGGCCGGGAAACGTCTCCATTGCGCGGTGCGAGTCGAGTCCGAGCGAGTCGGTCGGAGCGGTTCGAGCCGGGAGCGAGTCGGTCGGAGCGGTCGGGATGCCCGGACGAGTCGGTGGGCGATTTCGCATCGTACTCGCTCGGCCGGACCCGCGTACGGTTCGGTCGGGAAACAGGGCTCCGAATCGGATCCGGTAAAGCCGAATCCGATTCGGAGCCCTACCGGCCGAGATCGGAATCGGCCCCAAAGTGTATGTATTCCTTTCTCTTCATGATACCGGGAACATGGGTACAGAGTTATATCGACTGGGATACCGTTTAATACATATGCTAGCATCTTTTAAACCTCAGTTTTCTCTACTACTTTCATTAGAGACTCAGGAAGCACACATATTAGTATGCACAACCCATTTCAATCTTCATTTCAGTACAATAAAAGAAACTACAATACACTTTCTACATTTCATAACATATTTCAAACATCACATTTCTCTAATGTTTTGCAAGCTTTATAAATAATGCTTTACAAACTTAAAAATATCATTACAAACACTGAAGCACTTCTACACAATATATAACACACCTTAAACATTTGTAACTCCAAAATGTTTTTCTTTCCAACACAATAAATGTGGTGCACCACTATCAACAAGGTGAAACCAGTAATGGCAAACTTTCCCTCTCTTTTTCCACACAAATGAATGTAAGTAACAAATCAAAATGCTGCCTTCATTTTTTCAAATTCTAAAACCCACTTCTATTGGATATACATATTAACCCTTTATTACTCCCTTCTAAAAGTGCCCAATCTGCTTCTCTAACTTACAGGAGTCGCGACTCCACTGCGGTACCGTAGTGTAGGTTCGCGTAGGAATCGCGAATTCCGACGGGAGTTCAAAAACCTATTTCCAACAATACTAGTATTACTTTTTGAGGACATACCACTTCTAAACATAGTACCGATTTGGGAAAACTTACTTTAAAAGCATATTACTTATAAATAAGTAACCATTTGATATTTTAAATCCACAGTTAACTTGCAACCCTTCCCCCATTCTGCTTAACCCTAGTTTCCATATTAAGTTTCTGCAACATTCAACTGTACTGGCAGGTCACAAGTTCACCATATTTTCAAGTTCAGCATACTAGCTTACAAATGCAAATAGCAGGTGTGATTGAGTCTTGCAAATACTAGCTTATCCTGTCTACTGTACCTTTCAAAGTTTTTTCTATAACCAATCAGAAAGATGCTTTTTTCTACAAAGTAACATGTAACCTATTTTTGAGTACACAATGTTCATGAACAGCCAATCAGTTAGCTGCTTTTTCAAAAACAGCATTTTAACCACCATTTTAGATACCTCTCATTCTACTAACTGATTTACTCAGCTACAGACGTTTTTTGATGCCTTCCACTCATCCCTTCAAAATGCTAACAGTATGGATTGTAGGACACAGCTATGTTTTCTGGGGCAAAAGGTATGCTGAACACAGAGGTATTGACAAAGACCTAGGTTTGCAAAATGTGGATATTAAATGGTTTGCACAGATAGCATTAAAGTGGCACCAATTGCTGCCTTTGGTTAAAACCTTTTTGCATCTCCAACCCCCTGACCTCATGATTGTGCACTGTGGTGGCAATGACCTAGGCACATTGGCTGGGGTATGATTGGAAATGATAATGAAGGATACCTTTGCACAACTGATGTCGCTTTTCCCTCACACTGTCGTTGTATACTATAATATATGCCAAAGACAGGAATGGAAGTGGTCAAATCAATTCTGTCCACAGATTGAGAAGGCTAGAAAGAATGTCAGTTAAGCTGTTTCTGCTTACCTCAGAGACCATAACATGGGCTCTATCTATAACAACAATATACGTTTTGAAATGCACAACATCTACAGGAGTGATAGAGTTCACTTCACAGATGAAGGGAACAGAGTCTTTCTCAACAATCTTAAGCTGTGCATCCGCATTTACATGTAGCTGTCACAAAGTCATAATAAACACAACGGCTCTTTTTAGAGCCACTATATAACCCAACAGTGAAAGTTATATATTTTTTAACATATATACCATTTTTTTTTTTTCGGATTCGCGAACCCATCACGAATCTGCAAAACAAAAGCATGAATTCAATGTACTACAACACATAACCTTTCAACTTTAACTTTTAACTTACATTTTACATATTACATCAAACTCTCACAATTTTAATGTAATTGTTCAATCTCACTACTTTCTGAATTAGATAGTATTTAATTATTTATTTAAGATGGATCCGTGAATCCACCGCGACGTTACACTGAGTGGCCACGCTGAAAGCCGCGATAGGGTTGCGACTCCTATCACGAGAGAAAAAAAAGGAATACTCCCCAATTCCATATGGCCATTTCGGCCCCGTGGACCCCATTCCTCAGGGCCACACAATTTCATTATTAAAAATTACATTTAAGGAGGGGGGGCCGCGCGCCCCCCTCCCAAGGCTGAGTACGGCCCCTGGGACACCATCCCCTGGGGCCCAACCATTCTTTTTTTTTTTTAAAAGGGAGAGGGGCCAAGGGGCCCCTCCTGGCCATTTTCTGCCCCGGGGACCCCATCCCCCGGGGCATGGCCATCTTGAAAGAGACCGCAGGGGGAGCCTAAAGGCCCCCGCAGTCTCGGCTGGCTTCCGCCTCCTACGAGGGCGGGCATTGCTTTTTACCCCCAGGGAGCTGCATGTCAGCAAAAAGCAAAGTGCTCCACTATGAACAAGCGAGAGCAAAATGCTCTCACTTGTTCACAGTGAACCACTAGTTTGATATGGGATGGTGGGAGCATTACTCCCACCATCCCATAGCAAACTGTAATGTACCAGGAGTGGGCACCCCAGGACATCGCTGGAGCCGACCCTGGGGAGTGGCGGTCCCCAGGGCCATGTAGGGCTCCACAAGGGGGGCCGCGCAGCCCCCCTCCAACACTATTTATGCCCCGGGGAGGTGGTGGCCCCCAGGGTGGTGTGGGGGGGCTCGAGCCCCCCACACTATATTTTTGAACTTAGCCCCGGGGAGGTGGCGGTCCCTGGGGCTGCGGGGAACCGTTTGGCCCCCGCTTTTAATGTAAATAGCCCCGGGGTGGTGGTGGTACCCTGGGCTGCATGGGTTGGGGATAGGACCCCTCCATGAATTTAAAAAAAAAAAAAAAGCCTTGGTGAGGTGGCGGTCCCCAGGGCTAGGGGGGCCTCAAGGCCCCCCGCATTTATTAAAAAAAGCTCCGGGGAGGTGGCGTCCCCGGGGCTGCGAGGGGGGAGCAGGAGCCCCACAAGTACATTCATATAAGTAAATAAAGCCCCGGGGAGGTGGCGGTCCCCGGGGCTGAGGGACGTGCCCCCCAGCATTTACTGATATCGCTCCGGAGAGGTGGAGGTCCCCGGGGCAGCAGTGGCCCCGCAGGCCCCGCTTCATATTATCGCATTGCCCTCAGGACCTGGCCCACCCGGAGGCTTAAAGAAAACGAAGCATGGGAGACCACGCTTCATTTTTAAAACATTTTCGGCACGATTTGCGTACCCAATGCGACTCCCGATGAAATCTTTTTTTTTAAATGCTTTTTTAGGCCCTCGGGGACCCTGTAGGACCCCCTGAGCAGGCCTAGGGGGTCAGGGTGATTCTACCCTGCCCCCTTTCCTTGTTTTTTAATGTTTTTTCTTGTGACTCAGTTCAACCGAGTCACAAGATGGCGGCCAACACTTCCTGGTTGAAACTGTTGGCAGCCAATCAGATTGCAGGCTCGTGCTCGGGAGGTTTTGCGGATCCTTCACGGTGTAATATGGATATCTGTAAAAATTCAAATTTATCTTTAACTACTGAACGGATTTACACCATTTAACAAAGAGGATGTTTTCTGGACCAAAAGCTACCTTTTTGCCAAGTTTGGTATAATTCCGTTCAGCAGTTCGGGCTGTAACCTTGTCTAAAGTTTCCTATGGAAATTAACATGGAGAAAACGCGTTTTAGGACCCCCCTTTTTTCTCATCCCCCGCTTGACGAATCACCCCGAAACTTTCAACACAGGAGCTGAAGTAAGCGGGCCATTAGCTTTGAAAAGTTCGTGAAGATTCGTCAAACGGCGCCAAAGATATTGGCAAATCAAAAAACGCTTTTCCTATGAAACTAGGTCCTAACTATAACTACCTACTGACGACCGCCAGTAGGTAATATATATATATATATATATATATATATATATATATATATATATATATATATATATATATTTCGCTCCGTTTTCCACCTTAAGGCGCGGCAGCACTCTACATGACGGGTGCAGGCAAAAATGGAGGTGGATCCATTTAAATATAAAGGCTCCTGTTTTCAAAGAAAACTGCTGCACTCGCGGGGTTCATGCAATTACAATTTATTGCGAGGACGCGTTTCGGCGATTTGCCTTCTTCTGCTCGCACAGGCAAGTTAAACATATATGCATGATGTTTCATTTTTTAAAATGTTATCTTGAATCTTATTGGCAGCAGTATATTGAAGGAGGAATGTAATTGGTTCTCAGCCGATGCCGCTTCCGTGTTAATTACGGGTGATTTTATAGTTCACGGTGCACTGAGGGAGTAAATTTCAATATTAAAGTCTAGATGACACCAAGGTCTTATATTGTTCCACCACATAAGACTCCCAATAGAACACCATGCTCCAATTCTTCGTAATTCCTCCATGGTCTGCCACAACAGTTCAACTCGCTAGAAATATCTTGAATGGCACACCCCTCGTCAGCCATGAGACTTCTTTAGTATTCGGTGCAGGAGTCGGTAAATGATCCGTAGCCCCCCCAGTCTGGATGACTGGCGACCATCGTCAACGCCGGTACCAGGAATGCCTACATGGCGGTGCAATGCGCCTATAGAAATACTTCGCTCCGTTTTCCACCTTAAGGCGCGGCAGCACTCTTCATGACGGGTGCAGGCAAAAATGGAGGTGGATCCATTTAAATATAAAGGCTCTTGTTTTCAAAGAAAACTGCTGCACTCGCGGGGTTTATGCAATTACAATTTATTGCGAGGACACGTTTCGGCGATTTGCCTTCTTCTGCTCGCACAGGCAAGTTAAACATATATGCATGATGTTTCATTTTTTAAAATGTTATCTTGAATCTTATTGGCAGCAGTATATTGAAGGAGGAATGCATTTGGTTCTCAGCCGATGCCGCTTCCGTGTTAATTACGGGTGATTTTATAGTTCACGGTGCACTGAGGGAGTAAATTTCAATATTAAAGTCTAGATGACACCAATGTCTCATATTGTTCTACCACATAAGACTCCCAATAGAACACCATGCTCCAATTCTTCGTTATTCCTCCATGGTCTGCCACAACAGTTCAACTCGCTAGAAATATCTTGAATGGCACACCCCTCGTCAGCCATGAGACTTCTTTAGTATTCGGTGCAGGAGTCGGTAAATGATCCGTAGCCCCCCCAGTCTGGATGACTGGCGACCATCGTCAACGTCGGTACCAGGAATGCCTACATGGCGGTGCAATGCGCCTATAGAAATACTTCGCTCCGTTTTCCACCTTAAGGCGCGGCAGCACTCTTCATGACTGGTGCAGGCAAAAATGGAGGTGGATCCATTTAAATATAAAGGCTCCTGTTTTCAAAGAAAACTGCTGCACTCGCGGGGTTCATGCAATTACAATTTATTGCGAGGACGCGTTTTGGCGAATAACGAAGAATTGGAGCATGGTGTTCTATTGGGAGTCTTATGTGGTGGAACAATATGAGACATTGGTGTCATCTAGACTTTAATATTGAAATTTACTCCCTCAGTGCACCGTGAACTATAAAATCACCCGTAATTAACACGGAAGCGGCATCGGCTGAGAGCCAATTACATTCCTCCTTCAATATACTGCTGCCAATAAGATTCAAGATAACATTTTAAAAAATGAAACATCATGCATATATGTTTAACTTGCCTGTGCGAGCAGAAGAAGGCAAATCGCCGAAACGCGTCCTCGCAATAAATTGTAATTGCATGAACCCCGCGAGTGCAGCAGTTTTCTTTGAAAACAGGAGCCTATATATATATATATATATATATATATATATATATATATATAGCACAGCAAAGGATCTTACGGAAAAGAATCCAGGCGAGCCCACTCGGTCGATCAGTTTATTTCCACGACAGACAAGGACGACGCGTTTCGACCACGGACGTGGTCGAAACGCGTCGTCCTTGTCTGTCGTGGAAATAAACTACTTTGATCGACCGAGTGGGCTCGCCTGGATTCTTTTCCGTAAGATCCTTTGCTGTGCGATATTATGGCGGCGGCGACCATCAGCGAAGCCCCGGCTCAATAGGAAGGGTACCTTGTCTTCCGTCCGACCTCCGACTGTTTTTTTTTATATATATATATATATAGATTCACTGAAAAAAAACATAGGTTTCAGGCACGTTATAGTTAGAAATTAGCATTTAAAAAACCTTAGAAATTCACTGAAAAAACCATAGGTTTTAGGGAAAGTTATAGTTAGTTGTACATTTCACTCGTACAAACCCCGTGAAATTCCCCCGTTATAGTTAGTTCAGCTAACTATTACTCGCGCCCCCGCAATGCACTGCTGATGACGTCACATATTACATCACTCATGACATGGTCAGTGACATCACTGATGACATCATCCAGTGACTGTGTGTTTCTGTAAAGTTTAAATATGTTTAATATATATAGGAAAAGCCGTATTGAAGAACGAGTGGGTGTATAAGTGTCTGAATGGATGATTTAGTAGGTGCGTGACTGAGTCTATAAGTGAGTGATTAAACGTATCTTACTGAATGCATGGGTTAGTGACTAAACTGTGTGAATGTCTGTATCCGTCTGTCTGTTGTTGTGTAAGCAGCTGCATGGGTTTGTGACTAGCTACATGAGTGTCTATATGGGTTATGGATTGGTTGTCTGAGTATCTGTATGGGTGCCTGAGTGTTTGTGTGGGTGGGGTGTGTGTGACTGTGCATAGATGTGTGAGTGGGTGATTCACTGGGTGCATGGTTTCAAGAGTGCGTCTGTGATGGACTGTACGGGTGGGTGAGTGTGTGTATGGGTATGTTAGTGATTGAATGTATATCTCAGTTGTACATGTGTGAGTAACTACATATGTGAAAGGCAGTATATATGTGTGTTGGAGTATATAAATGGCTATAAGTGAGAGTGTGTGATTGTGAGAGTGGCTATATGGATGAGTGTGTGCTTGCATCAGTGATTGCATAGGAGCGTAAGAATGTGCTAGTATTTGTATGAGTAAGTGAGCTGGTGTGTATAACTGTATAGGTGAGTAAATGGGAGTGTGATTAATTATTTGCATGACTGACTAGGTGTATGAGTACCTCTATGGATGAGTGGCGGTGTGTGAGTGTCTATCTAATAGTATGAGTGCATATGATAGTCCTGTACTGAGTGACCATAAGTATGAGTGACTGTACGGGTGAGTGAGTGGATGTGTGTGTAAACCTAAGAATCAGTGAGTGGGTATGTAGTTATTGGTGTTGGAGTGTCTATGGTTTTGAGAATGGCAGTCTGTAATTTAGAGTGGGTGTATCAAAGGTTATATTAGGGTGTGAGAAGATGCATCAAATTATCACATGGATGATGTCATCAGTGATGTCATCAGTGATGTCATATGAGATGTCATCAGTGATGTCATCAGTGATGTCACTGACCATGTCATGAGTGATGTAATATGTGACGTCATCAGCAGTGCATTGCGGGGGCGCGAGTTATAGTTAGCTGAACTAACTATAACGGGGGAATTTCACGGGTTTTGTACGAGTGAAATGTCCAACTAACTATAACTTTCCCTAAAACCTATGGTTTTTTCAGTGAATTTCTAAGGTTTTTTAAATGCTAATTTCTAACTATAACGTGCCTGAAACCTATGGTTTTTTCAGTGAATTTCAAAGGTTTTTTAAATGCTAATTTCTAACTATGCCTACAGAGGAAGGACATGTGAAGAAAGAAGAAAAAACGCACAGAAAGAGCCAAAGAAATGCACAAACAAGCAACAGAAGTCCACAAAGACGAAGAAAAGTGCAGGAAGAAGCAAGACGTGCAGAAAGAACCAACAGAGGAGCAGAAAGAGGCCTTGTTGCAAAATCATCCTGTGCCCACAACTTTTTCAGACGAGTACTGGTGTTAACTGGCTCTGACTAACCAGGCCTAGAGCCAGTGCTATGCTAAAAGACACTTAGAATACAGTGAAAACACCTACATACACTAGGGAATACTATGCGTTGGGGTACCCCTGTGATTAGCATGACCTCCTCTGTAAGTCCCTAGTACATAATAGGGCAGGGGGATTAAAACTAACTAACTAACTAACTTGTCACATCAGGCCCCGTCCCCTCTCTTCACCACTGTGCAAACACGCCCCGTGGAGCGTTTTAAGTTGGGGGATTAAGTCCCCTTGAATCATGAGGGTCCCTGGGGTCCAACTAGCCCACCCTGTACCTCCAGTATGCACCAGGGAGCTGCGTTGCAGAGAGGTGTTCAGAGGCCACGCCCCTTTTTACACCTCTCTGTGGCACTTTCTGGACGTACCTGGTGGGCTAGTTGGCCCCTAGGGACCATCAGGATTGAAGGGGATTTAATTACCCATCTTAAAACGCGCCACGGGGCCTGTTTGCACACATGTCACCTGAAGCCCCGCCCCCTCCCTTCACCACTGTGCAAACGCGCCCCGTGGCGCGTTTTTTGTTGGGGGATTAAGTCCCCTTGAATCCTGAGGGTCCCTGGAGTCCAACTAGCCCACCATGTACCTCCAAAAAGCGCCACAGAGCTGCGTTGCAGAGAGGTGTAAAAAGGGGCGTGGCCTCTGAACACCTCTCTGCAACGCAACTCCCTGGCGCATACTGGAGGTTCCTGGTGGGCTAGTTGGCCCCCAGGGACCCCCAGTATTCAAGGGGAATTACTTCCCCTTCTTACAACGCGCCAGGGGGCGCGTTTGCAGACTGCTGCAGGGAGGGGGCGGGGCCTCCGGCACTATGCCGGTCTTTTTTTTTCTTTCCTTTTTGTTTTTATGGGAGGGGGGCTGCGTGGCCCCCCTTCCCTCGGCCACTTTTGGCCCTGGGGACCCCATCCCCCGGGGCCTGAGGATTTTTTTTTTTTTTTTTAAACGGGAAGGGGGCCGCGTGGCCCCCCTTCCCTGGGCCTCTATTGGCCCCGGGGACCCCATCCCCCGGGGCATGCCCTCTTTTAAAAAATATATATATTTGGAGGGGGCTGCGTGGCCCCCTCCTCAGGCCATTTAAGGCCCCGGGGACCCCATCCCCGGGGCCGGCCTTTATGGGTTTTTTTACATTTTCTTTTTGGGGAGGGGGCTGCGTGGCCCCCTCCCGGGCTACTAATGGCCCCGGGGACCCCATCCCCGGGGCCTGGCCACTCATTGGGGACCGTGGGGCTCCCCAATCCCCGCACGGTCCCGCCGGCTTCCCGCGTCCTGCGGGAGCCGGCATTGCTTTCCATAAGGGGAGCTGCTGACATGCAGCTCCCCTTATGGAAAAGCAATCTGCTTTGCTTCATTGAAGCGAGAGCAGGTTTCCCTGCTCTTGCTTCAATGGAGCAAAGCAAGTTTGCAATGACAGTAGAGGAGCCGCGCGGCTCCCGTCCTGCCATTGCAAACAGCAGTGTCCCGGGGTGGGCACCCTGGGACACTGCAGGAGCCGGCCCTGGGGGGTGGCGGTCCCCAGGGCCCCACAGGCTCCAGGAGGGGGGCCGCACGGCCCCCCTCCCAACAATTGCACAGCCCCGGGGAGGTGGTGATCCCCGGGGCCGGGGGTCCATTACGGACCCCCGAATTTAAATACTAGTGCCCCGGGGAGGGGGCGGTCCCCGGGGCGTGTGGGGGGGCTGGAGCCCCCCCTCACAGGTTTTTTTTTTTTTTTTTAAATAGCCCCGGGGGGTGGCGGTTCCTGGGGCTGCGGGGGGGCCGTGTGCCCCCCCGCCAGCATTATTTATTTGAAGCCCTGGGGGATGGCGGCCTTAGAGGCCCCCCTAAAATATAAACCCACCCCCCGCAAGCCCCCGTGACTTGGCCCACCCGGGGGCAAAATACCCTCGAAGCGCGGGAGACCGCGCTTCGATATTGTTTTAATCACGGCGGGATCTGGGTATCCCGCCGTGATTTAAAAAAAAATAATGCTTTTTTCTGCCCAGGGGGTCCTTGTGGGACCCCTTGAGCAGGCCTAGGGGGTCAGGGTGTTTCTACCCTGCCCCCTTCGCTTCTTTTGCGCATTTTTTTCCCCTGTTTTCTTGTGACTCGGTTCTACCGAGTCACAAGATGGCCGACAACACTTCCTGGTCTGGAGTGTTGTCAGCCAATTAGCATGAAGCTCGTGGTCGGGAGGGTGCGCTCAGGGTGCGCGGATCCACCGCGGCCATAGATATATATGTGATTTTACTTTTGATTTTCTCAGGAACTACTGAACGGATTTACACCATTTAACCAAAAGGCACGACACTGAACCAAGGGCCACCTTTTTGCCAAATTTGGTGTAATTCCGTTCAGCAGTTCGGGCTGTAGTTGCGACTAAAGGTTCCTATGGAAAATTGCATGGGGAAAACACGTTTTGGGACCCCCTTTTTTTCGGCCCCCACTTGACGAATCACCCCGAAACTTTCAAGATAGGAGCGGACCGGAGCGGGCCATAAGTTTTGAAAATTTCGCAAAGATTCGTCAACCGGCGCCAAAGTTATTGGGAATAGAATGTTGCAGATTTCCTATGGAAAATAGGTCCTAACTATAACTATCTACTGGCGACCGCCAGTAGATAATATAGATATATATATAGATATATATATATATTTAATAATGTATCCACTGTTGAATGTTTACACTTCACAGCTTTCTCAGTGTCCTATTTAATGGACTACACACTTGTTGGCTGCTGTTCAGTACCAAAAGAATAAGGTGGTTGCGGCACCAAAGTAATACACTTTAAATGTATCAATGGGAAAATGAATAAATCAAAAACAGTCTATTTTGTGATTTTTACTATTATTGTATATCATGTCAATATTTAAAACACTTGTGACAGAGGGGTGTGCTGCAGTCGGTAAGTCCCATCTCCACTGGTGCTGAAGGGTAGTCTTAAGGCAAGTATCAAGAGTTCTGCTGACTGAGTGCGCTCTGAGGTGAATGCGGGGTTTTGCTGAGAGCAGGCTGAGGTAAACCTTTATTTGATACACTGTGATAAACGCCCCAGTGGGTTTGCAGGTGCGGCGTGAGGTAAGTCCTGGTAGTGATTCCTGGTAAACCCTGAGGTAAGTCCCGGTAGTGATGCCTGGTAAATGCTGACGTAAGTCCCGGTAGTGCTGCCTGGTAAACTCTGAGGTAAATCCTGGTAGTTGTGTGTGGTAAACCCTGAGGTAAGTCCCAGTAGTTTTCCGTTAGCACTGCGAGGTAAGTCCCAGTACTTTTGCTGGATGCACTGAGGTGCAGCACCACAGCAGCTATGGCCAAGTGGGCCGCAATCTGAAGGGCGGCAGACGAGACTCCGCTCCCCGCGGCTTCGGTGTCTCCGGGAGGGAAGGCGCTATCTCGTCTAGAGAGTCGCAGAGACATTCTTACCCCCGCGGTGTTTGTGTAACTGGGTGCACTTTCCACAGTGCTGACGAGCTGGGCCCGGCTGATAAGACCGCTAAGTGGAGCAGGCTCCAGGCATGTCTCCCTTTCTTCTTCACGGTCACCTTCACCATGTGTGGCTTATCAAGGTCACACGGTGATAGGGGGTATTTACAGCACTCCGAGGGCGGGGGGCATGTGCTCTGGGCGGCACTACTTCATCTGGGAGCCAACTTTACTCTTAGCAGCTTCCAGTACCTCCCTTCCTGTGCAGCGGTATCATCCCTGCAGCAAAAACATGAATTACCTCATTAAATGCTGGATTCGGCCGAGCACCGCTGAGTCGGTGATAATGAACTCCTTGTAATGCCTGGCTTGTTACTGACACCGGAAACCGTGTAATTCAAAGTCTGGGGTGAAGGGCGCACTAAGATGACAGAGTAAACCCATGGACAGAGTATCTAATGTACTCGTATGTTTTTTTATAATATGCGTGGTGGTTATATCTTCTTTAAAAAGATGTGAATTGAATATACATCGGAGTTAAAAATTCCTTTGATGTATATATACATAATGACTCTGGCCTACATGCTCTCTGTGGCCGCCCGCATGTTTCCAAATAATCAAGCCTCGTTCTTTTACTAGAGGCCTAAACAGTCTGCATGTTCACCGCGGAATAATTTTTTTCACAGCGCCGCGAAGTTACAAAATTGGCCAAATGCGCTGGCGGCTTCTCTCCGCATGGAGTCCATAGCGCGCTGCAAGTGTTTATTGCAACTACACGGGAGGTTGTCACGATCAGAGATAAGGTGTGTGTGTGTGAGGGGGTGTAGCAAAGGAGCGTTAACATGAGGTATTGAGGTCCCGTGCACGGTTTATATTTTTGTATGCATAGGGAGGTTTCCACAGTATGCCCAGATGAGAAGTGAGCGCATTTTATGTGCACAGTCTGTTCCTGCACTTCAAGACGGGAGGGGTCACTGTCCACACCAAGCCCGAGAAACACATGGACCGACCCGAGTATGTCTGTTCATAGTGCATAGAGGCGATTTCTTCAGCCCGAAGCGCTAGAGAAGTAAAGCCACTCTTTTGCTCCCACGCTTTCTTTATTGTTTGATTTTTTTCACTGGAAGCCCAAAACTGCATAGTTTGTATTCTTCAATAAAACCAAACAGAAACGACTGGGAATCTTTGTCTTCGCTGCCCACTTCCGCCGTATTATTTGGTGCGACGCAATATCTCTTTGTGTCTGCACTGTAGGAAGAAAAGGATTGAAGAGACGATCCTGCGATGAAAATATGCTGTCGTGTTCGTTTGTTGTGTTGTTTGGGGGGGGGGGGGTTTAGTGGATAGAAGGGATGTCAAGTTTTCGCATCAAAGCAATGTGTGCCACACTCCCTGGTGAACATTTCACTGGATCTATCACCATTGTATTTTGGTGAAGGCATATAGAGTACGAACTACTATGGAAACATTTCCAGTTGCTTTTGAAACTGGTAATTTGTTCTTTATGTAACTAATTGAACATGCCTCATTATTTAGCATGGTTAATTGTAACATTCAGTTTCAATTTCTAAAAGCCTATTTTCTACAAACTACATAAACCATTGGTCCTCTGGGATTACCGTCAGGGCCCGGCAAAGTCACTGCTGGGCACTGTGTTGATTTTTCTCAAAGCTGGTTCAGGGAGCATGGAGACACAGCCTAACATACACCCGTATCACACTCAATGAGAAGTAAAGAAGAGAAAAAAAACACTTTATCAACAGGGTTGAAAGGATACACTTTACCTGACAGCCCGTATGCTGTTTCAGTGACTAAAGTTAAGTCCGTTAAATGACAAGGTAGGGCTGGTCCAGTGACAGTTATGTACGGTCAGTTCCGGTCGCTCTTATGTCACCAATAATTTACCTGGCATTTTGTGTGGCGTCTGAAGTGAAAGCGATCCGAGACGCTAGCAAAGCTTTTCCAAGAATATAATCAGACGGTCTGATCAGAGGCGCAACTAGAGTCAAATTTCGGAAGGGGGGTGGGGTGGGGGCGCTAATAAAAATTTCGGGGGGCTAATTCTTCCAGCAACAGGCAGAGTGGAGCTGCAGAGGGGAACATCCTTAACAACGACTCCGGAACAACGAGTTCCGGAGTCACGCCAGCCTAACAACGACTTGCAGGAACAACGACTTAGCCTGAACCACGCATGTGCGTGGTTCAGGCTAAGACGGTCTAGTGTTCCGGATGGGATCCCGAGGAGCGTCGGAGGAACAGGAGAGGTAAGAGGGGTTCGGGGTAGATTTTAAAGGGTAGGGGATTCGCATTAGTTTTTAGGGGTGGGGGGGCTTCGTATAATTTTTTAGGGGTTGGGGGAGATCGTGATCGTTTTTAGGGGGTGGGAGGGGTTTGTGTTAGTTAAAAGGGGACGGGAGGGATTTGAGTTAGTTTTAAGGGGGTGGGGGGCTCGTATTAGTTTAAAGGGGTTGGGGGTTTTGTGATCGGTTTTAGGGGGTAGGAGGGGTTTGTGTACGTTTTAAGGGTGTGAGAGGGGTAGGAGTTAGTTTTCAGGGGGTGGGAGGGGTTAGTGTTAGTTAATAGGAGGTAGGGGGGGTTCATCTAAGTTTTTAGGGGGTGGGAGGTGGGGGGGTACGGGGTAGATTTTAGGGAGTGGTAGGGGTTTGGAATAGAATTAAGGGAGGGATTTTCCCATGCATTCCTTTATCACGAAAATTCATGGTAAATGAATGCGTGGTAAAAGAAATCGTTGTTGAGACGCGGTCGTGGTACAGACCGCGTGGTTTATGGAGTCGTTGTTGAGGAACTCGTTCCAACATACAACCGATGCAGAGGCTCTAAGAAGGGGTTAATAACAACAAAGCCTCATTAACAAGTAAATGGTCTTTTAAAGACCTGTGAAGTGCTCGGGTGCGGCTGCAATAAGACGGATGCCAGACCGGGAAGCTGCCACAGCCCGGCCTGACACACTCGACGGGGGGGCTGAAGCCCTTTGAGCCCAATGGGCGTTGCGTGCCTGGGTCTGATTATATTCTTGGAAAAGATTTGCTACCGCCTCGGATCGCTTTCACTGCGCTAATTCTACGTGAAGTGGGCGCCATCATTAATCAAAGGGTTTCCGACTAATCGGACACTTTAACAAAGTAAAAACACTGTTTTCAAACTGTGCCCCATACAAGGCAGCCATTAAATAATGAATTGCTTAATAAGTCTTACACTAGAAGGTGAATGGCTATCGGCCCCGTTCCTGCACCCCCATTGTCAGACAGCCCTCCTCAGCACCGCCGCAGCCTGCTGCACCCCCTGTCCACTGAACTTTGGCCCACTTGGATACTTTTTTCCCTGTTAAACTCATACAACCTCCACCGCGTTTTCCGAGTTCCTCGTGGCTCCAGAGAGAAGCTCGCCTTTACTTCCCTTGCACGTGCCCATGGCAGACGAGACTCACTGTGCGCCCAGAGGTGCGGGCGCAGCGCTAGCTTGGAGCTCGCAGGAGAGGCAGCGACAGCACAAGACAACTGGGACTGCACCTGGGAATCGCTCAGCTCACAGCCAGCCTCCTCTCATGGCCCCAGCTAGGAGAACGATACGATAACCTGTTTTTATGTAGCGCTTCATCCGCACTTCTCTGGTTTCTAATCGCTGTAAATAAAAGCACATTCCAGCGAATCCTCCTTTGGCTGGCCACGCGTCAACCATACGGGAGCCCTCAGCAAACCTCTTTTAAATAGCGCTTCAACCGCACTGGTGTGGTTTCTAAGTGCTGTAAATAATAGGGCATCACAGCGCAGCATCCTCTCACTGGCCACACACCTTGTCGAGACCCCCAAATATAATAACATAAACGGTATTTCTATATTGCGTTTCAAACGGCATTGCTGCGGTTACTAACCACGGTAAACAGCGAGACTGTCAACTCACCACACATCATCTTCCTCCTGCCTATCCCTTGCCGTGCTCCAGGGAGGTGGTGGTCCTCGGGGCTGCGGGGGGGCTGCATGCCCCCAGCGCATAATTAATTAAGCCCCGGGGAGGTGGCGGTCCCCTGGGCTGCGGGGGCCCGCACGGCCCCCGTATATATTTAGCATATTGCCCCCGGGACCTGGCCCACCCAGGGACTCATTAAAATGAAGCGCGGGAGACCGCGCCATGTTTTTTTTTATTTGGCCCTGGGGGTTCCTGTGGGATCCCCTGACCAGGCCTAGGGGGTCAGGGTGTTTCTACCCTGCCCCCTTTTCTTTTTTATCACCTTTTTTCTTGTGACTCGGTTTTACCGAGTCACAAGATGGCTGCCAATACTTCCTGGTTTGAAGTGTTGGCAGCCAATCAGAGTCAAGCTCGTGTCGGGAGGGTTCGCGGATCCACTGCGGTCACCAGATATCGATATTTTTTTATTTTTAAATTTCCCAGGAACTACTGAACGGATTTACACCAATTAAAGCAAAGAGTGCACTCTGGACCAAGAGCTACCTCTCTGCCAAATTTGGTGTAATTCCGTTCAGCAGTTCAGGCTGTAGCCGCGACAAAAGTTCCTACGGAAATTAACATGGAGAAAATGCGTTTTGGGACCCCCCTTTTTTCTCAGCCCCCGCTTGACTAATCACCCCGAAAATTTCAAGACAAGAGCTGGCCGGAGCGGGCCATCCGTTTTGAAAATTTCGCGAAGATTCGTCAAATGGCGCCAACGATATTGGCAAATCAAAAACCGCTTTTCCTATGGAAACTAGGTCCTAACTATAACTACCTACTGGCGACCGCCAGTAGGTAATATATATATATTCAGAATTCCTCCGTTCTTCCGTTCCGCTGCTGGATTCGGCGAATGATCACAGCACCACGTCCAGAAAGGTATTCCAAATGGCTTTTATTAAACCATAGTGCAAATACAAACGGTAGAGGGTGGTCGACGCGTTTCGGCTCTCAGCCTTCTACTGGACCATAGAGTCCTAGAGCCTAGAGTGTCTTTTTTAAAGTGCTCAGTGCAATCTCCCTCGTTCCTTTCTATTAGAAAAAAGACTAGACTTTTATCAATCCTAACTGAAAATCTATAGATGTGACAGTCTACCTTTCTTAACTAAGACAGTTGTTTTAAAATCATTAGTTAATGTGCAAAGTGCGAGGTTTAAAAAGGAATATGTGTATTTCTGTCATCTGAGACCCGTATTTATTATATGTTTATCTACTTTACACTTTATCCCTGAAAACAGGGGAGGTGCAAGAGGAAAGTATCCTCGGGTCTCAGACGGCGAGCATGATTGAGCTAAGAGCATGATGGGTAATAATTTTTATACTGCCATAAGTTTCCACTCTGCACTGTAATCTCCCTGATTATATGCATGATGTATTGTTGTTCTCCACACCTATATAATCACTTTCAATTAGGTACAACGTTAATACAAAGTGACTAGTGCATAATTCACCAATTGTAAAGTACATTTGTAACATTATTTAGAAAACCAATCAATTTTTAAATTATATCTTAAAAGCGGTCAAAAAGAGGTTTGCCACCTGTTGGAAAAGTGACTAGTGCATTCATTATAATGTTCATCCTTGAGAACAATTAATTGTAAAGTACAGTCGACTCTGTTGACCCCTACAAGGTATCGGTTTTCAATTCATATGCAAAAAGTGCCTTTGTGAATCATAAAATATACCATAAAAAGTTGATTAAATATCTAAAATCAGCAGTAGAAATAATCATTTCACAGTGTTCATATGAGGAAGGGCAGTGTCCCATGTGTTCTGCTCAGCTTTCGCTCATTTTCCTGGTTTTCAAATAGATGAGCCGCTGATGGATCAATATTCCATAGGGTATACCAGTATTAATCTTCCTCTGTTATGTCCCATACAACTAGTTTGTCATTTACTGATTTCTCATGAGAAGTCCTGCCATTAAGTCCTAATATGTTTCACTGGTTATGGTAGAGATGAGCCTCCATTCATTTTTCAAACTCTACTGTTTCTTCCATTACAGATGAATGTGTAATTCTGCATCTAAATTGTGGCTAAGTGGTTTTTCGGTGCCAATCGCTACAATTAATCTTGACTCTGCTCTGCGTAGATTGAGGGTTCTATCTCCACCTCTTTCTTTTGGTTTCACAATTTTAATCCCAGAGTACTTTAAATGCTGGCAATCACTTGAATGGAAGTCGTGAAAGTGTTTAGCCATGGGGTAGGTGAAATCTTTGTTTTTAATGGCTCGTAAGTGTTGTAGGACTCTCAATTTTAACTTGTTGATGGTGCTTCCTACATATTGTTTTCTGCAGGGACATTCTAGTAGGTATACCACAAATTTTGATTCACATGTTATATGATCCTCAATATGTTCAGTTTGGCCATTTTGGAGTCGATACGATGTCAGATTTTGACCATTTTCGCACACTCTACACTTAGAGCATTTCCAGAAGCCTGGAGTGTTCAGCTAAGATGATGTTATTGGTCTTTTCAGTTCTAGATGACTTTGTGTTAAAATGTCCCCCAAGGATGCAGTTTTCCTATACGTGATATTTGGATGAGGAGACAATATCCTTTGTATTGTTCCATCTAGCATTAATATTCCCCAGTTCTTGCGGATGATGTTCTTTAGTTCTCTGCTTTGATTATTAAAATCAATGATTAGTCGAGTGATGGTATCTTCTTTTCTACATCTTTCTGGATTTTCTTTATTGGATCGTAATAGATCTGCTCTTGCTTTCAAGGTGACTCTAGCTTTTGCAGTTTCAATTACACCAAGGGGGTATCCTCGTTCTAAAAAGCGGTCACTCATTTAATCTATTTGAGAGTTCATGTCCAATGTTTCAGAGCAGTTTCTCTTTGCTCGTAACATCTCTCCGTAGGGTATGCTCCATTTTAGATTTTGCGGATGCCCACTATTAGCATGCAGAATGCTGTTGCATGAAGTGGGTTTCCTGTGCATTTTAGTGCATATCCTATGACCTTGGATGAAAACTTCCACATCTAAAAAGATGATATTTGATGCACTTATCGTAAATGTGAAGGATAGATTGTATTTGTTCACATTGAGTGAGCTTATGAAGTCTTGAAGGTCAGTATGGTCACCCTCCCATATAATAAAGAGGTCATTGATGAATCTTGACCAAAATTTGATGTTTCGGGATTTCTGATTTTTCAATACTTCCGTTTCCCATACTGCCATCAGTAGGTTAGCGTATGTTGGTGCAAAAGATGTCCCCATGGCGGTTCCCTGTCTTTGCAAAAAGAGTTCGCCTTTGAATAGAAAGATGTTGTGTGTTAGACAATATGTGAGCATTTCTATTAACATTTGCGAGTGCTCAAGGTAGCTTATCTATCTTGTCTGTAGAAACTGTCTCACAGCAGCTATCCCATCAGAGTGGAGAATCGATGTATAAAGTGATGAAACATCAATTGTAGCCATCATGTAGCCATCTTCCCATGAGATTTCCTTGATTTTGTTTAGAAAATCCATCGTATCTCTCAGATACAATGGAAGTGCTGTCACATAATTCATGAGGAAGATCTCAATGAAGCGAGGTGTTGACTCCAACAGGGAACCGATGGAGCTGAATATCGGTCTGCCTGGTGGATTCTCAGTTGACTTATGAACTTTCGGAAGAAAGTAGATTGTTGCAATGATGGGGTGATCTGTTTTTAAGTTCAGAAATTCCTCAAAGTCAATAAGGTTTTTGTCTTTCCATACGTGTAACATTTGGTGGTATTCTTCAGTCCAGATCTCCATTGGGTTTGCTTCCAGTTTTTCATGATGATCTTTATTACCCAGTTGTCTATTAGCTTAAGTTATATAGTCCTCGCGATTTTGAATCACGATGTTTCCACCTTTATCAGAGGCTTTGATTATTATTTCTGGGTCATCTCTCAGTTCTTTTAGAACTTTGTATTCACCAGGTGTTAAGTTCCATGATTTCTATTTGTTTCTATTCTTCTTTTTGTTGTTTTTTCCAGAAGTATTTTGTGCCATTTTATTGATTTCCTCGACCATGATCTCATGAAATAAGTCAATCTTGTTACCTGGTGGGAGTTGTGGACAGAAGGTTGATTGTATTTTTAAACCACTACTGCCACCCTTGTTTGTATCAATCCCCATTCTTTGGCAGAGTTCCTTATCGGTTTCTAAGGAATATTGATGTTGCCCAGTTGTTGTTTCTACCCCATCTTCCAGGGATGCTAATGCTCTTAAGGTAGGTATGTCATTTTGGTTCAAAGGTGAGGTCTCCTGACTAGTGGTTGTTAAATGTCTTGGTGTAGATGTTTTTTCTTCAAAGTATTTTTTGAGTTTAATTTTTCGACAAAATTTGTAAAGCTTGATACGAAGATTAGGTGTATTGATGTCCTTATTGGGACAGAATGGGAGTCCCTTATTGAGCAGTGATATTTGTGCCTCGCTCAAGATTTTATTAGAGATGTTTATTACTAACTTGTTTTTGGAGAGGTTCTTCTTTAATTTGGCTTTGTCTTTCCTCTTCCTTTTTTGGTTTGTACCCCCTCTTCTTTTTCTTCTGGATTGGCCTCTTCCCCATGTCGTTCCTCTTCCTCTCCCTCTTTGTCGCGTTATCATTTGCATGAGTCGCATCTCCCCGGAAAAATCCAGGTTCGATGCGCTTGGCTCTTTATCTGCAGAGCTTAAGTCAGAGCTGTCTACTGTTCCAGAGGTTTCATACCCAGCGCATTTGTCCATCACTACCCGGTTCCTGTACATGTCATACTTCCTGGCGAAGGTGTATATGCGACCATTAGCGTAGTCCAGTCTGTCTCTGTTGAATTTACTGGCTTTCCGTTTTTCTACATCCGCTTCATGTTTATTGATTTTCTTGTCCATTGTTTCAATCAGTTCTTTATTCTCCTCATTTGCGGGGTATTGATTTAATTCCTCCTCCAGTTCTTGGATAATGGTGACTAATTTCTCCAGTTTCCTTTCAGCGTGCATGATCAATGTTTTCATTAATTTAAAGGAGCATTCATTTGTGTCGGATTGCCACTGTTTTATCAAATCTGCATCCAGATCATTTAAAGTGGGCATAATAAGAATTCGCAGCCCTCTTGGTATCCTCTTGAACTCAATGTATTTCTCTAGGGTTGCTTTTTCCCACCATTTATTAACTTCCAAAATGCGGTTCTGTTGTAATTCCCTAATGACACAAGTGATGTTCTCTTTTTCTTTTCTCCAATGGTTTCCCTGAAATTATTGCTGGTGGATGGTGCTGCATCATCATTTAGTAATTCACTCGCTCTTTGTGTTCTGTTTTTACTTCTGTCAGCCATGGTAGATTTTTCTCTAAAGGATTGATGCTTGGTACTTTTTCTGTTCGTATTCCTATGGTTTATTTTCTTTTCTTTTTTTTGTTTCCACCGGTGAGTTTGCTCTATTTTTCTCACGCTGTTTCTGGCGTTTGTGGCTAATGAGTTGCTTTAGCCTGTTCCGAGGAAATGCCTGTGAGGGGATAGCTATTTTTTCTAAGCATATGCTTCAATGTTCATTTTCATGCTAATCCCCTCTGTAAACTGACGCGGACAGATACAAAGGAGTGTTGTCTATAATCTAACCGGGAGCGTTTGAGACCACTGCTCCTCCACTTTCCCACCTCCTCTAACCCGGCACAGCTCAGAACACAGAGGTTTTCGGATGCCGGGTTCGGCGGCGGCTTGTGACCCAGACACCGCTTCCGCCGCGTCACAAGCCGCAAGTCGTTCGTTTCTCCCCGCCCCCCTACTCACCTCCGGTGCTTCGCCGGCCGCCGCATTTGTTGCTTCAAGTTTTCAGATGCGGTTTCACGTGGCTTCAAGCAGAGCGTCGGCGAGTTTCAAAACTGCTCACGCTGCAGTTGGCTGCAAATATCCACGCCGCTTCACCTCACTCCTCGGGTGCTCTTGATATGCAGCACAGCCACTACATACATATGTTCAGAATTCCTCCGTTCCGCTGCTGGATTCGGCGAATGATCACAGCACCACGTCCAGAAAGGTATTCCAAAGTGCTTTTATTAAACCATAGTGCAAATACAAACGGTAGAGGACGGTCTACGCGTTTCGGCTCTCAGCCTTCTACTGGACCATAGAGTCCTAGAGTATCTTTTTTAAAGTGCTCAGTGCAATCTCCCTCGTTCCTTTCTATTAGAAAAAAGACTAGACTTTTATCAATCCTGACTGAAAATCTATAGATGTGACAGTCTACCTTTCTTAACTAAGACAGTTGTTTTAAAATCATTAGTTAATGTGCAAAGTGCGAGGTTTAAAAAGGAATATGTGTATTTCTGTCATCTGAGACCCGTATTTATTATATGTTTATCTACTTTACACTTTATCCCTGAAAACAGGGGGAGGTGCAAGAGGAAAGTGTCCTCGGGTCTCAGACGGCGAGCATGATTGAGCAAAGAGCATGATGGGTAATAATTTTTATACTGCCATAAGTTTCCACTCTGCACTGTGATCTCCCTGATTATATGCATGATGTATTGTTGTTCTCCACACCTATATAATCACTTTCAATTAGGTACAACGTTAATACAAAGTGACTAGTGCATAATTCATCAATTGTAAAGTACATTTGTAACATTATTTAGAAAACCAATCTATTTTTAAATAATATCTTAAAAGCGGTCAAAAAGATGTTTGGCCACCTGTTGGAAAAGTGACTAGTGCATTCATTATAATGTGTATATATATATATATATATATATCCATATGCAGAGAACCCAACAAGTGAGGCGCCACACACGGTCGTGTAAAAACCTTCTTTATTGACAGGTTGCAGGGAAAACAGCGTCACTCCTCAGCAGGAAATTCAGCCAAACATGTTTCGGGCTTCCTAGCCCTTGCTCACTGGCACAGAGAAGTACAGCTGCTAGTTCTTCCGCCGCACTTGCAGCGTTGCTTTATAGTTACGCCCCTGGGCGTGTACTTGCACAGCATTGTGGTTGTTGTAGGCTTTGACGCAGCGGAACCCCTCAATATTTTCAAAGTCCTCTAGTGGGATGCTGAAAGCAGTCACGCTGGGTCCCTGCAAATAAACAAGCCAACATTGGTCACGCCGTTCCTTGCACGTTGTGATACTTGCAACACACTGGAGCCGCTCTTCCGCGGCGGGGCACCTCGCGACCCTGGGCGGGGCCACTATACATCCATATGCAGAGAACCCAACAAGTGAGGCGCCACACACGGTCGTGTAAAAACCTTCTTTATTGACAGGTTGCAGGGAAAACAGCGTCACTCCCTCAGCAGGAAATTCAGCCAAACATGTTTCGGGCTTCCTAGCCCTTGCTCACTGGCACAGAGAGGTACAGCTGCTAGTTCTTCCGCCGCACTTGCAGCGTTGCTTTATAGTTACGCCCTGGGCGTGTACTTGCACAGCATTGTGGTTGTTGTAGTCTTTGACGCAGCGGAACCCCTCAATATTTTCAAAGTCCTCTAGTGGGATGCTGAAAGCAGTCACGCTGGGTCCCTGCAAATAAACAAGCCAACATTGGTCACGCCGTTCCTTGCACGTTGTGATACTTGCAACACACTGGAGCCGCTCTTCCGCGGCGGGGCACCTCGCGACCCTGGGCGGGGCCACTATACATCCATATGCAGAGAACCCAACAAGTGAGGCGCCACACACGGTCGTGTAAAAACCTTCTTTATTGACAGGTTGCAGGGAAACAGCGTCACTCCTCAGCAGGAAATTCAGCCAAACATGTTTCGGGCTTCCTAGCCCTTGCTCACTGGCACAGAGAGGTACAGCTGCTAGTTCTTCCGCCGCACTTGCAGCGTTGCTTTATAGTTACGCCCTGGGCGTGTACTTGCACAGCATTGTGGTTGTTGTAGTCTTTGACGCAGCGGAACCCCTCAATATTTTCAAAGTCCTCTAGTGGGATGCTGAAAGCAGTCACGCTGGGTCCCTGCAAATAAACAAGCCAACAACCACAATGCTGTGCAAGTACACGCCCAGGGGCGTAACTCATAAAGCAACGCTGCAAGTGCGGCGGAAGAACTAGCAGCTGTACCTCTCTGTGCCAGTGAGCAAGGGCTAGGAAGCCCGAAACATGTTTGGCTGAATTTCCTGCTGAGGAGTGACGTTGTTTTCCCTGCAACCTGTCAATAAAGAAGGTTTTTACACGACCGTGTGTGGCGCCTCACTTGTTGGGTTCTCTGCATATGGATGTATAGCGGCCCCGCCCAGGGTCGCGAGGTGCCCCGCCGCGAAGAGCGGCTCCAGTGTGTTGCAAGTATCACAACGTGCAAGGAACGGCGTGACTAATGTTGGCTTGTTTATTTGCAGGGACCCAGCGTGACTGCTTTCAGCATCCCACTAGAGGACTTTGAAAATATTGAGGGGTTCCGCTGCGTCAAAGACTACAACAACCACAATGCTGTGTAGTACACGCCCAGGGGCGTAACTATAAAGCAACGCTGCAAGTGCGGCGGAAGAACTAGCAGCTGTACCTCTCTGTGCCAGTGAGCAAGGGCTAGGAAGCCCGAAACATGTTTGGCTGAATTTCCTGCTGAGGGAGTGACGTTGTTTTCCCTGCAACCTGTCAATAAAGAAGGTTTTTACACGACCGTGTGTGGCGCCTCACTTGTTGGGTTCTCTGCATATGGATATATATATATATATATATATATACAGACACAACCACACCACCCACTCTATTTTGCTTTTTGTAGACATCCTTTGTGTGCTTTCGCATGCCATCGGCTTCTTTGAGCATGGGGATGAGGTAATGTGTGCATTGTACATAATAACTGATGAATTTCAGGGTTTTTCCAGTTTTGTGCTTGATTACGCAAAACATACTTTAACTGTGTGTTTTTTTTCAGCAATTGTCATAGGTTTTTAATGATGTAATATATTCACCTGTCATGTACCCATTCTGCACTGTACACTGTCTTCAACCAGGCCAATTCCGACCAACCAGATGAGGGTGAGATCCTTTAAGATCAATCTGTGTCAGGGCAGGAGTGGGATGATAATGTAGCCCCACTATCTGCATCTCCCACAACTCCACCTACTATTTCTCTCGCAGAACACATTGGAGGTTTTCATGAACTCCTGGAGCGAGCCTCAAAACAATTCAACCTTCCTATACCAATAAAGCAAATGGATTGCTTTCTGTACGATTTTAAAGATTCAGCAAGAAAGTCGATTAAGTCAATTCACATTGATGATCAAATTTGGGAAGAAAGACTGAAACTAATGAAGAACCTTGCATCAGTGGCAGCAGACATTTCTTGGCTTGATAAGAAATATAGAGCTCCTGAGAATTTGTTTGATTGGGCATCCATTCCCAGATGTGTTAGTGATGCAGGCGGCCCAGCGGAGGTCCAGAAATCTCTTTAACCCATGGATATAGCTTCAACGGCTTTCAGGCAGATGGGTGGTGCCAACAAGGATGGTTGAAAGCCAATTCATTCCATCCTGAAGTTCAACTAAAGGTGTTAGACATTCCTTTTGACCGAGAGAACCTCTTTGGTAAGCACATGGACAACACTCTCCAGTCTATCAGGGCTGACACTGGCACAGCTGGTATTTTAGGAACTTTGCACTGCGCCGCTTTCAGCCTTTTTGTGGTGGCAGAGGAAGAGGCCAGTTTCTGCCTAGAGGTTCTTACCAACCATATAGATATCAACCGCATCCTCAATTTCAGCAGGGTTTTCGCTAGGAGTATACCCTTAAGCAACAATACAGGACAACTCAGACGGCAGCTTATACAAGAGAGCCTGCTTGTAGAAGACCTACAGCGGGAGGAAAATGCAATGAAGCATCTAGACGCTAGTGACAATTTTCATACACTAGTCACCTCAACCATGACATTGCATTGTTACTTATCCAGTTACTACAATCGTTCGAAGGATATCTCTTCAGATAATTGGGAGTTAGATATAAACCAATAGGGTCACACCCTGGAATTTGTTCAAAAGCCTTCCAGAAATCCGCCTCGCTGGAAGTCACATCACCATCTAGATCTGTTAAACAAACCCTTTACTCAATTTGTCATTTAAGCAAGGAATATGTCCGTGTGCCTGGAAAAAGGCTCTGGTTCGACTGCTTCTGAAAAAAAGTAGCGCTAATCCATCAATCCTGAGCAACTATAGACCTATCTCTCTTCTTCCGGCAATGGGGAAAATGCTGGAAACTCTGGTGAACGCCCAGATCACTAGTCATATTGAAAGGAATGGCATCCTTCATATGTCTCAATCTGGTTTCCTTGCAGGATTCCGCACAGAATTAGCATATTTAGAGGTCACAGAATTTATTAAAAGTAACCTTGATTTAGAAAAAAATAAATCTGGGGTCATTCTTGATTTATCCACTGCTTTTGATACGGTGCCCCATAATATTCTCTTGCAGAGACTGGAGAAGTTGGGAATCATGGCTAAATCTTGGCCCTGAATCAAATCTTTTTTGGCAACTAGACAAGCAGCATTCTTTCTACCTTATACTTCTCATTTTAATGAAACAAGATGTGGCATTTCACATAGGTCAGCTCTTAGCCCTACCCTGTTTAATGTATATATGGCTTCATTGACTTTAGAAGTTCACCCTTGGGGTTTCAATATAGTATCCTATGCAGATGATACACAGTTGATGCTGTGATGCAACTGGACGACACTGATTTGAAATTTTCAGGGCTCAGTTGATGCAAGTTGGGTACGCAGCAGGTGTTTGCAGGAGAACTCAGATAAATCTGAAATGTAGGTCTTTGGGAATTCATCACCACTGGACATACTGAGATTACGACCAGCTGAGTTGAGGGGAACTCTGATAACAGCTTCCGTGGCCAGAAATTTGGGACACTGAACGATCATTTCAACCACATATGCAGTTAACTGCAGTTTTTTGTTGCACCCTACTAAAATCTTTTTTTTTAAAAGTTCCACGTGTTGAGGTGATGAAGTAGATGTAGCCGAGTAGTGTCTTTGTAAGATGTTTATTAAGTGAATAAGATCAATGGTAGCAGCCCCACCAGGAGCAGCCTGACTGCTGCTTAGCCCATCTTCCAAATGTTAACACTCACACCAGGCACCCAAGCATTCCTCTCATGTCCATCACACCAACATTCCATACAGAACACTCACACTGGCTGAGCAGCTAGGAACCAGGTAACAGGGGACATTATAACCACAACAGGAAGAAACTACAAACAAATTAAATAGATTCCAACAAGTAAAAAATGCGAGAGCGCAACTGGTTCTGAATATTCCCAAAAGGTAGTGCATTCGGAAAGCTTTGGAGCAACTGCACCGGCTACCAGTCAGGCAAAGAATAAAGTCTAAAGCATTAAAGATCACACACAGGGCGATACAAAAAAAGGGCCCTTTTATATGCAGGAGAAAGTAAAAAAATACACACCTCATAATTCACTAAGCAAACCAAATCTTTTATGTATTCCCAGGATACATAAGGCCGGAGCGGGCGGGAAGTCTTTTACCTTTCAGGCTGCTAGCTTGTGGAACTTCCTACCTGACCAACTCCAAGCCACAGTTGTAAAGTCAGTTTTCAATGCTAATCTGATAGTTATGGTAGAAAAGTGTAAATAATGCAGTTGCCGAACCGAGCGCTGAGGGCAGATAATGCAAAATAAATGTCTGGATGTACCTTTCTTGTAGGAAAACCGCCAATGAACTTATTATAGCGAGCAAACCGTGTCTGATTTATGAACCTGTTTCATAGATGCCTATCTCTGAATGAACAAAGTTCGAGATGGTAAGTAGCCTATATGAAGTGCAAGGCCTAAAGTCAGCCCTGACTTCTTAATCAACTGCACATTGCATTTTGTGACTTGTTCATGATTGCAAAGGCAGGACTTACTAATGGTGTCACATAACATAATCCCAATTACCACCTATGCAACAAATGTTTTAACCGAAATTTGAAAAGTTAAAAAGAAGGTATTGCTGCATACCTTCTGCTACTAACTGTTTGTGCCACTGCGATATGTGAGGTATCATGGGAATGCTAATGTTATTTTTTGAAAGGTTTTCATGCTTTTAGTTCTATTACTTGAGAAGAGATAAAACGTTGGAGAATCAACTGTCCAAACCTGCAAGGGGCTTGTGTCTAAAGCATCTCATCAATTAAGTGGTCTGATCAACACCAGGAGCTTCAGTTATATTCCACATTAGTTGTGGTTTTACTATGCCACCTCAGTGGTATGGTGAGGAAGCAAAATAGAGCTTATGGGGTGATCCTCCTACCATAATTAGCAATGGAAAATATGCATTACCTCTCTTTTAAATTGGCATTCATTTGTATAGGTTGTTTCCTCCTAAAGCTTACACATTTCTCCAACTTAGCACGATATATTGTGTTAGCCCATTGAAAAGGCATTTTACAACATGAAGTGTGTGTTTTTAATAATTCTTTCGAGATCTATGCACCTTCTCTCTGTAGGGCCTTCTCAAAAATTCTTACTCTTCAAGTTTATTACCTAGAATGGCACCAACACTAACTCTTTTTTCATCGCAAAAGCCTAATATATGCTCACCACCTCCCCAGATACTTCCAGATATTCCCAGTCACTGGCAAGAGTTATAATACAATCTTGTTCCATGTCATTACTATAGCATTTGCATTATTCCATATGTTGGTATATATATTTTATAACACATGTACTCACCACACTAGTAGTCCCCACACTTATCAAGCGAAAGCAGCAGGATACCCCCACTCAAACCTCTAACCTCATGTCATTTAGGTCTACTGTAAGTCCTGCTATCTTCTACACCTAGTAAACAGTCGTCCAACTTAAGTATAGCCGTGTAGAATTATAGGACTAATGCACCTAATAGCCTCTGAAGAGAAAATGCTCCGGTAGACTGGTGTGAATGACACTTTGACCAAGTGAAGTCTGAAAGGAGTTGAGCCAAGGTAACCAATAGTTGATGGGGGCAGCGCAAAGCTTCTTTCAGTATATTTGTTTTTGGTTCACAAAATGAGTTCTGGAGTGGTCTTTAGCCACACTTAAATAGGAGTGGGAATGACAAAGAACGTGTGTGCCGAAGGCTTGAGCCTGCGACACAAGGTGTATTTTGCTCAATGTTTTCAAAATATTCTAGAAAGGATAATGCGAATTTTGTTCCAATGTCAGTGTTCTAGGTCAACTTGGCACCAGAGAGAAGGTTCCTTTGATGGCGCATAATATTATTTAAAGGTTGTGTGAGATTTGATGCTGCACTTTCTTACCTCATCCAGCCACAAATGTTTTGATACGAAAATGTTAAGTAGTCTGTTAGAAAACCGCAAGTCAATCTCAATTTACTAATTTACTCTACTATTCTTGGAAAAAAAATCAAAAATCAGATTTATGAGTAAACCAATAGTAGTTCACTCCCATCAACACTGTGTCCTTGGCTCAAGTACAGTAAAGTTGTAAAATCGTGCAATGTCAATATCATCCGAAACCATGTAGTGTTTTAATTTCCCGTAATTCAAGAGAGGGAATGGCCCGTTTTTTGTTTAAGCTAGAAATTCAATGTAACAAACCCCAACAGGTGCTGCACATTCTTAATCCTAAATTGGCTAGACTTCCTTTAACCATGTGTTTGTCTTGCTAAATATGGAGAAGCTGAAGGAAGTCAAATTGTATTTAATTTCATTGTGATCTATTTTTTTGTTGTAAAGTACTCTTAGAAGAGGTTTTAACTCACAGACAATGTGTGCTAATCATTGTGTTATGTATGTTTATCTCCTACAGTCCTGAAGAAGCAGTTGCTGTGCCGCGATACATGTTTTGGCTGTATCTGTATCTGAATTTTTTATTCATGGCTGTGTCTGTATTTGTGTATCAAGAATGAATTTATGAGACTTTCATTTCTCTATTTTAGATAAAATATTGTGTTTTTTGAATAGTAGTTAGCAATGTGAAGTATATCTGTGAATTAAATCTGTTGGTCTCAAGAACACAAAGGAGTCTTTTGAAGGAAGATTGACTTTGAATCTTGGGAAAATCTTTTATGATAAATCAATTTGGTGTAACTAGCAAAGTTGTATGAACTATTATATGTAATAAGCAAACTGAGGCTCCCCACTAACTTGTGTATTTGACAATTTAGGAGTTACTTGTTCAGCAACGCATCTTGAAATGTATGCAGTCTTTGAACTACTGTAGATCCAGGTCAGAAACCACAGATGTTGTACAGTTAGTTGAAAATGGGAAAAGTTTTTCTTTTTAAATTATTATGGTGTATATAGTGAGACTATGGAATAATTCTTGATATTTGAGAGTATAGAAGCAAAAGAATTTGCCAGATCTGTGACATATAATAGGACGTTCTGTGTATATGTTGATAGTTTTGACTTAAAGTCCCTAAGGTCCAACTTCATCTTAGATTAGGTCCAACTCCATCGTGGCTAATAGAGGCTGCCATTTCCCTCTCTCAAACAGTGGAAGTCGCCATCTTTCTCGATTTATCCAGAATCATTGTCATGTCTGCTATTAGACACAGATGTCACCTGACCTTATCTTTCTAAGAACTGTGAAAGTGTCAAGCCATTCAATTGATGACACAGAAACAACCATCAATGCGACATGAGTCACTTGTCTACTTTCCATTATGTCATGGCTAATTAAGAACACATACAGACATATAACCAAAATAGTGTATTCTGAATTGACGTCTTTTTACCTTGCAGGCTCAGAATGTAAAGTCTGGGATGCATACCTTGATGCACATAATTTATGTCAGACATTCTTAAACTTCTGTCAGAAATTCCAATTTCTGATCAGATTTAGTATATGAGGACAACCACTTCATTACTTGTCAGAAGAGGACTTTCACTCTGAGTATCACCCGAGTTTCTGCCAGTAACAGTCTCACCTACTTCCGGCGCACTTCGCAATTCACAGATAGCACATCTCACCTGAAGCTGATAACTCTGAGTCCCGGAGGAAGAAAGACTGACTGCTACTGCAGGGTGTGTTTGCCCATCGCTGGGAACATTGTCTTCGCGCCTTCGCAGAAAAAGACAGCCTTAGCTGCCAATAAGGTATGCAGTACGTCACTTCTCATTATAAAACTCTAGACTGCAGGATGCTCTGCCTTCCATGCTCTCATAGAAGTAGGAGTCATGGTGTTAGGTTCTGGATTACATTTTTAATGACTTTTTGCCATGCTAGATAATGCTAGAAATGTTCATTTTATTCTTGTTGTTTACAGCATGCCTTCTTGCTGTTTTTAAATTATTCTGTGTAGTTGTTTTAGATGTACAGAGAAACAGATTGCTCCTGTAGTAATAAATACTTTTAATTTAAAAGTGTTCATTGGTCTTAGTACAGGTTATGTGATATGGTGAATAATGAAATACGGTTTTTAGGTCTCGCCTAGCGATGCAGCGCAAAGCGCTGCTCGCTATGCGAGATCTATTGTTGCCGACTTTTGCTCCGATGCGGGACAGGAGATGTGCACGCGCATGGTGCGAGCAGGAGTTGTAATAGCGCCGCAAGCCGTACGCGTGCACATCAACTGTCTGTGCCGAAAGCTTAACAGACAGGAGATGTGCACGCGTACGGCTTGCGGCGTTATCACAACGCCTGCTCGCACCATACGCGTGCACATCTCCTGTCCAGGCGCGGCAGGGCCGCGCCCTCCCGGTGTGTCGGGCGTCTTGGCACACGCCGGCCGGCTCTGGAGTGCTCAAGTCGGGCGCTGTTCCGGTCGGAGGAGCCCACAGAAAGGTAACATGGCGTCTCCATGACCACAGCAAGCTCTGTGCGGCGCAGCCCCCAGGCCTTCAGCGTAGCGTCTGCGGCCCTGGGCTCCGAGGCGCGCGCTCTTTTCTTGTTAGGTGCATGGGATGCTCACTGTTTCCTGTTACTGCGTTCAGAGCACATTTTCTTTCTTTAATCCGAACCACGTCCTCCCTTGCGTCATCATGTGCCAGTTCAGCTGCAGCAAAGTGAAAGACGCAAATTAAAATACAATACTTTAATCTTAGACCGTTTGCTGTGACATTTCAAACGTGCACCACACGCCTAAGAATAAGTGCCCATTGCAGAAGCGTTGATGTGCCTTTCCCCCCTTCCGCCATAGGCTGATTTTGTGCGCGCTTTGCCTGTTTTCAAACACATCCTTTACTTGCTTCGTTGCTGCTTTCCCCGGACCAAACGAGAAGAGAAAAGCATCCATAGCTCTTCCGTTTTCGAGAGTAAAAATCTCTGATCAGTCGTGCATGAGCATTTCAACAGTCAGAGCATCAGATGTTGTGCTGAATTGGAGACTGCTAACCCAGCCAGCAAGGCAGCGCAACCGCGTGCTATCTGTGAAACACTGTGTGCTTTAGGGACTGGCTTGTTAAGCATTTCAAAGCAGCAGGACTCCGTTGGGGTCAAAAATGTGTTGTCGGTAATATTATGTGCAGCCATTGGGGCCTGAAAGGAAGCCTGTTTGAGTCTTTTAAAGGGGAGATGGTTGACCTTCCCTGAAAGGCAAACTTTAGTATTAACCTACTTAGCTTTGCAGGCGAGATAGAAGGCCATAATTGGACATCAGCCTCGATCGTCTTGGCTTAATATGAGGAGGCTCAGGGTGAGAAGTGGGCTCACGAGAAAAGTGTGAATTTTACTGAACAGTGCATCAGTCTTCAGGTTCTTACCTCTCCACGTATCACTTAATTACGAGCTAGTAGTACATCGGTCTGCAGGAATGTGTAGTAACAGATCCATCAGACTGGAAGAGCCTGTCCGGGGATGCTAACTTGCTGAGGAAGCATTGGTTTCTTGTGCTGATAATGACGCCTCATTCAGTACATAGGCAGATTAGTCTATTCCCCAGATCTAGCTTGGTGCCATGATTCTGGGTAGAAGGAGACTAAACCACCACCGATCCATTCCTTTTCACTGCATCGGCCCACATGTAGCCTTCTGCGTGATTGTTTAGGTCTGGCTTGTTGGTGCAACAGTCTGCTTTACCTCTTATTACTAATTCTTTTAAAAATTACTACTTCATGCTACCAGTTCTTCAAAGAATACATAATGGACTTCTCCTCCACCTAGAAAAGTATTTTTCTCTTCCCTCATGTTGGGCTTTTGGTATACCAGTCTCCCTTCCAGACAGTGCTTTAGTTGGAAAGTTAATTGACCTACTTTTAGTGTGTTAAATTTCATTTATGCATGCAACACATGCGAACCGCATTGTGAATGCCTTTCTATGCATGTATATGCACATTAATGCAAGGCCTGCTGGCTTTTCCAGTTCTTGTTTTGTTTTCCAGGCAACCAGACTGTGTCTCTGCAGCCATCCCTTTAGCTGCAATCTGTTTAGCTAATTAGACTGCCATTTGGGGCTTCTCCTTCCCTCTGCCAGCGAAGGTGATGTCTGTCAGTGAGTTGCTTGTTTTTATTATGTAATCTGTGTGGCCATTTTTTGTTAACCAGATATTCTTATAAACCAGACACCAAAGGGCGTGTTTAAGGTGTTGTTTTCTGCTCTCACACAGGCAGTCTGTTTTTTGTTTTTTTAAACTACAGTGGCAAAATGCATGTTATTGTCCCGTGCTACTACTGATCACTTTCCAAAAGTACACAAGTTATCGCATTAACTTAGGCCTTCTTCCCCTCTCCTTCCCTCCCTTTTGCCATGTGTTTTAATACTAGCTCACGCAGTTTCCCAAGCACATATACAGGTGCACCAATACTTTGATGTGTTTTCTTGTCAACAACATACTTTTAGTGTTACGCATATTTTTTATCAGTTGTGCAATCTAGTGCTATAAAAGCTGTTTCCCAAATATACTTCGTTCCTTTTGAAATAGCTCGCCTTGTTTTTTAATATCGCATGATTGTGTTAATTTAAAACGTGTACATATTAATATTAACATTCAGTTCATCACGGGGAGGACAGGGGTATTCCGGCAGACTGTGGGGCTGTGCATCGGTGGATTTTTGCCATAAATGATTATTTCAACTTTAGCGGCCCTGCTTAATGACTGGCTGTACTTCAGGAATATGCCCAACACGTTTAAAAACGCTCAAATAAGAGTATAACCGTATCAGCTCCGAGGCCCAAAAGCTTTGTGGGCTGGAAATCAAAAGAAACAGCAACTGTAACACAGAATCGCCTCAGCCTGGAGCAGTTAGCACACAAAAACCGTTGGAGAAATAAAACAGCCAGCTCCTGTCCTGTATGGCAGGGGACATAAACCCAGGCGTGCTTGTGCACAGGGGCTTTCTAAAACGTGTTGTGTGGCTCATATTTCGTTTTTAAATAAAAGGACCCCCACCCCGCGGTTGTGGCGTAATGGCTACAGCTGCCAAATTTGGAGCTAAAGAAGCAGGTTTCGGTCTTAGCGTGGGCTTCATAGCCTGTATTTCTGGGCAAATCACTTAATCCTCTGTGCCTACCAAAAATTAAATAAAGTTTCTGGGCAAATCACTTAATCCTCCGTGCCTACCAAAAATTTAATGAAGTTTCTGGGCAAATACACTGGCATGCCTTATTATACACACTTGGCTAAATACTAGAAGCCTGCTTTAAACATAAAAATAGCAAAAGGGGCATAATTGACACATTGCACAGTAGTGATGGGTGTCATCTACAGTCTAATGGTGCATAATTGATAATATATACTGTATACTTTTTAGAAAAAAACCAATATAATAAACAATATCATTTACAATGCTAAAAGCTTTAAACAATGTCACTGCGAGACCTATTGCATTGTAAATGCTTGTTTACTGTTTCCACTGTGGCTCTGATCCTTTTATGTGATACCCAAAAGCAATACTTCTATGTCAATTAACATTGAATAGTGTTTTGCGAGGCTAGAATAATCTATCTTTCACATTAATCGCTGGTGCATTGAACCGACTTCACCTGTGTCACCCATGGGTGGGAAAGCACACCTTGTAGACTTACGCCAAACTCATAACATATGCAACAATTGGCGCCCAACATCCAGCTCATATTTTACAGTTATGCCTCGAGTAGTTTTTTTACTTATCACACACATGTGGTCCATTATTAGGTCACTATGGAGACATCCTTAGCAGTGGCGGTTGCCACAATAAAGAGGTGGTGGGGCGGATGGAGGGGGTGTGGGGGAGCGCAGGAGGGGGAGTGTACGCGGGGGATTAATAATAAAAACAATAAAAAATGAACACTTACCTGGAGCTGCCACACGCTTCCCTCGTCGCAACTCGTCCTTCCTGGTGCCAGTAACCACTGGGGCTGCGTCACGGACTCCCTGCAATTCCACAATGCTCTCATACTATGAGAGCAGCATAGGGATTGGCCTGATCAGGCTGGAAAACTTCTCCGCTCAGACCAGGGATTCTGTGGGGGTTTCTCCAGCCTGGCTGTTCAATGCAGCCGGGCTGGAGCAACCAAAGTGTGCATGTGTGTTTTGGTCAGCCTCCTCTTCCCCATGCCCCGCCCCTCCCTGGGCAAGCTGGCTCAGAGCCGGCAAATGAAAAATAAAACGATGACATCATTTTATTTTTCATTTGCTGGCTCTGAGCCAGGCAGTGGGGAGCCACCGCTGATCCTTAGTAATGATAGTTACCACCTACTGGGGATCAGGGAGCACCTATTTCCATAGGTTTGTCAAGCCTGACTCATAGAAGGTTATTCCCCATTCTGTGAGCTTTGTAATTCTTTGATTCTAATTTTCAATAGAATCTACTCATTATGGTGCAACTATCATTAATGGGTCAATTGCAGGGAAGCAGTTACTCAACATCTCAAAGCTCAAGGTGCCCTCGATGGGGGGGGGGGGGGCAGCTACTTTTGTAATAGCTGCACTTCCAGGGTATGCCTTTGAGACTTTTTACTCCTGGGTGGAGTTTGAGCCTATTGATGCTGCCTCAGGGCAGTTTCAAGAAAACACATAAGTAGACCCACCGGCACACTACAGGGATTACCAAGATTTGGAAATCTCATTAACTTATCAAGAACAGCAAAATTGGTTTGGTGGCCATTTGCTCCATAAGCACAAAAATGTCCTTTTGGGACCGCTGAGTAATGATGGTGCATCTTACAGTCTTGGCTGGCTACACTCTTGTTACCCTCCCTGACAATCTAACACAGGATGAGGTAGTAGGGGTGTTAAACTACACAGTCGCTTTATACAGGAGACTCATATAGTTTGTACAACAGTCATTATTTATGATCATACAGGCAAATGAAAAAGGGAACGGGAATGTATACGAAGTGAGATGTTACACTTACACTGTCTTCAAGGGGGAAGGGGGGGTGGAGCATCCATGTCTATGGAAACATTAATGGTATTTATACAGAAATAAAGAAAGAGTGCTTTCATTCACGAATCACTAGCAATTATCTGGGATGCAAACATCACAAGTGGACAATGGTCCATTTCAACAATATATGGTCCCCACCAAGAATACTTTTGGTATGATGAAAACTTGATACGTTACAAACAAATAAGTAGATTAACAATAAAGAGAGAGTGGGAAGAAAAGGAAGGGGGGGTACTCACATGGACACTCTAAACAAAAATCGGTCTGAAGGCCTAGTAGGCTAATGTTGCCCCTGACTGGTTGCTGATGAATAGAGGGCTAAGCAGGTTGTTAGCAGCATGACGGGAATGATGCCAGCGTATGTCCCCATTAGTGCTGATCTGTGTGTGAACCTGGCGAACTCACAGGAGATTATTTGAAGGCGAAGGGGATGGGGGGGAGGAGGTCTGTTGTAGTGAGCTTAGATATTGGTGATAGACTTGCCAAATGTCCTTAGGTCGTGAGGTGGGGGGCTGGAGTGTAGAATATATCTCGGTCTGCATATCGCAGTATCCCATACTGCGAAGCCATGCCTCCTTTCTGGGGCACTGTCTAGTGCCCCAGTTTAATGCAATTTCTAGCTTTGCTAACAATAGTGCTATGGCTGTGATGCTCCGATAGCCCGCAGAGCGGGCACATAGTCAACTATTCCCAGCAATGCCAGTTTGGGGGAGGGGCGAGTGGCGTAGAAATAATATCAGATAGCACCTGAAATATTGTAACCCAGTATGCAGATATGAGTGGGCAAGTCCAAGTCATGTGTGCAAAGTCAACGCTGGGAAATTGACATTTGGGACATTGAGGGGACCTGGAAGCATCATACTTGGCCAACTCTGCCTGTGTGATGTAAACTTGGTAAATGAATTTGAACTGAAGCAGTTTATGCCTATGATTAGGGGATACCCTCTTGATTTGCTCATGACTGCATGCCCATTCCTTGTCAGTCAATGGATGACCTAAATCCTCCTCCCAGTGGTGCCGCGCTGTCCTTTACTTGTTTGAGTGCCATACATGCTTGATATAGTTTGGTGACCAGATGTGAGCCGTCCTGGTCAGTTATTAGGAGCGTGAGAGGGGTAAATTCCTCTGGAGGAAGTGGGTAGGAGGGAATTGCTGAACGAAGTGCTCTGAGCAACCTGGTTGCCGTAAATGTGTCCATGTAGGACAGTTCGGTCCGCTTCACCAGGTCAGCCATGGTTATCGCGTGACCCCCAGGGAATAGGGATCCAATGGTGTGTAACTGCAGCTTACTAAGTGTGCACTGTACTACTTTCTCAGCAGTGGGAGGGAGAAGTGGATTCTGCGGTAATGGGAGGCTTGGGGAGTATAGAGAGCCTGAGCCCAGAAGCAGGCTGAGCCTACGCTAGGCCCAGCAGGTGGTTGATAATGGTTGTATATCGTTCGAATCGACACACATGCCCAATTGGAATACTGCTCCCAGGGGAGTAGGCTCCAACAGATCTCGCTCGAGTTTGGCCTACGGTATGCGGGCATGAGGATGGAACCAGTGAGACACAAATTGGGCCTGTGCGACAAGATAATATAAGTGTAGGTCAGGAACAACGAATCCTCCTCACGCATATGGTAGGGTGAAGGTGTCCCAAGCTATCCGTGGCTGTCGTCCCGCCATAATTAGGTGAATCAGCAGGCCCCTGAGCTGCAAGAAGAAGGCCTTGGTTAAGGGAATTGGTATATTGACAAATAGAGGAATCGGGGAAGGACGTTCATTTTGATGTGGCCAATGCGACCGGCCATGGACAGAGACAGCTTGATCCAATGCTCTACCTGCAGAGCAAGCGATTCCATGGCTGGTCCATAATTAAGACAAATGATTTGTTCTTTATTTCTATGTAAGGTGATTCCCAGGTATTTGGTAGTATCTGCTGCCCATCGTAGAGGGAGATGTGCACCCTCCGGGTCAGTCGAGTCAGTGAGTGGGAAAAGCTCTGACTTGTCCCAATTAACACGCAGGCCGGACATATCTCCAAAACGCCCGATCTCGGCCATTAGGGGCTGAAGGTTTGTACTGGAGTCTCTGATAAAAAGCAGGATGTCATCTGCATATATGGATAACAACAACGGCCCAGGTCGGAATCGGACGCCGCGGTGCACATGTTTTTCTTGTAGGTGTCGAACTAACGGATCTATCGCCACTATAAAAAGTAGGGGAGAAAGAGGGCAACCCTGGCGCGTACCGCGAGTAATCAAAATGGGGGGTGAGATAGAACCGTTCACGCAAAGCCTAGCTGTGGGGAAAGTATATAGAAGTGTGATTAGTGCATTGAAGTTTGCTGGCAGTCCTAGCTTTCATAGCGTGGAGAAGAGAAAAGGCCATTCTAGGGAGTCGAAGGCTTTCTCTGCATCGAGGAGGGCTACGGCTGCTAGAGTGGTCGGCGAAATCCTATTTATTACTGAAAAAACAGTCCGGAGATTTAGGGCTGTCGACCTATGTGGTATAAAACCAGATTGTACCGGCGATAGAATTTGGTCCAATAGCAATGACAGCCTGGTGGCTAGCATTTTAGCAAGTATTTTGTTATCAAAGTTTATTAGGGAGAGGGGGTGGTATCAGCTACAAGCGGTGGGGTATTTGCCGGGTTTCATCAAAAGAGATATTGCTGCTTCCCTCATTGAGGGGGGGGCTCCATCCTCAAGTGATTCGGCATACACCTCAAGCAGATGTGGTGTTAGTGTTTGTTTAAATGCTTTGTAAAAAGCCCCGGACAGTCCATCGAGGCTGAGGGCCTTTGATCCGTCAAGAGCATCTATGGCTTGGCCTATCTCCTCCGCCGTAAAGGGTTCGCTGAGGAATTGTGCTTGCCCCGTGGTCAGCCACACCATCGCAACCTCTTCCAGGTAAGCGAGGTGGTGTGTGAAGTCAGTGGGTAGTTTGGTCGTGTATAGGGATCCGTGATATGAGACTAGCTCAGCCATAATGTTGGTATTGTCTGTGGCGATAGAGTCGCCAGGCCGCTGCAGCGAGGTAATATGTGCAGCTCCCCGGGGGGGTCATACCAGGTGTGCAAGAGTTCTGCAAGGGTGCTCCCCCTCGCCATATCTACGTGCCATCTGGTATTTGCCTAATAATGTGGCCTCCCTATCAGCATGCTCGTTGAACTCGAGGATTAGAGCGTTTCGTTTATTATCAGTGTCGGGTGAGGCAGGCTAGTTGTCCAAATGCTTCAGCTCTGTTTCAAGTCGGGCAAGGCTACCGCGTATTGACCGCAGGACCCCAGCCTGTTTGGATATGCAAACGCCGCGGATATACGCCTTGAAGGCGTCCCATAATACTGCGTATTTTGTCACAGAACCGGAGTTCAATGTGAAATATTCGCGAATTGCATCATGTAGCTCAGATTTGAAGAGAGCGTCTAACAAAGCTGTGGCCGGAAAGGTCCATCTGCGCTCCCACCCAGTAGTGTATGGGATCGCTAGATGGAGAAGCACCGGTGCATGGTCTGAAAGGGTACGGGGCAGCGTGTCTATGTTCCTGATCCAATGGCAGCCTAATGCGTTTGTGAACCAATAAGTCTATCCTTGTCCAGGTCGAGTGTGGTGCTGAATGGAATGTGTAGCCTCATCTATCAGGGTAATGTGATAGCCATACGTCGCGCAATGTAAGAGAGCCTAAGAGTTCTTGGAATACTCGTGCGCTTGAGGCTTCGTGTTTTCTCCGGTGCTTCAGGAGTCGCGGCCAGGGTCAAGCCATAAGTTCAAATCCCCCCAAGGAATAACATGTCATGCTCGTGCTTATCGAGTAGTGCGTGTAAGTCAGAGAAAAAATTGGGATCAGCTGTGTTGGGGGCATAGACGTTAAGAAATAGAATTGCTTTGCCCAGCATTGACCCGGCTACCAATAGGAACCGTCCGTGTTTGTCAGCAACAGTGAGCTTATGTGGGAAGGGGAGGCTATGATGAATGAGGATACATACCCCTCATGAGTACGTGCTGTATCCCAAAAAGAATCTGTGTGGTCCCCATGAGGCAGCGAATGGGGGGGGAGGCTTGCGGGGGCAAGTGTGTTTCCTGAAGAAAAGCTATCTACGTTGTGCCTACGGAGGCAGGCTAGTACAAGCTTACATTTTCTGTGGTTGTTGAGCCCCCGCTCATTCCAAGTGATTAGCTTAGCCTCAACCCCTGCACTGGGAGTCAATGTCATTGGGGAGTGACGTGGGCTTGAGCATATATGATGCATTTTTCGGAGTGCACTACATGCGGAAGAGGGAAGGGGACTCCTTTAGGAGGGAACGGGAACAAAAAAGGAATTTTAAAAAAGCATGAGAAAAAGCAGTATAACCCCTGACCCAAAAACCCACACCAGGACACAAGCGCCTGGCGAAAACCCAATTTCCCAATCCCAAAAAAAGTCCCAAACTCAAACCATTCAGATCCATCCGTAGGGGGCGGGCAACGCTTTGGTTGCCTGGCGCCCATTCTGCATACTTGATCATTTGAAGTGGAGAAGTACGAAAACGTTTGTTATTTAGAAACATCGCAGTTGTGAATCTTCGATGTTGTGCAGCATTCTGAAGTAGAGAAGGTGGACCCTGAGTTAATGACAAGGAACACAAAAGCAAAGAGTATATGCCAACGTAGTCTGGAAAGAAAGTCCAGGCAACCATCACTCCAAGGGGAAGAGTTCAGCACTTGCTGCCAGCTGTCTATCCGGCGACAAGGGTCCAGAGGCATGAGAAGGACTCCTACGGTTGTTATCTTTCTGTAACTTACAGAAGGTAAAAGCATCGGCCGGGGTATCAAAAAAACTGGGTTTATCATCGATGGTCACCCGCAACCGTGCAGGGCATAGCATAGCGTATTTGAAGCCTAACTTGTGGAGCTGCAACTTAGTGTTGGAAAATTTATGGTGGGCTTCCTGTACTGCGCCGTATGGTCCGGGTAAAAGGAGAGTGTGGAGCCTTGGTATGTTATTGGCGCATTCTCTCCGGCCAGGCGGAGGACCGTATCACGGTCTCCGTAGTTGAGCAGGCACAAGATTATAGGCCGCGGGGGAGTCCGGGGGCGCGGGCCTAATGATCTGTGAGCCCTTTCCACCAGAAACGTCTTGGAAAACTGGTCTGTCCCGAACAGTTGGGCGAGTAGCGTCTCCACAAAGAGCTCAGGTCGCCCAATATTTGTAGACTCTGCCAGGCCCAAAATGCGGATGTTGTTTCTCCGTGACCGGGCCTCCAAATCTTCATTCTTTATTGCTACTGTCTTCAGCAGTCTCTCCTGTTTTTCAAGCCGGCGCACAATGTCTTTGGCTTGGTCTTCCTGGTTGGAGATACTCTCTTTGGCCTCGTCCAGCCGGGTGTTATGTCTGTCAAGGCGATCCCCCATTTTGTCGAGTCGTGAGGTGGGCAAGTCAAATCTGGAGTCAATGTCGTGGAACCCAGCATGCAGCTCCGCCACAATGGCCGCAGCGCCATCCTGTTCCTCCCCGCCCTCAGCATCCGTGTGTTGCCCTGGACGTTCTGATGTGTCTACCTTGCCGAAGATTAATTTACGTTGTTTCGGATCGCCTAGCCCCATTATGTCAGTTGAGAAGGTGGTGGCAGCTAGGTATGTAGTGACAGGGGTATCGGAAACAGCAGGAGCGTTGCACTAGCGCCCCACGTGACAACTGAGGGACCTAGTTCCAGGAGAGATGGAAGGCTCCAGGTCATCTCCGCCACAGTTAGTCAAGCCCAGGAAACCAGCAGGCGAAGTGAATCCAGATACCCCGTGGTGTGCGCCTGATTATGGTGCCCAGCAAACCCCACCTCCCATGAGCAGGCCGCCAGGTAATGAGGCAAAGCGCGTAGTTACCCAAGGGGGGGTGGGATCGGCCCCAGCCACGCTCTTTTTTCTCCAGACACCGGCCGATGGCAATGTGTCCGACCACCCTCCCAGTTTTAAAAGGGGGAGGGGGGAGTCCGGTGTGTGTTATCCTTGCTGCCAGGAGAGGCCTACCGCCCGCAGGATGCCCACAGGATGGTCCTGGGCCTGTCGATCCACCCAAGGAAGGGAGGTCTCGCTATGGCGCCGCGGTGAGCGGATGGGGGTAGATGCTGGTGTCTTGCGCGGTTGCGCCGGTCCCCGGGAGGGCAGCGAGTCAGGATCCGGCCTGCGCAGGCCTTCGCACCAGCCCGTACTCGTCTCCCGGCATCGCCGCAGTTCGCGTCACTCACCCGGGTCCCGGTATCCAGCCGCAGCCGCCTGCTTCCGCTCGACCTCCGGCTCCAAAACCACAGCACACCCAGCCGAGGGCTGTCCGGGGCGGCCCAGCGGGGCACCGCAGCCCCGGTCTCAGGCTCGCCTATGACCTCTGTTGTCGTGGGGCCTCTGAGGCAGGATGGGCCTCCCCACGCCTCAGCGGGGCCCTGCGCCAGGCCAACAGCACAGAGCGAGGAATCACCGCCCTCAATAGTATCGCCACAGCGCCAGGAGTCTGATCAGCTGTCTCTCCAGTGGCATGGATGGGAGGATAGTGTCCTTTTCATTAAAATAATGGGCGCTGGAGCTTCAATGCCGCGGTGCCATCTTGGTCACCGGCTTGGCCACGCCCCTTGTACAACAGACTTTGAGCTCCACAGCAGCTATCACAGCAGGGCCTGCCACTCCCACACAAATACAAACTATTAGTCCGCAGACTATTAACACTATCATGTGGAACGCGCCCACAAAGCGTGATGGAATGGCTTTCTGGATTGCTCTTTAAGACCAATTAGTTAGAAACAGTGTTCCTATACACTACCCCCCAAGACAAACACAGAATACCGACTATGTGTCTTCCTCTTGGAATAGTGGCTCCCATAGAGGAGTCTAACACTTGGAGAAGCATCTTTGCATGCATTTATACCAGTACACATGGTATGCCTTTATTGAAAGTTCTCCCTGATGTACTTAGACAAGTACTAAATGAACACAGAGCTGCAGCAGCTCTGGACTTAGTTATGAAGTTAAAGTGGAACTTCTCAACAGTCTCCTTAACCATCCTAAGCAACATAAAGGGAGAACCTTCAGTTCTGGCTATACACCAGAGACTGGAAGCAGTTCTGGTTCAAGAACATGAATGGGAACTACACAAAATCATGGAAGTTTGTACCTCTGTTGGTAAAGATACCTCGGGCACTCGACCCGTTAAGCCACATTTAAAACCTAAAAATTATACTAAGGGTTCCATTAAAGATAAACCTGCAACAGAAGTAAAGAAAACACAGTAAGACAAAGATAAAAGATGGACTGGATCACCCGCTTCTCGGGAATCCAGCAAGGGTGATTATAATTTAAGACACCACAAAAAAAATAAAAAAACTGACTGGTATCAGTATTCTGATAACCATTTTTCATGTTCTATTCAGGACACAGCAGGTAAAAGAAAAGAAAGGGGGAGGCAATCCGAGTACCAAAGAAAAGAGGAATACAGTACAAAAAGTGAAGGAGGACGCAAGACTGATGACAGCGTAAAGAGGGAAGAGAAAGGATTGGCCCCTAAAACCCCAGTAAAAAAAGAAGCAAGTAGCAGGACTTTCTAAGAAAAATGCCGATCCAGCAGCAAGTCCTCCTGCAAAACAGAACTTGTGCGAGAGCACTCCTGAACAGCGCAGCAGAAGTCACAATAGTACATCAGATGGTTTAGAGGTTTCTGGATGCATATCCACTCATAAATTTATGGAGATCAAGACTCCAGATCAACATATAAACCCTCCTGACAGGGTTTACAATCTGAACATGTAATTCGAAGGGGGCATACCATGTATAATAAAAGCAGTCTCTAGACACAATTATCTGATGATTATGATATCATCCTGGCAGAAGAAGACTGACCTCCAGCCTTTATTAGGGAAGCACCCCAGGGGGAGGAGGTCTTAAGAATATAAGGATAGCCTTCTCTCCTATAGTACCTGAGGACGCCAGCGAAATGTATGCTAGTGAATGGGTCATAAGAAAGCTCAAGCCTTATATAGAAACCAAGCAGGGTGGGACTCTAGTCCACATGTTATTCCCCTACGTAGTGAGCCACAACTACAAACGCAATATCCTTTAAAGCCAGCAGCAAAACTTGGTATTAGATCAGCTGAAGTATCAAGGCATCATTGCGCCTGGTCTCTCACCAATGAACACGCCCCTTTTTCCCATCTCAGAGCCGGACAGTTCTTATAGAATAGTCTTAGACTATAGAAATTTGGATTCGCACACCCGAACATGTGCAGTACAAAACGCGCACAGCACAGGTTTAATGACAAAGCTGGTGCGGAAAAAATACAAAACTACACTGGATGTTTCCAATAGGTTTTTTCAGTCAAAACATAGTGTCTGAGAGTGAGTATTTAACTAATTTGAGTTTCGATGGACTACAATTTTCATTCTGACATTTGCCCATGGGCTATAAGAACAGTCTTGGCTTGTTTTCAGCGTGAATCATGGACATTTTAGTACCAGATACCGAGGTATTGTCATATATTGATGATATATACCGAACTGACTATAATTTGAAACTACACCTGACCAGGGTAGACAGAGTGGTGACCATATTAACATCACATGGCTACAAAATTAATTAGAAAAAATCAAAGATTGCCTACCTGGCGGTGACCTTCCTAGCATATGAGTTATCCACTGAGGGCAAGGATGTAGCCCCGGACTTCCTTCAGAAGTGTGCTACCTTACAACCCCCTAAAGCACTGAAAAAGTTGCAATTCCTGTAGGGATTTCTTAAATTTGGACGCACTTATGTGCCTCACTAGGCGGAAAGAGTGAAGCTTTTGTATGACCTGATTTCTACCACGTTTTCATCCAAAAAGTGGTTGAATGCGCACACTGATATCTTGCATGCTCTACAAGTAGACATGCCTGAGCCTAAATATTACCAACTAGGGACAACAAAACTAACCTAGTTATCAGAGTCATACCCAGTCACTATGGTTGTACCTATGCGACCTACAACGAAGGATAGATTGTCCCAGTTGCATACTTGTATTCCCTGGCAGAAACACATTTTGCTCCGATTTAAAAAATATGAAGGGCTCTACAAACAGCCATTTTAAAAGAGCACACTTTGTTGCAGGGAAAATATATTATCATTGTTTCACCCATACCTTCACTAGAGGCAACCGCAAAGGCAAGCATTCCTAATGCTCGTGCCCTACACCCAGATGGCTACAGTGGGCCTCTTCTTTAAGTGCAGTGGATGTAAAGTTTCAGTATGATCCCTCCCTTCGTACACAAGCTTTTCTCCAATATGAACAGGATGCTGTTCTGAATCCAGACACTTTACTCATTGAGTCTTACCAGAGCATCTTTTATACAGATGGCTCTGCCCAACCTGCGGTAGGAACAAAATACAAATACTCTCCAACCTGTCAGTACAAGGTGTTGTGAAGGATGCCACAGTGCACCCACACTAGATTATTAGGTGATAGTACTGCACAATATGCAGAAATGCATGCCCTGCTACTTGCATTACAAATGACTGATTTGTCCGTTCTGACACTTATTGTGTCTGACTTAACCTTCTGTGTGCAAGGCTACAATGTAGCACTGGAGATTTAATGGATTCAAGGATTCAAAGATAAAACCAATAAAGAATAAACAGCTATGGGGAAAGGTCGCTATCTTACAAGACAAGCTTCCATTGGCACATGTGAGGCACACTTTGGGCCATCAGCGTAATGGCATTCACACTAAAGGCAGCTGACTTTGAGGCAAAGGCTGCAATCCAGACTGCCTGAGTAGCAGCCCTAACCAGATTTCAAACAAACATTGACACATATATTTTAACAGCCATAAATGCAACCAAACAAGCTGGGAAACCTCCTGCAGGTTTTCCTCCCAAATACTCCTACACTAGGGTGACCAACCGTTCGTAAATTTCACAGACCGTTCGTTATTTTAGTATGATGTCCGTTGTCCGTTATCATTTCTTTTATGGATGTCTTTTGTCCATAATTTTGGGGATTTCAGGAAGCTATGCTGTTCCCCTGCGAGAGGCCCCATGAGTTTAAAAGATTTATTAGGGGCCAGCTCGCACTTATCTTTGTAACTGTAAGAGGCTGCCTGCAGCAGCCCCTCCCGAACCTTGCACTGACTGTGGACTGGCCCATTGTCATTCTGAGACTGCAGCTGATTATCTTATATAGAATGACAATGGGCCCTATTGTAGTGACAGCATGTGGTGTGCCTTCTCCTGCATCAGACGAGGGCAAGGCATTCTGCTTTTGTCTTGGAGCCATGCTGGAGAAACTTAAAAAATAAAAATAAGATAACTGTCGGTGGCAGAGCAATCATGTGTGCAAGACCTCCATCTATAGGTCATTTACCACATTGTCAAGGTGGAAATTTGTAAAGGGTAGAAGTGATAACCACTTTTAAAATAGTATTTAGTTCAGTTTCTGATGTCCCTGAAAATATTATCCCTTAATAAATATAAGGTGCAAGGTAAAATAATTCGGAGTAAAAATGAATACAAAAGGCACGATTGTCTCAACCTGATATAAACTTATTTTGACTTGTACTTATTTTGATTGTCTATTTACTTACTTATATACTATTGTGCGACATCCTCTGAAATGTCTGTAAAACATTTTGTCCTGAATTTTGACCTTCTGTCCTGAATTTTTGTCCTGAATTTTGACCCTTTGTCCTGAATTTTTACACTCACCGTCCTGAATTTGCACCCATGCCAGTTGGTCACCCTATCCTACACCCTTAATTCAGATAACATTCCTATAGTTATGATACCAAGAGTGGGAGACAGAATAATACATAATAGTCTGTCTAGATTAGATTCAATCAAAGAAGCACATGACGGGTTGGTTTCTGCACATGCAAGAATATATGCAACCGTTGCCATGCTATAGCAATGTTACTGATGGCCTAGTTTATATGAACAGGCTAAGGACTATGCTAGACAGTGCAATATTTGTCAACAAATCACAGCCTCCACTGTAAAAAGACCCTTACCAACTCCCCTCATGATTTTAAATATCTCCTTTTGGGTGATTTACTTGGACCACATCGGTCCCCTCCATTCAGCTAACCGATATACGTACATATTGGCAGCTAATGAATCATGTTCTTGATCACTATGGGTTTGGCCACAGAGAAATGCAAGGGCTTCAGCAGTCGTAAAAGATTTGCAGTGCCTAATGTCAATGGGGCTGTTCATTTATTTAATAAAGATAACATTCCTGCCTTCGCATTTAAGGCTTACATGGATTCAATGTCTGCTGTAGGAGTTTATCTGCAATTCAACAACCTGTTCAAAGCTGAATTGAACAGTGTTGTAGAGAGGGCCAATGGCATGATTAAACAAGCTTTGACTGCTAGAGTGCTAGGTTTGGGTCTTAGTTGGTACCATAATCTATATGTAGTTCAGAGAGTATTAAATAACTTGACTAGATGAGTGTTTGGAGGACGTACTCCATATGATGGTCCCTTCAGAGTTCCTATGTATGTGCCTGGTTTAAATAATTCTGTGAAGGTGGCAATTGAAGAAAAAGTTGACTTGGAGAAGCGTTTGAATGTTTTACAGAGTATCCAAGAAGTCAGAGACAAGTATTCTAACAAAAACCAGTCTGACGTCACCTGTGAAGAGAAGGTTATCACTACTGCTGATGGATTGGTTCCCATGGTTGGGCACCTAGTTTGGGAGAAAATGCACAAACGACAAGCTTTTGAACCATCTTACAGACCACCTGTCACTGTCTTGGGGTAAAAGGCACCAGAACTGTTATTCTTCCTCCTCTGCCTGGTTCAAGGAGAAACAGACAGGTGTCTATTGATTACGTCAAAAAGCACTATGTGGCTAGTCCTCTACAGTCGACCACCGCAGACACCTAGAAGGATTCAGACTAGTACCTCCCAACCTCTAACTACGCTGAATACCCTACCCCCCTGAATAAAGCAGTACCATTTCTAGCCTGAGTTCCCAGCCGGGGAATAACTGAGATTAACACTCTACGCAGAACATTGAGTGTACTCGACCCAGCAAATGCTGCTGATATGACAGTGGGTACTGTCCAATGCAATTGCATGGTTTACTATGAAATTCCACCTGACACAGTGTCATTTGAACTGGTACCATTTCAAGAGCCTCAGAAACCAAAGATATTGAAAACGAGTCTGGATATTTCACAGGAGATTTTCAACCCCTTTTAAAGTCACTCACCGTAAGAGACTGATTCGTTCTTGTCAGTGTTTTCATGACAAGTATTTGATTCCTCGGTGGTCCTATGCCTGGATAATTTTGGGAACTTTTCTTCTCATCATGTGGTTGTTAACGATACTCGTCGTTCTACTGCTACTGAAAGAACACTACATCCCTGCAAGAACAATTGACTTGCCTGTGGTTCGTGAACTGCAGCCACACTCCTCATCTCACAGAGTCCAAAGAGGTCTCCATTCTGTGAATATTACAGCTTATCCTGTGCCCGAGGGCATAGCCTGGGAAAAGGTCCCATATCAGATTATGGGGCCTACTGAGACATTGTAATTGCCTTATGCCGCAAAAGTGTCAATGAATTATATTATAATACCCGGTTCTATTTCAGATGTTTGGGACATTGAGACTATTAAAAGAATGAAGTCTGATTTACAGGCATATGCTACTCTGAATAATGAAGATCCTTATTTGAACTCAGCAAATTACAAAGACATGTATTGTTATCATCAATATGCACATTATTTCATACATAGGACTAGCTATCCTAGAGAAATACACAATTACACACAATGGGAACATTGTGAGGCTCCACCTCCTAAGACATCCCAATTTCTTAAAGAAATTCTCTTACTATCAGAGTGCTTATGGATCATATCTTTCAGCCTTCTATTTTTATTTTTTTTGTCCTCATTTGCCTTTAACCATAGTAGACAAACCGTCTGTTCATACCCCTACTCAACGACCTAAGATAGCACCGGCTCTTTTTGGTGGGTTCTCTCGATACCTTCAGCCTGTAGGGGTATTTTTCCAGATCGACATGCTACTTTCCTTCAGAAGAAAGAGAATAGGTTTCGCTCCCACTTGATCTGTATGACCAGATGGACTCTTTCGATATCTCGGAGGAAGACCCAGCATAGTCCAAGGAGTATCCAATAGGCATAATCATTGGACCCGCCCTTCGTTATAACATATTCAAGATGGAAGTAACACAACAAATATATATAAAAAAGAAATAATTCTTAAGCTATTTCCATTGAAGCAGAAGGTCCCAATATGCAATTTTCTTTCGACTACCAGATCTAGCTAAGTCCAACTTGGATGTTTCATATAAGGAAGTCAGCCAGACCGAATGTTTGGGAGGGGCAGGGTCTACCCACTGTATGCAAATTTGTCTCCTTGCCAATAAGATTGAATAAAATAAAAGTGATCTGGCTGGTCCTATGATATGGCTACTAAGACCAAAAATTATTAGAGACAGGTCCATTAAAATTGGTACTCTCAGAATACTCTCCATTGTTATCCGTACCTCTTCCCAAAATGCGCCAATTGAGGGACAGTCTTTAAACATATGTGAGTCCGATGCTTCTGCTAACCCACATTTTTTACAATTGACTTGAGAGCTTTTTAAAATTTTGGAGAGCCTGAGGGGAGATAAATATGCCTGATGTACCGTGAAAAAATGATTCCTCTTCAACCAGGCAGGTTTAACTATGCTGAAGAGATTTTTAAAGGAATCCTGCCATAATAGGTCACACTGTACATTTGGCATCTGTTCACTCCAGAGGTCATGAGCCAACTTAAATTCCCCATTGACCACCTCTTCTATGGCCCAATACCAATATGAGACCTCCTTCTTCCCTACGGGCCTCTCCACCAACTGCTGCTCTAGACTGTTTCCCTCACCAATAGATTTTTTCTGTCTAATTTGAGACTGTACCCAGCTTTGTAGCTGAATATACTTAAATCTTGAGAGACCACTACCCACTCTCATCTTTAGATCTTCCCATGCAATAAACGATTTATTACTAACCAGATCTCCCCATATTCTCAATCCAGCGTCTTTAAGTGGCATCGCTAGCTTATCCCGAAGGCATTCTGGTGAGCCCGGAGAGTCCCAGAGTGGCGCTAAATTAGAAAAATAGTGCAGACCTGTCAGATTTTTTAACCTTGCCCATATTCTGGCAAATCCCTGCAGGACCTTTAGTTTGACTTTCTTAAAACATTTTTGGTCACCGAATTTAAACATAAAACCCTCCTCCGGTAGACCCGCCCCTTTTAACATAGCCAATAACATGTCTCCTCCCCTGTGTCAGTAGGCATTTTTAGCAACATCCGAGAGTATGTAAGTTGAAAAGCCCACGCGTAGTATTGAAGATCAGGTAACGCGAGACCTCCTTTCTCCCTCCTGCGCCTTAGCTTTTTCCAGGCTATCCTAGTAGATTTGTATGCCCAAATAAAAGAATTTATTTCTTGTTGAAATTTTTCTATAGTGCGCTTGTTAAAATGTAAAGGGATTGTATTAAAAAGGAAAGTGGCCTTAGGTAGTATTGACATTTTAACAAGATTCACCCTCCCCAAGATGGATAAAGGAAGATGGGCCCATGTCTTCATCTGCTTGTGACACTCTTGAAGGACTCGTGTTAAATTGACATCTGCTATTTTATCTATATCATGAACAACTCTGACCCCAAGGTAACGCATATTGTAACTTGAGTGATGTACCGTACCCGAGATGTTCCAGGTCATAATTTCTGTTTTCCCGGCATTTATCCCATATCCTGAGACCTGCCCAAATTCCTCCGCCAATTTGACAACTGCCGGAAAGGTTGTATCCAAATCAGCTGATAATATCAGAATATCGTCCGCATACAGTGCCACCTTCCTCTCCCAATCCCCATGTCTAAAAGGCACGATGTCAAGGTCTTCTCTGAGCCTCTGTGCAAACGGCTCAATATACAAATCAAACAACAGGGGGGAGAGGGGGCAGCCCTGTTGAGTCCCTCTAGTGATATTAAGTGCCTTAGTAAGACTACCATTAACCAAAAGCTTGGCCGATGGAGCCTGATATAATAACTGTATAGTACGACAAAACTTGACACCCAAATTGAATTTTCCCAAAACTTCTGACAAGTAAACCCAATTAACCCTGTCAAAAGCCTTAGTAGCATCCAGGGTTAAAGCTGCCAGGGGAAGTGAGTAGGTGGAGGCAATGTCTATTGCGCCAACCAAATCGCGGGTGAGGTCTGCCAATTGTCTCCCTTTGACGAACCCCTTCTGATCGGGGTGAAGGATATCCTTCGCCACCACCCCCAACCTAGTAGCTAAGATGGAAGTAAAGACTTTAAAATCTGCGTTTAAAAGTGATATCGGGCGATATGAACCGCAGCTAGTGGGAGTTTCAGCCTTCTATTATACCCAGAAGCTACAGCATCATCCCAAAAATCTAATCACTACCATCAAGCGGATTTAATCCACTGAGTTTAGTCAAAATCTGCCTATGCAAGGATATGAATATTAAAAAGCAAATACTGATGAAAAAAGCCTTTGGGGAATCAAATTTTGGCAGATCCAAGGCAAAGAAGCCTTATTTCAAGCCAAATAATACTGAAAGAAATTATCTTTCTAAACAAAACTATCCTGACCATGTTCAGTAATTGGCAATTTCAATGGAATATGTCCAAATCGGACATTAATGATATAATACAGAATGGAACCTATAATTCCACCCAGTTTCTGATACATGCATGCAGCATTTCCTTTCCAACACTCCTGGACCTAAAATCAATTGTCGTGATCCAGGATATAATACAAAAACACCTGTAGTAGTTACCACATATAGTGTAGGTAAGCAATGCCAACGATGACTAGAACACAATAGTCTTTCAGCTGTGAGAGAAACACTTTTCCTCCATTAATGAAAACATGGAATTTTCTGATTTTCTTCTGGGACCACATCATAAAAAGAAAAATAAGATTCCTTGCCACAGGAATATACGCCATCTTTACTGAATTAAACAAATATTCAGAGAAACAAGCTGTAGAAAGAATTAGGAAAATAGATCAGGAAAACATGCAAACAGTTTTTAAAGTTATTGACAATGGAATGCACATGCTTTCTAAAAGATTCTACTCATGAAATCACATTTTGTTATCAGCCTTAGATCTCCTGAAAGGAGACCTGAATTTATTACAACACGGGCAGGCTTAGTTAAGAGCAATTATAGAAGTAAATTGGGCACTACAAACACCTAAATCGGGTAGGCAATTTCTCAATAAAACAGCCCTCTTTGAACCATTTAATTTGATGCTCATGCAAAAAACAATGGCCAAAAAAAGAATCTGCATACACCCTATTAAGTATAGAACAAGTTGAAGATGCACCATTTACAGTCAGTGACACTCCACCTATTACCTGGCTTATACATAGTATTATTCCAGTGTCCATTACAACATTACATTTTCACGACTGTCAAAAATATAAATCTATTGGCTGGTATAAAACGAGGCCAAATTCACAATTGTTCCATTGATGGAAGTTTCCTTTCTCTCATAACTGTTTCAATGAAAATGAGGGTGACACTGTGTACATTGGTACAGCAAATTGTAGAAATCCCCTTGGACACTCCCTTCTGTATGACACCATGTAATTGCACAGAATGTGTACCGCTTTCACACCAGGATTAAGCTGTGTTTTATCTGTTTATCCCATTGTATTCATTCCCACATATCATTAACTTCTGAATAATGGTTCTCATTTATTTTTTGGCAAATGTTACCGGCTGTGGGTTGGAACCTGGCCAGCCGTACCTGATAACTGTTTCAGAAACAATAAAGTGTAGTGGTTGGAACTTGTATCCTCTGCCTAGAAATACCATTAGGGACAGCCCTTAGCCTAGTATAAGCATGAAATCTATGCGGTTTGGTGATTTGAACAAACTATTGTCTGTTCTGTTACAAAGAGAAGTCCCTTTGACTTCAGCGGCTGAAGTTTATAATCTGCAGACAGCAGGAACTGCTTCAGAAAATCAGAGGCTGTTACACACACAATACTAGACACATTTTGCAGATTTTGTACAAACAATATTTAATTTGCCTGTGACCACTGGTGTTGTGAATCTTTTTAAAACATTGGATCTGGTCTGGTGACTGGATTTAAAGCAGTATTTGGACTGATTCAGTCATCCATTCTCAGTTCTTCAGCCTTTTTGAGGATTTCCAATCATCATACTGCTAATCTGCTGTAGTATCATCATCTTTCTCCTGTTCCAACAAGGAAATCAACAACATGGAGTACACGTATCCAGCTGAGCAAAACTGCAGAGAGACTCTTGCAAGCTACATGGGACATGCTTGGTTATCTGAATTCAGCGAGCACTGGATGATCACATTTCGCAAAATGGATGCTAAACAATAAAACGTATGTTCTAGTGCATAAACTGTCCAACTGAATTCAGCCGCCCCCAGTACCTTATCTCGATATGGAAGCAGTTATTCAACTTCTACATGAGCACCAAAAACAAGGCTGAGCAATACATCTGTCCCTTCTCCAGAATGCTACCTATGATAGAGCAATACTACCGGTGGCACTTTGACGCAGCTCTTGATGAGTAGCTTGACTCGCTGCTATCTTTCGATCCCCCTGTAGAGGAGCTTTAACTACCATTGAGTGCCTAAGACAGACAACCAATTGCTGGTCCCTCAAATATACCGAACATTGACTACAAACATGCTCTGTATGGTTTTCATAAAAATCACACGTATGATGCGGGTGCTCCTGACGATGCTGACATGTCCTCTGACAAGAAATGAACTCACCAAGTAAGTTGACCAACAACAAGAATTCAGCAAATATACCACAAAAGCCTGAATGAACTATATTCTTTTTATAAGACTATTTTTAATTTTTCCATCTTTTACTCGAACCCCATATTTCTAATTAGACATATTCATATCATCACTGATATGTTTTAATTGCCAACACGTATACAACATTCTAGATAGACTACTATATATATATATATATATATATATATATATATATATATATTCCAAATGAAGTGCTCTAAAAAGCGAAGGAGCCACACACGTCGTGGATTCTTATCTTTTTATTGGGCAGGCAGCAGATTCCAACAAAATCCTCTCAGCATTGCATCTTTAGCCATACGCGTTTCGGGTGATACCCTTGATCACTGGCTCTGCATGAAAAGAAACAACGGGTCAGCTGTCATCATTTAAGCTTTTAAAGTTCCGCCTGAGTAGGCGTATGCAGGCTAAGCATTGTGGTTATTATAGTTTTTGCCATTTATCACACTCCTCAGTAGGTGCCGTAATTTCCAAAAAACATTGCAAAGTTCTTAAAGCAGCTGTTTACAGGTAATGTTGGGACACTGCTCACTTTCGCCATGTCCAAACGACCACGTTGTTCCAAATGTGCCAAAGGAAAATCAAAGGCACGGACCTGCTTCGTATGCAGTGGGGCCCCCTCCGGGCCAGAGCAGGCCGTACATATTCCAAATGAAGTGCACAAAAAAGTGAAGGAGCCACACACGTCGTGGATTCTTATCTTTTTATTGGGCAGGCAGCAGATTCCAACAAAATCCTCTCAGCATTGCATCTTTAGCCATACGCGTGGAATCTGCTGCCTGCCCAATAAAAAGATAAGAATCCACGACGTGTGTGGCTCCTTCGCTTAAAATGCTTAAATGATGACAGCTGACCCGTTGTTTCTTTTCATGCAGAGCCAGTGATCAAGGGTATCACCCGAAACGCGTATGGCTAAAGATGCAATGCTGAGAGGATTTTGTTGGAATCTGCTGCCTGCCCAATAAAAAGATAAGAATCCCCTGCACTCTTGAGTGTTGGTGATCGAGGCCCTCCTCCACCCGCAGGTTTCCCTGCACCTCATCCCTGGTGGTCCAGTGGACCTCTGTCTCCTTCCTCTCACTGTGCTTTTTCACTCGTTTTTCTACCCTTTTTATCTTTCACCTTTCTGCACTTTTCTGCATCTCTGCTCTTTTGTGCCTTATTTCTGCTCATTTTCCCTTCCTCTCGCTCTGCTCTTTCACTCGTTTTCACTCGTTTTTCTTCCCTCTTTTATCTTTCACCTTTCTGCACTTTTCTGCATCTCTGCTCTTTTGTGCCTTATTTCTGCTTATTTTCCCTTTTTTCTTTATCCCTTATTTCCTCCCTTTACCTTTCCCCACCGCTGCTGCCCCCGCGGCTCCTCCCCCCCAGCGCGACCGGCCCAATCCAGCTCCCCTCCCCGCTCCCGCATCCCAGCCGTCCAGCCCTCCCCGACCCCAACTTAATGGCGGCCACTGCGGGGACAGGCGAGCAAGACCACTGACTCATTGTCAGTGAGATTGCTCTTCTACCCTCGCAGCTCCACCATTAAGTGAGGCCTGCCCCTGCCCCTGCACTCTTGAGTGTTGGTGATCGAGGCCCTCCTCCACCCGCAGGTTTCCCTGCGGCTCATCCCTGGTGGTCCAGTGGACCTCTGTCTCCTTCCTCTCACTCTGCTCTTTCACTCGTTTTCACTCGTTTTTCTACCCTTTTTATCTTTCACCTTTCTGCACTTTTCTGCATCTCTGCTCTTTTGTGCCTTATTTCTGCTTATTTTCCCTTTTTTCTTTATCCCTTATTTCCTCCCTTTACCTTTCCCCGCCGCTGCTGCCCCCGCGGCCCCTCCCCCCCAGCGCGACCGGCCCAATCCAGCTCCCCTCCCCGCTCCCGCCTCCCAGCTGTCCAGCCCTCCCTGACCCCTACTTAATGGCGGCCACCGCGGGGACAGGCGAGCAAGACCACTGACTCATTGTCAGTGAGATTGCTCTCCCACCCTCGCAGCTCCACCATTAAGTGAGGCCTGCCCCTGCCCCTGCACTCTTGAGTGTTGGTGATCGAGGCCCTCCTCCACCCGCAGGTTTCCCTGCTCCTCATCCCTAGTGGTCCAGTGGACCTCTGTCTCCTTCCTCTCACTCTGCTCTTTCACTTGTTTTCACTCGTTTTTCTACCCTTTTTATCTTTCAGCTTTCTGCACTTTTCTGCATCTCTGCTCTTTTGTGCCTTATTTCTGCTCATTTTCCCTTCCTCTCGCTCTGCTCTTTCACTCGTTTTCACTCATTTTTCTACCCTCTTTTATCTTTCACCTTTCTGCACTTTTCTGCATCTCTGCTCTTTTGTGCCTTATGTCTGCTTATTTTCCCTTTTTTCTTTATCCCTTATTTCCTCCGTTTACCTTTCCCCGCCGCTGCTATCCCCGTGGCCCCTCCCCCCCCAGCGCGACCAGCCCAATCCAGCTCCCCTCCCGCCTCCCAGCTGTCCAGCCCTCCCCGACCCCTACTTAATGGCGGCCACTGCGGGGACAGGCGAGCAAGACCACTGACTCATTGTCAGTGAGATTGCTCTCCCACCCTCGCAGCTCCACCATTAAGTGAGGCCTGCCCCTGCCCCTGCACTCTTGAGTGTTGGTGATCGAGGCCCTCCTCCACCCGCAGGTTTCCCTGCGCCTCATCCCTGGTGGTCCAGTGGACCTCTGTCTCCTTCCTCTCACTCTGCTCTTTCACTCGTTTTCACTCGTTTTTCTACCCTCTTTTATCTTTCACCCTTCTGCACTTTTCTGCATCTCTGCTCTTTTGTGCCTTATTTCTGCTTATTTTCCCTTTTTTCTTTATCCCTTATTTCCTCCCTTTACCTTTCCCCGCCGCTGCTGCCCCCGCGGCCCCTCCCCCCCAGTGCGACCGGCCCAATCCAGCTCCCCTCCCCGCTCCCGCCTCCCAGCTGTCCAGCGCTCCCTGACCCCTACTTAATGGCGGCCACTGCGGCGACAGGCGAGCAAGACCACTGACTCATTGTCAGTGAGATTGCTCTCCCACCCTCGCAGCTCCACCATTAAGTGAGGCCTGCCCCTGCCCTCTTGAGTGTTGGTGATCGAGGCCCTCCTCCACCCGCAGGTTTCCCTGCGCCTCATCCCTGGTGGTCCAGTGGACCTCTGTCTCCTTCCTCTCACTCTGCTCTTTCACTCGTTTTCACTCGTTTTTCTACCCTTTTTATCTTTCACCTTTCTGCACTTTTCTGCATCTCTGCTCTTTTGTGCCTTATTTCTGCTCATTTTCCCTTCCTCTCGCTCTGCTCTTTCACTCGTTTTCACTCGTTTTTCTACCCTGTTTTATCTTTCACCTTTCTGCACTTTTCTGCATCTCTGCTCTTTTGTGCCTTATTTCTGCTTATTTTCCCTTTTTTCTTTATCCCTTATTTCCTCCCTTTACCTTTCTAGCCACTGCTGCCCCCGCGGCCCCTCCCCCCCCAGCGCGACCGGCCCAATCCAGCTCCCCTCCCCGCTCCCGCCTCCCAGCTGTCCAGCCCTCCCCGACCCCTACTTAATGGCGGCCACTGCGGGGACAGGCGAGCAAGACCACTGACTCATTGTCAGTGAGATTGCTCTCCCACCCTCGCAGCTCCACCATTAAGTGAGGCCTGCCCCTGCCCCTGCACTCTTGAGTGTTGGTGATCGAGGCCCTCCTCCACCCGCAGGTTTACCTGCGCCTCATCCCTGGTGGTCCAGTGGACCTGTCTCCTTCCTCTCACTCTGCTCTTTCACTCATTTTTCTACCCTTTTTATCTTTCACCTTTCTGCACTTTTCTGCATCTCTGCTCTTTTGTGCCTTATTCCTGCTCATTTTCCCTTCCTCTCGCTCTGCTCTTTCACTCGTGTTCACTCGTTTTTCTACCCTCTTTTATCTTTCACCTTTCTGCACTTTTCTGCATCTCTGCTCTTTTGTGCCTTATTTCTGCTTATTTTCCCTTTTTTCTTTATCCCTTATTTCCTCCCTTTACCTTTCCCCGCCGCTGCTGCCCCCGCGGCCCCTCCCCCCCAGCGCGACCGGCCCAATCCAGCTCCCCTCCCCGCTCCCGCCTCCCAGCTGTCCAGCCCTCCCCGACCCCTACTTAATGGCGGCCACTGCGGGGACAGGCGAGCAAGACCTCTGACTCATTGTCAGTTTGATTGCTCTCCCACCCTCGCAGCTCCACCATTAAGTGAGGCCTGCCCCTGGCCCTGCACTCTTGAGTGTTGGTGATCGAGGCCCTCCTCCACCCACAGGTTTCCCTGCGCCTCATCCCTGGTGGGCCAGTGGACCTCTGTCTCCTTCCTCTCACTCTGCTCTTTCACTCGTTTTTCTACCCTTTTTATCTTTCACCTTTCTGCACTTTTCTGCATCTCTGCTCTTTTGTGCCTTATTTCTGCTCATTTTCCCTTCCTCTCGCTCTGCTCTTTCACTCGTTTTCACTCGTTTTTCTTCCCTCTTTTATCTTTCACCTTTCTGCACTTTTCTGCATCTCTGCTCTTTTGTGCCTTATTTCTGCTTATTTTCCCTTTTTTCTTTATCCCTTATTTCCTCCCTTTACCTTTCCCCGCCGCTGCTGCCCCCGCGGCCCCTCCCCCCAGCGCGACCGGCCCAATCCAGCTCCCCTCCCCGCTCCCGCCTCCCAGCTGTCCAGCCCTCCTCGACCCCTACTTAATGGCGGCCACTGCGGGGACAGGCGAGCAAGACCACTGACTCATTGTCAGTGAGATTGCTCTCCCACCCTTGCAGCTCCACCATTAAGTGAGGCCTGCCCCTGCCCCTGCACTCTTGAGTGTTGGTGATCGAGGCCCTCCTCCACCCGCAGGTTTCCCTGCGCCTCATCCCTGGTGGTCCAGTGGACCTCTGTCTCCTTCCTCTCACTCTGCTCTTTCACTCGTTTTTCTACCCTTTTTATCTTTCACCTTTCTGCACTTTTCTGCATCTCTGCTCTTTTGTGCCTTATTTCTGCTCATTTTCCCTTCCTCTCGCTCTGCTCTTTCACTCGTGTTCACTCGTTTTTCTACCCTCTTTTATCTTTCACCTTTCTGCACTTTTCTGCATCTCTGCTCTTTTGTGCCTTATTTCTGCTTATTTTCCCTTTTTTCTTTATCCCTTATTTCCTCCCTTTACCTTTCCCCGCCGCTGCTGCCCCCGCGGCCCCTCCCCCCAGCGCGACTGGCCCAATCCAGCTCCCCTCCCCGCTCCCGCCTCCCAGCTGTCCAGCCCTCCCCGACCCCTACTTAATGGCGGCCACTGCGGGGACAGGCGAGCAAGATCACTGACTCATTCTCAGTGAGATTGCTCTCCCAGCCTCGCAGCTCCACCATTAAGTGAGGCCTGCCCCTGCCCCTGCACTCTTGAGTGTTGGTGATCGAGGCCCTCCTCCACCCGCAGGTTTCCCTGCGCCTCATCCCTGGTGGTCCAGTGGACCTCTGTCTCCTTCCTCTCACTCTGCTCTTTCACTCATTTTCACTCATTTTTCTACCCTTTTTATCTTTCACCTTTCTGCACTTTTCTGCATCTCTGCTCTTTTGTGCCTTATTTCTGCTCATTTTCCCTTCCTCTCGCTCTGCTCTTTCACTCGTTTTCACTCGTTTTTCTACCCTCTTTTATCTTTCACCTTTCTGCACTTTTCTGCATCTCTGCTCTTTTGTGCCTTATTTCTGCTTATTTTCCCTTTTTTCTTTATCCCTTATTTCCTCCCTTTACCTTTCCCCGCCGCTGCTGCCCCCGCGGCCCCTCCCCCCCCAGCGCGACCGGCCCAATCCAGCTCCCCTCCCCGCTCCCGCCTCCCAGCTGTCCAGCCCTCCCCGACCCCTACTTAATGGCAGCCACTGCGGGGACAGGCGAGCAAGACCACTGACTCATTGTTAGTGAGATTGTTCTCCCACCCTCGCAGCTCCACCATTAAGTGAGGCCTGCCCCTGCCCCTGCACTCTTGAGTGTTGGTGATCGAGGCCCTCCTCCACCCACAGGTTTCCCTGCGCCTCATCCCTGGTGGTCCAGTGGACCTCTGTCTCCTTCCTCTCACTCTGCTCTTTCACTCGTTTTTCTACCCTTTTTATCTTTCACCTTTCTGCACTTTTCTGCATCTCTGCTCTTTTGTGCCTTATTTCTGCTCATTTTCCCTTCCTCTCGCTCTGCTCTTTCACTCGTGTTCACTCGTTTTTCTACCCTCTTTTATCTTTCACCTTTCTGCACTTTTCTGCATCTCTGCTCTTTTGTGCCTTATTTCTGCTTATTTTCCCTTTTTTCTTTATCCCTTATTTCCTCCCTTTACCTTTCCCCGCCGCTGCTGCCCCCGCGGCCCCTCCCCCCCAGCGCGACCGGCCCAATCCAGCCCCCCTCCCCGCTCCCGCCTCCCAGCTGTCCAGCCCTCCCCGACCCCTACTTAATGGCGGCCACTGCGGGGACAGGCGAGCAAGACCACTGACTCATTGTCAGTGAGATTGCTCTCCCACCCTCGCAGCTCCACCATTAAGTGAGGCCTGCCCCTGGCCCTGCACTCTTGAGTGTTGGTGATCGAGGCCCTCCTCCACCCGCAGGTTTCCCTGCGCCTCATCCCTGGTGGTCCAGTGGACCTCTGTCTCCTTCCTCTCACTCTGCTCTTTCACTCGTTTTTCTACCCTTTTTATCTTTCACCTTTCTGCACTTTTCTGCATCTCTGCTCTTTTGTGCCTTATTTCTGCTCATTTTCCCTTCCTCTCGCTCTGCTCTTTCACTCGTTTTCACTCGTTTTTCTACCCTCTTTTATCTTTCACCTTTCTGCACTTTTCTGCATCTATGCTCTTTTGTGCCTTATTTCTGCTTATTTTCCCTTTTTCTTTATCCCTTATTTCCTCCCTTTACCTTTCCCCGCCGCTGCTGCCCCCGCGGCCCCTCCCCCACCAGCGCGACCGGCCCAATCCAGCTCCTCTCCCCGCTCCCGCCTCCCAGCTGTCCAGCCCTCCCCGACCCCTACTTAATGGCGGCCACTGCGGGGACAGGCGAGCAAGACCACTGACTCATTGTCAGTGAGATTGCTCTCCCACCCTCGCAGCTCCACCATTAAGTGAGGCCTGCCCCTGCCCCTGCACTCTTGAGTGTTGGTGATCGAGGCCCTCCTCCACCCGCAGGTTTCCCTGCGCCTCATCCCTGGTGGTCCAGTGGACCTCTGTCTCCTTCCTCTCACTCTGCTCTTTCACTCGTTTTTCTACCCTTTTTATCTTTCACCTTTCTGCACTTTTCTGCATCTCTGCTCTTTTGTGCCTTATTTCTGCTCATTTTCCCTTCCTCTCGCTCTGCTCTTTCACTCGTTTTCACTCGTTTTTCTTCCCTCTTTTATCTTTCACCTTTCTGCACTTTTCTGCATCTCTGCTCTTTTGTGCCTTATTTCTGCTTATTTTCCCTTTTTTCTTTATCCCTTATTTCCTCCCTTTACCTTTCCCCGCCGCTGCTGCCCCCGCGGCCCCACCCCCCCAGCGCGACCGGCCCAATCCAGCTCCCCTCCCCGCTCCCGCCTCCCAGCTGTCCAGCCCTCCCTGACCCCTACTTAATGGCGGCCACCGCGGGGACAGGCGAGCAAGACCACTGACTCATTGTCAGTGAGATTGCTCTCCCACCCTCGCAGCTCCACCATTAAGTGAGGCCTGCCCCTGCCCCTGCACTCTTGAGTGTTGGTGATCGAGGCCCTCCTCCACCCGCAGGTTTCCCTGCTCCTCATCCCTAGTGGTCCAGTGGACCTCTGTCTCCTTCCTCTCACTCTGCTCTTTCACTTGTTTTCACTCGTTTTTCTACCCTTTTTATCTTTCAGCTTTCTGCACTTTTCTGCATCTCTGCTCTTTTGTGCCTTATTTCTGCTCATTTTCCCTTCCTCTCGCTCTGCTCTTTCACTCGTTTTCACTCGTTTTTCTACCCTCTTTTATCTTTCACCTTTCTGCACTTTTCTGCATCTCTGCTCTTTTGTGCCTTATGTCTGCTTATTTTCCTTTTTTCTTTATCCCTTATTTCCTCCCTTTACCTTTCCCCGCCGCTGCTGCCCCCGCGGCCCCGCCCCCCCAGCGCGACCGGCCCAATCCAGCTCCCCGCTCCCGCCTCCCAGCTGTCCAGCCCTCCCCGACCCCTACTTAATGGCGGCCACTGCGGGGACAGGCGAGCAAGACCACTGACTCATTGTCAGTGAGATTGCTCTCCCACCCTCGCAGCTCCACCATTAAGTGAGGCCTGCCCCTGCCCCTGCACTCTTGAGTGTTGGTGATCGAGGCCCTCCTCCACCCGCAGGTTTCCCTGCGCCTCATCCCTGGTGGTCCAGTGGACCTCTGTCTCCTTCCTCTCACTCTGCTCTTTCACTCGTTTTCACTCGTTTTTCTACCCTCTTTTATCTTTCACCCTTCTGCACTTTTCTGCATCTCTCCTCTTTTGTGCCTTATTTCTGCTTATTTTCCCTTTTTTCTTTATCCCTTATTTCCTCCCTTTACCTTTCCCCGCCGCTGCTGCCCCCGCGGCCCCTCCCCCCAGCGCGACCGGCCCAATCCAGCTCCCCTCCCCGCTCCCGCCTCCCAGCTGTCCAGCCCTCCCCGACCCCTACTTAATGGCGGCCACTGCGGGCGACAGGCGAGCAAGACCACTGACTCATTGTCAGTGAGATTGCTCTCCCACCCTAGCAGCTCCACCATTAAGTGAGGCCTGCCCCTGCCCTCTTGAGTGTTGGTGATCGAGGCCCTCCTCCACCCGCAGGTTTCCCTGCGCCTCATCCCTGGTGGTCCAGTGGACCTCTGTCTCCTTCCTCTCACTCTGCTCTTTCACTCGTTTTCACTCGTTTTTCTACCCTTTTTATCTTTCACCTTTCTGCACTTTTCTGCATCTCTGCTCTTTTGTGCCTTATTTCTGCTCATTTTCCCTTCCTCTCGCTCTGCTCTTTCACTCGTTTTCACTCGTTTTTCTACCCTGTTTTATCTTTCACCTTTCTGCACTTTTCTGCATCTCTGCTCTTTTGTGCCTTATTTCTGCTTATTTTCCTTTTTTCTTTATCCCTTATTTCCTCCCTTTACCTTTCCTAGCCACTGCTGCCCCCGCGGCCCCTCCCCCCCAGCGCGACCGGCCCAATCCAGCTCCCCTCCCCGCTCCCGCCTCCCAGCTGTCCAGCCCTCCCCGACCCCTACTTAATGGCGGCCACTGCGGGGACAGGCGAGCAAGACCACTGACTCATTGTCAGTGAGATTGCTCTCCCACCCTCGCAGCTCCACCATTAAGTGAGGCCTGCCCCTGCCCCTGCACTCTTGAGTGTTGGTGATCGAGGCCCTCCTCCACCCGCAGGTTTCCCTGCGCCTCATCCCTGGTGGTCCAGTGGACCTCTGTCTCCTTCCTCTCACTCTGCTCTTTCACTCATTTTTCTACCCTTTTTATCTTTCACCTTTCTGCACTTTTCTGCATCTCTGCTCTTTTGTGCCTTATTTCTGCTCATTTTCCCTTCCTCTCGCTCTGCTCTTTCACTCGTTTTCACTCGTTTTTCTACCCTCTTTTATCTTTCACCTTTCTGCACTTTTCTGCATCTCTGCTCTTTTGTGCCTTATTTCTGCTTATTTTCCCTTTTTTCTTTATCCCTTATTTCCTCCCTTTACCTTTCCCCGCCGCTGCTGCCCCCGCGGCCCCTCCCCCCAGCGCGACCGGCCCAATCCAGCTCCCCTCCCCGCTCCCGCCTCCCAGCTGTCCAGCCCTCCCCGACCCCTACTTAATGGCGGCCACTGCGGGGACAGGCGAGCAAGACCACTGACTCATTGTCAGTGAGATTGCTCTCCCACCCTCGCAGCTCCACCATTAAGTGAGGCCTGCCCCTGGCCCTGCACTCTTGAGTGTTGGTGATCGAGGCCCTCCTCCACCCGCAGGTTTCCCTGCGCCTCATCCCTGGTGGTCCAGTGGACCTCTGTCTCCTTCCTCTCACTCTGCTCTTTCACTCGTTTTCACTCGTTTTTCTACCCTTTTTATCTTTCACCTTTCTGCACTTTTCTGCATCTCTGCTCTTTTGTGCCTTATTTCTGCTCATTTTCCCTTCCTCTCGCTCTGCTCTTTCACTCGTTTTCACTCGTTTTTCTTCCCTCTTTTATCTTTCACCTTTCTGCACTTTTCTGCATCTCTGCTCTTTTGTGCCTTATTTCTGCTTATTTTCCGTTTTTCTTTATCCCTTATTTCCTCCCTTTACCTTTCCCCGCCGCTGCTGCCCCCGCGGCCCCTCCCCCCCCAGCGCGACCGGCCCAATCCAGCTCCCCTCCCCGCTCCCGCCTCCCAGCTGTCCAGCCCTCCCCGATCCCTACTTAATGGCGGCCACTGCGGGGACAGGCGAGCAAGACCACTGACTCATTGTCAGTGAGATTGCTCTCCCACCCTTGCAGCTCCACCATTAAGTGAGGCCTGCCCCTGCCCCTGCACTCTTGAGTGTTGGTGATCGAGGCCCTCCTCCACCCGCAGGTTTCCCTGCGCCTCATCCCTGGTGGTCCAGTGGACCTCTGTCTCCTTCCTCTCACTCTGCTCTTTCACTCGTTTTTCTACCCTTTTTATCTTTCACCTTTCTGCACTTTTCTGCATCTCTGCTCTTTTGTGCCTTATTTCTGCTCATTTTCCCTTCCTCTCGCTCTGCTCTTTCACTCGTTTTCACTCGTTTTTCTACCCTCTTTTATCTTTCACCTTTCTGCACTTTTCTGCATCTCTGCTCTTTTGTGCCTTATTTCTGCTTATTTTCCCTTTTTTCTTTATCCCTTATTTCCTCCCTTTACCTTTCCCCGCCGCTGCTGCCCCCGCGGCCCCTCCCCCCCAGCGCGACCGGCCCAATCCAGCTCCCCTCCCCGCTCCCGCCTCCCAGCTGTCCAGCCCTCCCCGACCCCTACTTAATGGCGGCCACTGCGGGGACAGGCGAGCAAGACCACTGACTCATTGTCAGTGAGATTGCTCTCCCACCCTCGCAGCTCCACCATTAAGTGAGGCCTGCCCCTGCACTCTTGAGTGTTGGTGATCGAGGCCCTCCTCCACCCGCAGGTTTCCCTGCGCCTCATCCCTGATGGTCCAGTGGACCTCTGTCTCCTTCCCCTCACTCTGCTCTTTCACTCGTTTTCACTCATTTTTCTACCCTTTTTATCTTTCACCTTTCTGCACTTTTCTGCATCTCTGCTCTTTTGTGCCTTATTTCTGCTCATTTTCCCTTCCTCTCGCTCTGCTCTTTCACTCGTTTTCACTCGTTTTTCTACCCTCTTTTATCTTTCACCTTTCTGCACTTTTCTGCATCTCTGCTCTTTTGTGCCTTATTTCTGCTTATTTTCCCTTTTTTCTTTATCCCTTATTTCCTCCCTTTACCTTTCCCCGCCGCTGCTGCCCCCGCGGCCCCTCCCCCCAGCGCGACCGGCCCAATCCAGCTCCCCTCCCCGCTCCCGCCTCCCAGCTGTCCAGCCCTCCCCGACCCCTACTTAATGGCGGCCACTGCGGGGACAGGCGAGCAAGACCACTGACTCATTGTCAGTGAGATTGCTCTCCCACCCTCGCAGCTCCACCATTAAGTGAGGCCTGCCCCTGCCCCTGCACTCTTGAGTGTTGGTGATCGAGGCCCTCCTCCACCCGCAGGTTTCCCTGCGCCTCATCCCTGGTGGTCCAGTGGACCTCTGTCTCCTTCCTCTCACTCTGCTCTTTCACTCGCTTTTTCTACCCTTTTTATCTTTCACCTTTCTGCACTTTTCTGCATCTCTGCTCTTTTGTGCCTTATTTCTGCTCATTTTCCCTTCCTCTCGCTCTGCTCTTTCACTCGTTTTCACTCGTTTTTCTACCCTCTTTTATCTTTCACCTTTCTGCACTTTTCTGCATCTCTGCTCTTTTGTGCCTTATTTCTGCTTATTTTCCCTTTTTTCTTTATCCCTTATTTCCTCCCTTTACCTTTCCCCGCCGCTGCTGCCCCCGCGGCCCCTCCCCCCCAGCGCGACCGGCCCAATCCAGCTCCCCTCCCCGCTCCCGCCTCCCAGCTGTCCAGCCCTCCCCGACCCCTACTTAATGGCGGCCACTGCGGGGACAGGCGAGCAAGACCACTGACTCATTGTCAGTGAGATTGCTCTCCCACCCTCGCAGCTCCACCATTAAGTGAGGCCTGCCCCTGGCCCTGCACTCTTGAGTGTTGGTGATCGAGGCCCTCCTCCACCCGCAGGTTTCCCTGCACCTCATCCCTGGTGGTCCAGTGGACCTCTGTCTCCTTCCTCTCACTCTGCTCTTTCACTCGTTTTTCTACCCTTTTTATCTTTCACCTTTCTGCACTTTTCTGCATCTCTGCTCTTTTGTGCCTTATTTCTGCTCATTTTCCCTTCCTCTCGCTCTGCTCTTTCACTCGTTTTCACTCGTTTTTCTACCCTCTTTTATCTTTCACCTTTCTGCACTTTTCTGCATCTCTGCTCTTTTGTGCCTTATTTCTGCTTATTTTCCCTTTTTTCTTTATCCCTTATTTCCTCCCTTTACCTTTCCCCGCCGCTGCTGCCCCCGCGGCCCCTCCCCCCCAGCGCGACCGGCCCAATCCAGCTCCTCTCCCCGCTCCCGCCTCCCAGCTGTCCAGCCCTCCCCGACCCCTACTTAATGGCGGCCACTGCGGGGACAGGCGAGCAAGACCACTGACTCATTGTCAGTGAGATTGCTCTCCCACCCTCGCAGCTCCACCATTAAGTGAGGCCTGCCCCTGCCCCTGCACTCTTGAGTGTTGGTGATCGAGGCCCTCCTCCACCCGCAGGTTTCCCTGCGCCTCATCCCTGGTGGTCCAGTGGACCTCTGTCTCCTTCCTCTCACTCTGCTCTTTCACTCGTTTTTCTACCCTTTTTATCTTTCACCTTTCTGCACTTTTCTGCATCTCTGCTCTTTTGTGCCTTATTTCTGCTCATTTTCCCTTCCTCTCGCTCTGCTCTTTCACTCGTTTTCACTCGTTTTTCTACCCTCTTTTATCTTTCACCTTTCTGCACTTTTCTGCATCTCTGCTCTTTTGTGCCTTATTTCTGCTTATTTTCCCTTTTTTCTTTATCCCTTATTTCCTCCCTTTACCTTTCCCCGCCGCTGCTGCCCCCGCGGCCCCTCCCCCCAGCGCGACCGGCCCAATCCAGCTCCCCTCCCCGCTCCCGCCTCCCAGCTGTCCAGCCCTCCCCGACCCCTACTTAATGGCGGCCACTGCGGGGACAGGCGAGCAAGACCTCTGACTCTTTGTCAGTGAGATTGCTCTCCCACCCTTGCAGCTCCACCATTAAGTGAGGCCTGCCCCTGCCCCTGCACTCTTGAGTGTTGGTGATCGAGGCCCTCCTCCACCCGCAGGTTTCCCTACGCCTCATCCCTGGTGGTCCAGTGGACCTCTGTCTCCTTCCTCTCACTCTGCTCTTTCACTCGTTTTCACTCGTTTTTCTACCCTTTTTATCTTTCACCTTTCTGCACTTTTCTGCATCTCTGCTCCTTTGTGCCTTATTTCTGCTCATTTTCCCTTCCTCTCGCTCTGCTCTTTCACTCGTTTTCACACGTTTTTCTTCCCTCTTTTATCTTTCACCTTTCTGCACTTTTCTGCATCTCTGCTCTTTTGTGCCTTATTTCTGCTTATTTTCCCTTTTTTCTTTATCCCTTATTTCCTCACTTTACCTTTCCCCGCCGCTGCTGCCCCCGCGGCCCCTCCCCCCCAGCGCGACCGGCCCAATCCAGCTCCCTCCCCGCTCCCGCCTCCCAGCTGTCCAGCCCTCCCCGACCCCTACTTAATGGCGGCCACTGCGGGGACAGGCGAGCAAGACCACTGACTCATTGTCAGTGAGATTGCTCTCCCACCCTTGCAGCTCCACCATTAAGTGAGGCCTGCCCCTGCCCCTGCACTCTTGAGTGTTGGTGATCGAGGCCCTCCTCCACCCGCAGGTTTCCCTGCGCCTCATCCCTGGTGGTCCAGTGGACCTCTGTCTCCTTCCTCTCACTCTGCTCCTTCACTCCTTTTTTCTACCCTTTTTATCTTTCACCTTTCTGCACTTTTCTGCATCTCTGCTCTTTTGTGCCTTATTTCTGCTCATTTTCCCTTCCTCTCGCTCTGCTCTTTCACTCTTTTCACTCGTTTTTCTACCCTCTTTTATCTTTCACCTTTCTGCACTATTCTGCATCTCTGCTCTTTTGTGCCTTATTTCTGCTTATTTTCCCTTTTTTCTTTATCCCTTATTTCCTCCCTTTACCTTTCCCCGCCGCTGCTGCCCCCGCGGCCCCTCCCCCCAGCGCGACCGGCCCAATCCAGCTCCCCTCCCCGCTCCCGCCTCCCAGCTGTCCAGCCCTCCCCGACCCCTACTTAATGGCGGCCACTGCGGGGACAGGCGAGCAAGACCACTGACTCATTGTCAGTGAGATTGCTCTCCCACCCTTGCAGCTCCACCATTAAGTGAGGCCTGCCCCTGCCCCTGCACTCTTGAGTGTTGGTGATCGAGGCCCTCCTCCACCCGCAGGTTTCCCTGCGCCTCATCCCTGGTGGTCCAGTGGACCTCTGTCTCCTTCCTCTCACTCTGCTCTTTCACTCGCTTTTTCTACCCTTTTTATCTTTCACCTTTCTGCACTTTTCTGCATCTCTGCTCTTTTGTGCCTTATTTCTGCTCATTTTCCCTTCCTCTCGCTCTGCTCTTTCACTCGTTTTCACTCGTTTTTCTTCCCTCTTTTATCTTTCACCTTTCTGCACTTTTCTGCATCTCTGCTCTTTTGTGCCTTATTTCTGCTTATTTTCCCTTTTTTCTTTATCCCTTATTTCCTCCCTTTACCTTTCCCCGCCGCTGCTGCCCCCGCGGCCCCTCCCCCCAGCGCGACCGGCCCAATCCAGCTCCCCTCCCCGCTCCCGCCTCCCAGCTGTCCAGCCCTCCTCGACCCCTACTTAATGGCGGCCACTGCGGGGACAGGCGAGCAAGACCACTGACTCATTGTCAGTGAGATTGCTCTCCCACCCTTGCAGCTCCACCATTAAGTGAGGCCTGCCCCTGCCCCTGCACTCTTGAGTGTTGGTGATCGAGGCCCTCCTCCACCCGCAGGTTTCCCTGCGCCTCATCCCTGGTGGTCCAGTGGACCTCTGTCTCCTTCCTCTCACTCTGCTCTTTCACTCGTTTTCACTCGTTTTTCTACCCTTTTTATCTTTCACCTTTCTGCACTTTTCTGCATCTCTGCTCTTTTGTGCCTTATTTCTGCTCATTTTCCCTTCCTCTCGCTCTGCTCTTTCACTCGTTTTCACTCGTTTTTCTTCCCTCTTTTATCTTTCACCTTTCTGCACTTTTCTGCATCTCTGCTCTTTTGTGCCTTATTTCTGCTTATTTTCCCTTTTTTCTTTATCCCTTATTTCCTCCCTTTACCTTTCCCCGCCGCTGCTGCCCCCGCGGCCCCTCCCCCCCAGCGCGACCGGCCCAATCCAGCTCCCCTCCCCGCTCCCGCCTCCCAGCTGTCCAGCCCTCCCCGACCCCTACTTAATGGCGGCCACTGCGGGGACAGGCGAGCAAGACCTCTGACTCTTTGTCAGTGAGATTGCTCTCCCACCCTTGCAGCTCCACCATTAAGTGAGGCCTGCCCTTGCCCCTGCACTCTTGAGTGTTGGTGATCGAGGCCCTTCCTCCACCCGCAGGTTTCCCTGCGCCTCATCCCTGGTGGTCCAGTGGACCTCTGTCTCCTTCCTCTCACTCTGCTCTTTCACTCGTTTTCACTCGTTTTTCTACCCTTTTTATCTTTCACCTTTCTGCACTTTTCTGCATCTCTGCTCTTTTGTGCCTTATTTCTGCTCATTTTCCCTTCCTCTCGCTCTGCTCTTTCACTCGTTTTCACTCGTTTTTCTACCCTCTTTTATCTTTCACCTTTCTGCACTTTTCTGCATCTCTGCTCTTTTGTGCCTTATTTCTGCTTATTTTCCCTTTTTTCTTTATCCCTTATTTCCTCCCTTTACCTTTCCCCGCCGCTGCTGCCCCCGCGGCCCCTCCCCCCAGCGCGACCGGCCCAATCCAGCTCCCCTCCCCGCTCCCGCCTCCCAGCTGTCCAGCCCTCCCCGACCCCTACTTAATGGCGGCCACTGCGGGGACAGGCGAGCAAGACCACTGACTCATTGTCAGTGAGATTGCTCTCCCACCCTCGCAGCTCCACCATTAAGTGAGGCCTGCCCCTGCCCCTGCACTCTTGAGTGTTGGTGATCGAGGCCCTCCTCCACCCGTAGGTTTCCCTGCGCCTCATCCCTGGTGGTCCAGTGGACCTCTGTCTCCTTCCTCTCACTCTGCTCTTTCACTCGTTTTCACTCGTTTTTCTACCCTTTTTATCTTTCACCTTTCTGCACTTTTCTGCATCTCTGCTCTTTTGTGCCTTATTTCTGCTCATTTTCCCTTCCTCTCGCTCTGCTCTTTCACTCGTTTTCACTCGTTTTTCTTCCCTCTTTTATCTTTCACCTTTCTGCACTTTTCTGCATCTCTGCTCTTTTGTGCCTTATTTCTGCTTATTTTCCCTTTTTTCTTTATCCCTTATTTCCTCCCTTTACCTTTCCCCGCCGCTGCTGCCCCCGCGGCCCCTCCCCCCAGCGCGACCGGCCCAATCCAGCTCCCCTCCCCGCTCCCGCCTCCCAGCTGTCCAGCCCTCCCCGACCCCTACTTAATGGCGGCCACTGCGGGGACAGGCGAGCAAGACCACTGACTCATTGTCAGTGAGATTGCTCTCCCACCCTTGCAGCTCCACCATTAAGTGAGGCCTGCCCCTGCCCCTGCACTCTTGAGTGTTGGTGATCGAGGCCCTCCTCCACCCGCAGGTTTCCCTGCGCCTCATCCCTGGTGGTCCAGTGGACCTCTGTCTCCTTCCTCTCACTCTGCTCTTTCACTCGCTTTTTCTACCCTTTTTATCTTTCACCTTTCTGCACTTTTCTGCATCTCTGCTCTTTTGTGCCTTATTTCTGCTCATTTTCCCTTCCTCTCGCTCTGCTCTTTCACTCGTTTTCACTCGTTTTTCTACCCTCTTTTATCTTTCACCTTTCTGCACTTTTCTGCATCTCTGCTCTTTTGTGCCTTATTTCTGCTTATTTTCCCTTTTTTCTTTATCCCTTATTTCCTCCCTTTACCTTTCCCCGCCGCTGCTGCCCCTGCGGCCCCTCCCCCCCCAGCGCGACCGGCCCAATCCAGCTCCCCTCCCCGCTCCCGCCTCCCAGCTGTCCAGCCCTCCCCGACCCCTACTTAATGGCGGCCACTGCGGGGACAGGCGAGCAAGACCACTGACTCATTGTCAGTGAGATTGCTCTCCCACCCTTGCAGCTCCACCATTAAGTGAGGCCTGCCCCTGCCCCTGCACTCTTGAGTGTTGGTGATCGAGGCCCTCCTCCACCCGCAGGTTTCCCTGCGCCTCATCCCTGGTGGTCCAGTGGACCTCTGTCTCCTTCCTCTCACTCTGCTCTTTCACTCGCTTTTTCTACCCTTTTTATCTTTCACCTTTCTGCACTTTTCTGCATCTCTGCTCTTTTGTGCCTTATTTCTGCTCATTTTCCCTTCCTCTCGCTCTGCTCTTTCACTCGTTTTCACTCGTTTTTCTACCCTCTTTTATCTTTCACCTTTCTGCACTTTTCTGCATCTCTGCTCTTTTGTGCCTTATTTCTGCTTATTTTCCCTTTTTTCTTTATCCCTTATTTCCTCCCTTTACCTTTCCCCGCCGCTGCTGCCCCCGCGGCCCCTCCCCCCAGCGCGACCGGCCCAATCCAGCTCCCCTCCCCGCTCCCGCCTCCCAGCTGTCCAGCCCTCCTCGACCCCTACTTAATGGCGGCCACTGCGGGGACAGGCGAGCAAGACCACTGACTCATTGTCAGTGAGATTGCTCTCCCACCCTCGCAGCTCCACCATTAAGTGAGGCCTGCCCCTGCCCCTGCACTCTTGAGTGTTGGTGATCGAGGCCCTCCTCCACCCGCAGGTTTCCCTGCGCCTCATCCCTGGTGGTCCAGTGGACCTCTGTCTCCTTCCTCTCACTCTGCTCTTTCACTCTTTTCACTCGTTTTTCTACCCTTTTTATCTTTCACCTTTCTGCACTTTTCTGCATCTCTGCTCTTTTGTGCCTTATTTCTGCTCATTTTCCCTTCCTCTCGCTCTGCTCTTTCACTCGTTTTCACTCGTTTTTCTTCCCTCTTTTATCTTTCACCTTTCTGCACTTTTCTGCATCTCTGCTCTTTTGTGCCTTATTTCTGCTTATTTTCCCTTTTTTCTTTATCCCTTATTTCCTCCCTTTACCTTTCCCCGCCGCTGCTGCCCCCGCGGCCCCTCCCCCCAGCGCGACCGGCCCAATCCAGCTCCCCTCCCCGCTCCCGCCTCCCAGCTGTCCAGCCCTCCCCGACCCCTACTTAATGGCGGCCACTGCGGGGACAGGCGAGCAAGACCACTGACTCATTGTCAGTGAGATTGCTCTCCCACCCTTGCAGCTCCACCATTAAGTGAGGCCTGCCCCTGCCCCTGCACTCTTGAGTGTTGGTGATCGAGGCCCTCCTCCACCCGCAGGTTTCCTGCGCCTCATCCCTGGTGGTCCAGTGGACCTCTGTCTCCTTCCTCTCACTCTGCTCTTTCACTCGTTTTCACTCGTTTTTCTACCCTTTTTATCTTTCACCTTTCTGCACTTTTCTGCATCTCTGCTCTTTTGTGCCTTATTTCTGCTCATTTTCCCTTCCTCTCACCTCTGCTCTTTCACTCGTTTTCACTGCTTTTCTTCCTTTTATCTTTCACCTTTCTGCACTTTTCTGCATCTCTGCTCTTTTGTGCCTTATTTCTGCTCATTTTCCCTTCCTCTCACTCTGCTCTTTCACTCGTTTTCACTCGTTTTTCTACCCTCTTTTATCTTTCACCTTTCTGCACTTTTCTGCATCTCTGCTCTTTTGTGCCTTATTTCTGCTTATTTTCCCTTTTTCTTTATCCCTTATTTCCTCCCTTTACCTTTCCCCGCCGCTGCTGCCCCCGCGGCCCCTACCCCCCAGCGCGACCGGCCCAATCCAGCTCCCCTCCCGCCCCTCCCCAGCTGTCCAGCCCTCCCCGACCCCTACTTAATGGCGGCCACTGCGGGGACAGGCGAGCAAGACCACTGACTCATTGTCAGTGAGATTGCTCTCCCACCCTCGCAGCTCCACCATTAAGTGAGGCCTGCCCCTGCCCTGCACTCTTGAGTGTTGGTGATCGAGGCCCTCCTCCACCCGCAGGTTTCCCTGCGCCTCATCCCTGGTGGTCCAGTGGACCTCTGTCTCCTTCCTCTCACTCTGCTCTTTCACTCGTTTTTCTACCCTTTTTATCTTTCACCTTTCTGCACTTTTCTGCATCTCTGCTCTTTTGTGCCTTATTTCTGCTCATTTTCCCCTTCCTCTCGCTCTGCTCTTTCACTCATTTTCACTCGTTTTTCTTCCCTCTTTTTATCTTTCACCTTTCTGCACTTTTCTGCATCTCTGCTCTTTTGTGCCTTATTTCTGCTTATTTTCCCTTTTTTCTTTATCCCTTATTTGCTCCCTTTACCTTTCCCCGCCGCTGCTGCCCCCGTGGCCCCTCCCCCCCCAGCGCGACCGGCCCAATCCAGCTCCCCTCCCCGCTCCCGCCTCCCAGCTGTCCAGCCCTCCCCGACCCCTACTTAATGGCGGCCACTGCGGGGACAGGCGAGCAAGACCACTGACTCATTGTCAGTGAGATTGCTCTCCCAGCCTTGCAGCTCCACCATTAAGTGAGGCCTGCCCCTGCACTCTTGAGTGTTGGTGATCGAGGCCCTCCTCCACCCGCAGGCTTCCCTGCGCCTCATCCCTGGTGGTCCAGTGGACCTCTGTCTCCTTCCTCTCACTCTGCTCTTTCACTCATTTTCACTCGTTTTTCTACCCTTTTTATCTTTCACCTTTCTGCACTTTTCTGCATCTCTGCTCTTTTGTGCCTTATTTCTGCTAATTTTCCCTTCCTCTCGCTCTGCTCTTTCACTCGTTTTCACTCGTTTTTCTACCCTTTTTATCTTTCACCTTTCTGCACTTTTCTGCATCTCTGCTCTTTTGTGCCTTATTTCTGCTAATTTTCCCTTCCTCTCGCTTCTGCTCTTTCACTCATTTTCACTCGTTTTTCTTCCTCTTTTATCTTCCACCTTTCTGCACTTTTCTGCATCTCTGCTCTTTTGTGCCTTATTTCTGCTTATTTTCCTTTTTTTCTTTATCCCTTATTTCCTCCCTTTACCTTTCCCCGCCGCTGCTGCCCCCGCGGCCCCTCCCCCAGCGACCGGCCCAATCCAGCCCTCCGCTCCCGCCTCCCAGCTGTCCAGCCCTCCCCGACCCCTACTTAATGGCGGCCACTGCGGGGACAGGCGAGCAAGACCACTGACTCATTGTCAGTGAGATTGCTCTCCCACCCTTGCAGCTCCACCATTAAGTGAGGCCTGCCCCCTGCACTCTTGAGTGTTGGTGATCGAGGCCCTCCTCCACCCGCAGGCTTCCTGCGCCTCATCCCTGGTGGTCCAGTGGACCTCTGTCTCCTTCCCTCTCACTCTGCTCTTTCACTCATTTTCACTGCTTTTTCTACCCTTTTTATCTTTCACCTTTCTGCACTTTTCTGCATCTCTGCTCTTTTGTGCCTTATTTCTGCTCATTTTCCCTTCCTCTCACTCTGCTCTTTCACTCGTTTTCACTCGCTTTTCTACCCTTTTATCTTTCACCTTTCTGCACTTTTCTGCATCTCTGCTCTTTTGTGCCTTATTTCTGCTCATTTTCCCTTCCTCTCACTCTGCTCTTTCACTCGTTTTTCTACCCTTTTTATCTTTCACCTTTCTGCACTTTTCTGCATCTCTGCTCTTTTGTGCCTTATTTCTGCTCATTTTCCCTTCCTCTCACTCTGCTTTTTCACTCGTTTTCACTCGTTTTTCTACCTTCTTTTATCTTTCACCTTTCTGCACTTTTCTGCATCTCTGCTCTTTTGTGCCTTATGTCTGCTTATTTTCCCTTTTTTCTTTATCCCTTATTTCCTCCGTTTACCTTTCCCCGCCGCTGCTGTCCCCGCGGCCCCTACCCCCCCAGCGCGACCGGCCCAATCCAGCTCCCCTCCCGCCTCCCAGCTGTCCAGCCCTCCCCGACCCCTACTTAATGGCGGCCACTGCGGGGACAGGCGAGCAAGACCACTGACTCATTGTCAGTGAGATTGCTCTCCCACCCTCGCAGCTCCACCATTAAGTGAGGCCTGCCTCCCCTGCACTCTTGAGTGTTGGTGATCGAGGCCCTCCTCCACCCGCAGGTTTCCTGCGCCTCATCCCTGGTGGTCCAGTGGACCTCTGTCTCCTTCCTCTCACTCTGCTCTTTCACTCGTTTTCACTCGTTTTTCTACCCTCTTTATCTTTCACCCTTCTGCACTTTTCTGCATCTCTGCTCTTTTGTGCCTTATTTCTGCTTATTTTCCCTTTTTTCTTTATCCCTTATTTCCTCCCTTTACCTTTCCCCGCCGCTGCTGCCCCCGCGGCCCCTCACCCCCAGCGCGACCGGCCCAATCCAGCTCCTTTCCCCGCTCCCGCCTCCCAGCTGTCCAGCCCTCCCTGACCCCTACTTAATGGCGGCCACTGCGGCGACAGGCGAGCAAGACCACTGACTCATTGTCAGTGAGATTGCTCTCCCACCCTCGCAGCTCCACCATTAAGTGAGGCCTGCCCCTGCACTCTTGAGTGTTGGTGATCGAGGCCCTCCTCCACCTGCAGGTTTCCCTGCGCCTCATCCCTGGTGGTCCAGTGGACCTCTGTCTCCTTCCTCTCACTCTGCTCTTTCACTCGTTTTCACTCGTTTTTCTACCCTTTTTATCTTTCACCTTTCTGCACTTTTCTGCATCTCTGCTCTTTTGTGCCTTATTTCTGCTCATTTTCCCTTCCTCTCGCTCTGCTCTTTCACTCGTTTCCACTCGTTTTTCTACCCTCTTTTATCTTTCACCTTTCTGCACTTTTCTGCATCTCTGCTCTTTTGTGCCTTATTTCTGCTTATTTTCCCTTTTTTTTATCCCTTATTTCCTCCCTTTACCTTTCCCCGCCGCTGCTGCCCCCGCGGCCCCTCCCCCCCCAGCGCGACCGGCCCAATCCAGCTCCCCTCCCCGCTCCTGCCTCCCAGCTGTCCAGCCCTCCTCGACCCCTACTTAATGGCGGCCACTGCGGGGACAGGCGAGCAAGACCACTGACTCATTGTCAGTGAGATTGCTCTCCCACCCTCGCAGCTCCACCATTAAGTGAGGCCTGCCCCTGCCCCTGCACTCTTGGGTGTTGGTGATCGAGGCCCTCCTCCACCCGCAGGTTTCCCTGCGCCTCATCCCTAGTGGTCCAGTGGACCTGTCTCTTTCCTCTCACTCTGCTCTTTCACTCGTTTTTCTACCCTTTTTATCTTTCACCTTTCTGCACTTTTCTGCATCTCTGCTCTTTTGTGCCTTATTTCTGCTCATTTTCCCTTCCTCTCGCTCTGCTCTTTCACTCGTGTTCACTCGTTTTTCTACACTCTTTTATCTATCACCTTTCTGCACTTTTCTGCATCTCTGCTCTTTTGTGCCTTATTTCTGCTTATTTTCCCTTTTTTCTTTATCCCTTATTTCCTCCCTTTACCTTTCGCCGCCGCTGCTGCCCCCGCGGCCCCTCCCCCCCAGCGCGACCGGCCCAAACCAGCTCCCCTCCCCGCTCCCGCCTCCCAGCTGTCCAGCCCTCCCCGACCCCTACTTGATGGCGGCCACTGCGGGGACAGGCGAGCAAGACCTCTGACTCATTGTCAGTGAGATTGCTCTCCCACCCTCGCAGCTCCACCATTAAGTGAGGCATGCCCCTGCCCCTGCACTCTTGAGTGTTGGTGATCGAGGCCCTCCTCCACCCGCAGGTTTCCCTGCGCCTCATCCCTGGTGGTCCAGTGGACCTCTGTCTCCTTCCTCTCACTCTGCTCTTTCACTCGTTTTTCTACCCTTTTTATCTTTCACCTTTCTGCACTTTTCTGCATCTCTGCTCTTTTGTGCCTTATTTCTGCTCATTTTCCCTTCCTCTCGCTCTGCTCTTTCACTCGTTTTCACTCGTTTTTCTACCCTCTTTTATCTTTCACCTTTCTGCACTTTTCTGCATCTCTGCTCTTTTGTGCCTTATTTCTGCTTATTTTCCCTTTTTTCTTTATCCCTTATTTCCTCCTTTTACCTTTCCCAGCCGCTGCTGCCCCCGTGGCCCCTCCCCCCCAGCACGACCGGCCCAATCCAGCTCCTCTCCCCGCTCCCGCCTCCCAGCTGTCCAGCCCTCCCGACCCCTACTTAACGGTGGCCACTGCGGGGACAGGCGAGCAAGACCACTGACTCATTGTCAGTGAGATTGCTCTCCCACCCTTGCAGCTCCACCATTAAGTGAGGCCTGCCCCTGCACTCTTGAGTGTTGGTGATCGAGGCCCTCCTCCACCCGCAGGCTTCCCTGCGCCTCATCCCTGGTGGTCCAGTGGACCTCTGTCTCCTTCCTCTCACTCTGCTCTTTCACTCATTTTCACTCGTTTTTCTACCCTTTTTATCTTTCACCTTTCTGCACTTTTCTGCATCTCTGCTCTTTGTGCCTTATTTCTGCTAATTTTCCCTTCCTCTCGGTCTGCTCTTTCACTCGTTTTCACTCGTTTTTCTACCCTTTTTATCTTTCACCTTTCTGCACTTTTCTGCCTCTCTGCTCTTTTGTGCCTTATTTCTGCTAATTTTCCCTTCCTCTCGCTCTGCTCTTTCACTCATTTTCACTCGTTTTTCTTCCCTCTTTTATCTTCCACCTTTCTGCACTTTTCTGCATCTCTGCTCTTTTGTGCCTTATTTCTGCTTATTTTCCCTTTTTTCTTTATCCCTTATTTCCTCCCTTTACCTTTCCCCGCCGCTGCTGCCCCCGCGGCCCCTCCCCCCAGCGCGACCGGCCCAATCCAGCTCCCCTCCCCGCCTCTCACAGCTGTCCAGCCCTCCTCGACCCCTACTTAATGGCGGCCACTGCGGGGACAGGCGAGCAAGACCACTGACTCATTGTCAGTGAGATTGCTCTCCCACCCTTGCAGCTCCACCATTAAGTGAGGCCTGCCCCTGCACTCTTGAGTGTTGGTGATCGAGGCCCTCCTCCACCCGCAGGCTTCCCTGCGCCTCATCCCTGGTGGTCCAGTGGACCTCTGTCTCCTTCCTCTCACTCTGCTCTTTCACTCATTTTCACTCGTTTTTCTACCCTTTTTATCTTTCACCTTTCTGCACTTTTCTGCATCTCTGCTCTTTTGTGCCTTATTTCTGCTCATTTTCCCTTCCTCTCACTCTGCTCTTTCACTCGTTTTCACTCGTTTTTCTACCCTTTTTATCTTTCACCTTTCTGCACTTTTCTGCATCTCTGCTCTTTTGTGCCTTATTTCTGCTCATTTTCCCTTCCTCTCACTCTGCTCTTTCACTCGTTTTTCTACCCATTTTATCTTTCACCTTTCTGCACTTTTCTGCATCTCTGCTCTTTTGTGCCTTATTTCTGCTAATTTTCCCTTCCTCTCACTCTGCTTTTTCACTCGTTTTCACTGCGTTTTTCTACCTTCTTTTATCTTTCACCTTTCTGCACTTTTCTGCATCTCTGCTCTTTTGTGCCTTATGTTTGCTTATTTTCCCTTTTTTCTTTATCCCTTATTTCCTCCGTTTACCTTTCCCCGCCGCTGCTGTCCCCGCGGCCCCTACCCCCCCAGCGCGACCGGCCCAATCCAGCTCCCCTCCCGCCTCCCAGCTGTCCAGCCCTCCCCGACCCCTACTTAATGGCGGCCACTGCTGGGACAGGCGAGCAAGACCACTGACTCATTGTCAGTGAGATTGCTCTCCCACCCTCGCAGCTCCACCATTAAGTGAGGCCTGCCCCTGCACTCTTGAGTGTTGGTGATCGAGGCCCTCCTCTACCCGCAGGTTTCCCTGCGCCTCATCCCTGGTGGTCCAGTGGACCTCTGTCTCCTTCCTCTCACTCTGCTCTTTCACTGTTTTTCTACCCTTTTATCTTTCACCTTTCTGCACTTTTCTGCATCTCTGCTCTTTTGTGCCTTATTTCTGCTAATTTTCCCTTCCTCTCGCTTCTGCTCTTTCACTCATTTTCACTCTTTTTCTTCCTCTTTTATCTTCCACCTTTCTGCACTTTTCTGCATCTCTGCTCTTTGTGCCTTATTTCTGCTTATTTTCCCTTTTTTCTTTATCCCTTATTTCCTCCCTTTACCTTTCCCCGCCGCTGCTGCCCCGCGGCCCCTCCCCCAGTGCGACCGGCCCAATCCAGCTCCTCCCGCTCCCGCCTCCCAGCTGTCCAGCCCTCCCCGACCCCTACTTAATGGCGGCCACTGCGGGGACAGGCGAGCAAGACCACTGACTCATTGTCAGTGAGATTGCTCTCCCACCCTTGCAGCTCCACCATTAAGTGAGGCCTGCCCCTGCACTCTTGAGTGTTGGTGATCGAGGCCCTCCTCCACCCGCAGGCTTCCCTGCGCCTCATCCCTGGTGGTCCAGTGGACCTCTGTCTCCTTCCTCTCACTCTGCTCTTTCACTCATTTTCACTCGTTTTTCTACAATTTATCTTTCACCTTTCTGCACTTTTCTGCATCTCTGCTCTTTTGTGCCTTATTTCTGCTAATTTTCCCTTCCTCTCGCTCTGCTCTTTCACTCGTTTTCACTCGTTTTTCTACCCTTTTTATCTTTCACCTTTCTGCACTTTTCTGCATCTCTGCTCTTTTGTGCCTTATTTCTGCTAATTTTCCCTTCCTCTCGCTCTGCTCTTTCACTCATTTTCACTCGTTTTTCTTCCCTCTTTTATCTTCCACCTTTCTGCACTTTTCTGCATCTCTGCTCTTTTGTGCCTTATTTCTGCTTATTTTCCCTTTTTTCTTTATCCCTTATTTCCTCCCCTTTACCTTTCCCCGCCGCTGCTGCCCCCGCGGCCCCTCCCCCAGCGCGACCGGCCCAATCCAGCTCCGCTCCCGCCTCCCAGCTGTCTAGCCCTCCCCAACCCCTACTTAATGGCGGCCACTGCGGGGACAGGCGAGCAAGACCACTGACTCATTGTCAGTGAGATTGCTCTCCCACCCTTGCAGCTCCACCATTAAGTGAGGCCTGCCCTGCACTCTTGAGTGCTGGTGATCGAGGCCCTCCTCCACCCGCAGGCTTCCCTGCGCCTCATCCCTGGTGGTCCAGTGGACCTCTGTCTCCTTCCTCTCACTCTGCTCTTTCACTCATTTTCACTCGTTTTTCTACCCTTTTATCTTTCACCTTTCTGCACTTTTCTGCATCTCTGCTCTTTTGTGCCTTATTTCTGCTCATTTTCCCTTCCTCTCACTCTGCTCTTTCTACCTGCGTTTTCACTCGTTTTTCTACCCTTTTTATCTTTCACCTTTCTGCACTTTTCTGCATCTCTGCTCTTTTGTGCCTTATTTCTGCTCATTTTCCCTTCCTCTCACTCTGCTCTTTCACTCGTTTTTCTACCCTTTTTATCTTTCACCTTTCTGCACTTTTCTGCATCTCTGCTCTTTTGTGCCTTATTTCTGCTCATTTTCCCTTCCTCTCACTCTGCTTTTTCACTCGTTTTCACTCGTTTTTCTACCTTCTTTTATCTTTCACCTTTCTGCACTTTTCTGCATCTCTGCTCTTTTGTGCCTTATGTCTGCTTATTTTCCCTTTTTTCTTTATCCCTTATTTCCTCCGTTTACCTTTCCCCGCCGCTGCTGTCCCCGCGGCCCCTACCCCCCCAGCGCGACCGGCCCAATCCAGCTCCCCTCCCGCCTCCCAGCTGTCCAGCTCCTCCCGACTCCCTACTTACTGGCGGCCACTGCGGGGACAGGCGAGCAAGACCACTGACTCATTGTCAGTGAGATTGCTCTCCCCACCCTCGCAGCTCCACCATTAAGTGAGGCCTGCCCCTCCTGCACTCTTGAGTGTTGGTGATCGAGGCCCTCCTCCACCCGCAGGTTTCCCTGCGCCTCATCCCTGGTGGTCCAGTGGACTCTGTCTCCTTCCTCTCACTCTGCTCTTTCACTCGTTTTCACTCGTTTTTCTACCCTCTTTATCTTTCACCCTTCTGCACTTTTCTGCATCTCTGCTCTTTTGTGCCTTATTTCTGCTTATTTTCCCTTTTTTCTTTATCCCTTATTTCCTCCCTTTACCTTTCCCGCCGCTGCTGCCCCCGCGGCCCCTCACCCCCAGCGCGACCTGCCCAATCCAGCTCCTTTCCCCGCTCCCGCCTCCCAGCTGTCCAGCCCTCCCTGACCCCTACTTAATGGCGGCCACTGCGGCGACAGGCGAGCAAGACCACTGACTCATTGTCAGTGAGATTGCTCTCCCACCCTCGCAGCTCCACCATTAAGTGAGGCCTGCCCCTGCCCCTGCACTCTTGAGTGTTGGTGATCGAGGCCCTCCTCCACCTGCAGGTTTCCTGCGCCTCATCCCCTGGTGGTCCAGTGACCTCTGTCTCCTTCCTCTCACTCTGCTCTTTCACTCGTTTTCACTCGTTTTTCTACCCTTTTTATCTTTCACCTTTCTGCACTTTTCTGCATCTCTGCTCTTTTGTGCCTTATTTCTGCTCATTTTCCCTTCCTCTCGCTCTGCTCTTTCACTCTATCCACTCGTTTTTCTACCCTCTTTATCTTTCACCTTTCTGCACTTTTCTGCATCTCTGCTCTTTTGTGCCTTATTTCTGCTTATTTTCCCTTTTTTTTTATCCCTTATTTCCTCCCTTTACCTTTCCCGCCGCTGCTGCCCCCGCGGCCCCTCCCCCAGCGCGACCGGCCCAATCCAGCTCCCCTCCCCGCTCCCGCGCTCCCAGCTGTCCAGCCCTCCCGACTCCTACTTAATGGCGGCCACTGCGGGACAAGCGAGCAAGACCACTGACTCATTGTCAGTGAGATTGCTCTCCCACCTCGCAGCTCCACCATTAAGTGAGGCCTGCCCCTGCCCCTGCACTCTTGGGTGCTGGTGATCGAGGCCCTCCTCCACCCGCAGGTTTCCTGCGCCTCATCCCTAGTGGTCCAGTGGACCTGTCTCTTTCCTCTCACTCTGCTCTTTCACTTGCTTTTTCTACCCTTTTATCTTTCACCTTTCTGCACTTTTCTGCATCTCTGCTCTTTGTGCCTTATTTCTGCTCATTTTCCCTTCCTCTCGCTCTGCTCTTTCACTCGTGTTCACTCGTTTTTCTACCCTCTTTTATCTATCACCTTTCTGCACTTTTCTGCATCTCTGCTCTTTTGTGCCTTATTTCTGCTTATTTTCCCTTTTTTCTTTATCCCTTATTTCCTCCCTTTACCTTTCGCCGCTGCTGCTGCCCCCGCGGCCCCTCCCCCCCAGCGCGACCGGCCCAAACCAGCTCCCCTCCCCGCTCCCGCCTCCCAGCTGTCCAGCCCTCCCCGACTCCTACTTAATGGCGGCCACTGCGGGGACAGGCGAGCAAGACCTCTGACTCATTGTCAGTGAGATTGCTCTCCCACCCTCGCAGCTCCACCATTAAGTGAGGCATGCCCCTGCCCCTGCACTCTTGAGTGCTGGTGATCGAGGCCCTCTCTCCACCCGCAGGTTTCCCTGCGCCTCATCCCTGGTGGTCCAGTGGACCTCTGTCTCCTTCCTCTCACTCTGCTCTTTCACTCGTTTTTCTACCCTTTTTATCTTTCACCTTTCTGCACTTTTCTGCATCTCTGCTCTTTTGTGCCTTATTTCTGCTCATTTTCCCTTCCTCTCGCTCTGCTCTTTCACTCGTTTTCACTCGTTTTTCTACCCTCTTTTATCTTTCACCTTTCTGCACTTTTCTGCATCTCTGCTCTTTTGTGCCTTATTTCTGCTTATTTTCCCTTTTTTCTTTATCCCTTATTTCCTCCTTTTACCTTTCCCCGCCGCTGCTGCCCCCGTGGCCCCTCCCCCCCAGCACGACCGGCCCAATCCAGCTCCTCTCCCCGCTCCCGCCTCCCAGCTGTCCAGCCCTCCCGACCCCTACTTAACGGTGGCCACTGCGGGGACAGGCGAGCAAGACCACTGACTCATTGTCAGTGAAATTACTCTCCCACCCTCGCAGCTCCACCATTAAGTGAGGCATGCCCCTGCCCCTGCACTCTTGAGTGTTGGTGATCGAGGTCCTCCTCCACCCGCAGGTTTCCCTGTGCCTCATCCCTTGTGGTCCAGTGGACCTCTGTCTCCCTCCTCTCACTCTGCTCTTTCACTCGTTTTTCTACCCTTTTTATCTTTCACCTTTCTGCACTTTTCTGCATCTCTGCTCTTTTGTGCCTTATTTCTGCTCATTTTCCCTTCCTCTCGCTTTCTGCTCTTTCACTCGTTTTCACTCGTTTTTCTACCCTCTTTTATCTTTCACCTTTCTGCACTTTTCTGCATCTCTGCTCTTTTGTGCCTTATTTCTGCTTATTTTCCCTTTTTTTTTTATCCCTTATTTCCTCCCTTTACCTTTCCCCGCCGCTGCTGCCCCGCGGCCTCCCCCCCCAGCGCGACCGGCCCAATCCAGCTCCCCTCCCCGCTCCCGCCTCCCAGCTGTCCAGCCCTCCCCGACCCCTACTTAATGGCGGCCACTGCGGGGACAAGCGAGCAAGACCACTGACTCATTGTCAGTGAGATTGCTCTCCCACCCTCGCAGCTCCACCATTAAGTGAGGCCTGCCCCTGCCCCTGCACTCTTGGGTGTTGGTGATCGAGGCCCTCCTCCACCCGCAGGTTTCCTGCGCCTCATCCCTGGTGGTCCAGTGGACCTGTCTCTTTCCTCTCACTCTGCTCTTTCACCTCGCTTTTTCTACCCTTTTTATCTTTCACCTTTCTGCACTTTTCTGCATCTCTGCTCTTTTGTGCCTTATTTCTGCTCATTTTCCCTTCCTCTCGCTTCTGCTCTTTCACTCGTGTTCACTCGTTTTTCTACCCTCTTTATCTATCACCTTTCTGCACTTTTCTGCATCTCTGCTCTTTTGTGCCTTATTTCTGCTTATTTTCCCTTTTTTCTTTATCCCTTATTTCCTCCCTTTACCTTTCCGCCGCTGCTGCCCCCGCGGCCCCTCCCCCCCAGCGCGACCGGCCCAAACCAGCTCCCCTCCCCGCTCCCGCCTCCCAGCTGTCCAGCCCTCCCCGACCCCTACTTAATGGCGGCCACTGCGGGGACAGGCGAGCAAGACCTCTGACTCATTGTCAGTGAAATTACTCTCCCACCCTCGCAGCTCCACCATTAAGTGAGGCATGCCCCTGCCCCTGCACTCTTGAGTGTTGGTGATCGAGGTCCTCCTCCACCCGCAGGTTTCCCTGTGCCTCATCCCTTGTGGTCCAGTGGACCTCTGTCTCCCTCCTCTCACTCTGCTCTTTCACTCGTTTTTCTACCCCTATTTATCTTTCACCTTTCTGCACTTTTCTGCATCTCTGCTCTTTTGTGCCTTATTTCTGCTCATTTTCCCTTCCTCTCACTCTGCTCTTTCACTCGTTTTCACTCGCTTTTTCTACCTCTCTTTATCTTTCACCATTCTGCACTTTTCTGCATCTCTGCTCTTTTGTGCCTTATTTCTGCTTATTTTCCCTTTTTTCTTTATCCCTTATTTCTTCCCTTTACCTTTCCCCGCCGCTGCTGCCCTCGCGTCCCTCCCCCCAGCGCGACCGGCCCAATCCAGCTCCCCTCCCCGCTCCCGCCTCCCAGCTGTCCAGCCCTCCTCGACCCCTACTTACATGGCGATGCCACTGCGGGGACAGGCGAGCAAGACCACTGACTCATTGTCAGTGAGATTGCTCTCCCACCCTCGCAGCTCCACCATTAAGTGAGGCCTGCCCCTGCACTCTTGAGTGTTGGTGATCGAGGCCCTCCTCCACCCGCAGGTTTCCCTGCGCCTCATCCCTGATGGTCCAGTGGACCTCTGTCTCCTTCCCCTCACTCTGCTCTTTCACTCGTTTTCACTCATTTTTCTACCCTTTTTATCTTTCACCTTTCTGCACTTTTCTGCATCTCTGCTCTTTTGTGCCTTATTTCTGCTCATTTTCCCTTCCTCTCGCTCTGCTCTTTCACTCGTTTTCACTCGCTTTTCTACCCTCTTTTATCTTTCACCTTTCTGCACTTTTCTGCATCTCTGCTCTTTGTGCCTTATTTCTGCTTATTTTCCCTTTTTTCTTTATCCCTTATTTCCTCCCTTTACCTTTCCCCGCCGCTGCTGCCCCCGCGGCCCCTCCCCCCCAGCGCTACCGGCCCAATCCAGCTCTCCTCCCAGCTGTCCAGCCCTCCCCGACCCCTACTTAATGGCAGCCACTGCGGGGACAGGCGAGCAAGACCACTGACTCATTGTCAGTGAGATTGCTCTCCCACCCTCGCAGCTCCACCATTAAGTGAGGCCTGCCCCTGCACTCTTGAGTGTTGGTGATCGAGGCCCTCCTCCACCCGCAGGTTTCCCTGCGGCTCATCCCTGGTGGTCCAGTGGACCTCTGTCTCCTTCCTCTCACTCTGCTCTTTCACTCGTTTTCACTCGTTTTTCTACCCTTTTTATCTTTCACCTTTCTGCACTTTTCTGCATCTCTGCTCTTTTGTGCCTTATTTCTGCTTATTTTCCCTTTTTTCTTTATCCCTTATTTCCTCCCTTTACCTTTCCCCGCCGCTGCTGCCCCCGCGGCCCTCTCCCCCAGCGCGACCGGCCTTATCCAGCTCCTCCCCGCTCCCGCCTCCCAGCTGTCCAGCCCTCCCTGACCTCTACTTAATGGCGGCCACCGCGGGGACAGGCGAGCAAGACCACTGACTCATTGTCAGTGAGATTGCTCTCCCACCCTCGCAGCTCCACCATTAAGTGAGGCCTGCCCCTGCCCCTGCACTCTTGAGTGCTGGTGATCGAGGCCTCTCCTCCACCCGCAGGTTTCCTGCTCCTCATCCCTAGTGGTCCAGTGGACCTCTGTCTCCTTCCTCTCACTCTGCTCTTTCACTTGTTTTCACTCGTTTTTCTACCCTTTTTATCTTTCAGCTTTCTGCACTTTTCTGCATCTCTGCTCTTTTGTGCCTTATTTCTGCTCATTTTCCCTTCCTCTCGCTCTGCTCTTTCACTCGTTTTCACTCGTTTTTCTACCCTCTTTTATCTTTCACCTTTCTGCACTTTTCTGCATCTCTGCTCTTTTGTGCCTTATGTCTGCTTATTTTCCCTTTTTTCTTTATCCCTTATTTCCTCCGTTTACCTTTCCCCGCCGCTGCTATCCCCGTGGCCCCTCCCCCCCCCAGCGCGACCAGCCCAATCCAGCTCCCCTCCCGCCTCCCAGCTGTCCAGCCCTCCCCGACCCCTACTTAATGGCGGCCACTGCGGGGACAGGCGAGCAAGACCACTGACTCATTGTCAGTGAGATTGCTCTCCCACCCTCGCAGCTCCACCATTAAGTGAGGCCTGCCCCTGCCCCTGCACTCTTGAGTGTTGGTGATCGAGGCCCTCCTCCACCCGCAGGTTTCCCTGCGCCTCACCCCTGGTGGTCCAGTGGACCTCTGTCTCCTTCCTCTCACTCTGCTCTTTCACTCGTTTTCACTTGTTTTTCTACCCTTTTTATCTTTCACCTTTCTCCACTTTTCTGCATCTCTGCTCTTTTGTGCCTTATTTCTGCTCATTTTCCCTTCCTCTCGCTCTCTGTTTCTTTCACTCGTTTTCACTCGTTTTTCTACCCTCTTTATCTTTCACCCTTCTGCACTTTTCTGCATCTCTGCTCTTTTGTGCCTTATTTCTGCTTATTTTCCCTTTTTTCTTTATCCCTTATTTCCTCCCTTACCTTTCCCCGCCGCTGCTGCCCCCGCGGCCCCTCCCCCAGCGCGACCGGCCCAATCCAGCTCCCTCCCCGCTCCCGCCTCCCAGCTGTCCAGCGCTCCCTGACCCCTACTTAATCGGCGGCCACTGCGGCGACAGGCGAGCAAGACCACTGACTCATTGTCAGTGAGATTGCTCTCCCACCCTCGCAGCTCCACCATTAAGTGAGGCCTGCCCCTGCCCTCTTGAGTGCTGGTGATCGAGGCCCTTCCTCCACCCGCAGGTTTCCTGCGCCTCATCCCTGGTGGTCCAGTGGACCTCTGTCTCCTTCCTCTCACTCTGCTCTTTCACTCGCTTTCACTCGTTTTTCTACCCTTTTATCTTTCACCTTTCTGCACTTTTCTGCATCTCTGCTCTTTGTGCCTTATTTCTGCTCATTTTCCCTTCCTCTCGCTCTGCCTCTCACTCGCTTTTCACTCGCTTTTTCTACCCTGTTTTATCTTTCACCTTTCTGCACTTTTCTGCATCTCTGCTCTTTTGTGCCTTATTTCTGCTTATTTTTCCCTTTTTTCTTTATCCCTTATTTCCTCCCTTTACCTTTCTAGCCACTGCTTCCCCCGCGGCCCTCCCCCCAGCGCGACCGGCCCAATCCAGCTCCTCCCCGCTCCCAGCTGTCCAGCCCTCCTCGACCCCTACTTAATGGCGGCCACTGCGGGGACAGGCGAGCAAGACCACTGACTCATTGTCAGTGAGATTGCTCTCCCACCCTCGCAGCTCCACCATTAAGTGAGGCCTGCCCCTGCCCCCTGCACTCTTGAGTGTTGGTGATCGACGCCTCCTCCACCCGCAGGTTTCCCTGCGCCTCATCCCTGGTGGTCCAGTGCACCTGTCTCCTTCCTCTCACTCTGCTCTTTCACTCATTTTTCTACCCTTTTTATCTTTCACCTTTCTGCACTTTTCTGCATCTCTGCTCTTTTGTGCCTTATTTCTGCTCATTTTCCCTTCCTCTCGCTCTCTGCTCTTTCACTCGTTTTCACTCGTTTTTCTTCCCTCTTTTATCTTTCACCTTTCTGCACTTTTCTGCATCTCTGCTCTTTTGTGCCTTATTTCTGCTTATTTTCCCTTTTTCTTTATCCCTTATTTCCTCCCTTGACCTTCTCCGCCGCTGCTGCCCCCGCGGCCCCTCCTCCCAAGCGCGACCGGCCCAATCCAGCTACCCTCCCCGCTCCCGCCTCCCAGCTGTCCAGCCCTCCCCGACCCCTACTTAATGGCGGCCACTGCGGGGACAGGCGAGCAAGACCACTGACTCATTGTCAGTGAGATTGCTCTCCCACCCTTGCAGCTCCACCATTAAGTGAGGCCTGCCCCTGCCCCTGCACTCTTGGAGTGCTGGTGATCGAGGCCCTCCTCCACCCGCAGGTTTCCCTGCGCCTCATCCCTGGTGGTCCAGTGGACCTCTGTCTCCTTCCTCTCACTCTGCTCTTTCACTCATTTTCACTCATTTTTCTACCCTCTTTATCTTTCACCTTTCTGCACTTTTCTGCATCTCGGCTCTTTGTGCCTTATTTCTGCTCATTTTCCCTTCCTCTCGCTCTGCTCTTTCACTCGTTTTCACTCGTTTTTTCTTCCCTCTTTTATCTTTCACCTTTCTGCACTTTTCTGCATCTCTGCTCTTTTGTGCCTTATTTCTGCTTATTTTCCCTTTTTTCTTTATCCCTTATTTCCCTCCCTTTACCTTTCCCCGCCGCTGCTGCCCCCCAGCCCTCCCCCCAGCGCACCGGCCCAATCCAGCTCCCTCCCGCTCCCGCCTCCCAGCTGTCCAGCCCTCCCCGACCCCTACTTAATGGCAGCCACTGCGGGGACAGGCGAGCAAGACCACTGACTCATTGTTAGTGAGATTGTTCTCCTACCTCGCAGCTCCACCATTAAGTGAGGCCTGCCCCTGCCCTGCACTCTGGCGTTGGTGATCGAGGCTCCTCCTCCACCCACAGGTTTCCCTGCGCGCTCATCCCTGGTGGTCCAGTGGACCTGTCTCCTTCCTCTCACTTCTGCTCTTTCACTGCGTTTTTCTACCCTTTTATCTTTCACCTTTCTGCACTTTTCTGCATCTCTGCTCTTTGTGCCTTATTTCTGCTCATTTTCCCTTCCTCTCGCTCTCTGTTTTTCACTCGTGTTCACTCGTTTTTCTACCCTCTTTTATCTTTTCACCTTTCTGCACTTTTCTGCATCTCTGCTCTTTTGTGCCTTATTTCTGCTTATTTTCCCTTTTTTCTTTATCCCTTATTTCCTCCCTTTTCCTTTCCCCGCCGCTG